>WEIT01009315.1:22905-32996 GCA_013389985.1 Dryoscopus gambensis
GCTCCAAGCCCCATCCAACCTGGCCCAGAGTATTTCCACTGAGAGTTGGGTGCAAGGTGCTGATCCTGGTCCTGCTTGAGGCCACCAACATGTTTTGTTCACCTCAGCGAGGGTCTGCCATGTTCTCCCTTGGGAGGGTGGGGAGGCTGTGGGATGGAATTCCCAGAGCAGCTGTGGCTGCCCCTGGATCCCTGGGAGTGTCGAAGGCCAGGCTGGACGGGGCTTGGAGCGGCCTGGGACAGTGGGAGGTGTCCTTGCCATGGCAGGGGGTGGGATGAGAGGTGTTATAAAAATAAGAGACTGGATTATCGATTTAACAATTACCCATTCATTTTATACTTCATTGTAGTTTAATATTCGTTACCTGAATGTTATATTTCCTCCTNAAACACAAACGCAAAAAAAAAACAAATTAAAAAACGAGCCAATGAACTTTTTAAGAAAAATCAACCTGATTACACGATCAATTAGAAGGAGAACTACCACGTGGCTAGCCCTTGGGTTTCCTTTTTGATCACCCTAACTAATAAAAGGGTTGACTGAGAGCACCCCCCCTCCGATGACGAGTTGAAATTGCCTTCCTGGCCACTCCCCTGTGAGGATGGAAGGCCCGGCTTTATCACTCTCAGTGGCAAGGCCGAATTCCTCCTCCCCCACGTCAGAGCCAGGAGCAGCGGAGGTGTGCGCAGCCTGCCGGGCACCCAACCCAAGCTGATCACTTTTAATAAAGGCTTTTAAAGGACCCGCAGTCCTGCCTGTACTTATATCAAGAGGAGCTTTAAGGTCTCTTCCAACCCAACCCATCCTGGTATTCCATGAAGGGGCCTCACCCTCACCCTGGCCTGGGCAGCTGCTTTTCAGTGCCAGTTCATCAAATACTCACTAGACCCATAAAACCACTAAAACTTCCTTGTAATTTACTTTATTTTCATTTTTTTTTCCCTCTAGCTGTCAGTTTTTCCTCAGAAATTGGGAGTAAACCTCCAGCCTCCATCTCATACCTTGATTGATTATTTTAATTACCCAAAGAGCCCCGCCAGGCTCCCTCAGCAGCAGCACTGCTCTCATAAATCCTCGTTTTGCCTCCCAGGGCTGGTGTCAGACCCAGCCCCTGTTCCCTCCCTGGCCAGAGGTGAAGCCTTTTAGCCTGGCCCCCTTCCTGCTTGTTTAAAGCTCCAGCTGCACATTCCTCATTTGCAAACTCATTAAGGATTCCTGGCAGGAAAGCAGAACCCTTCAACGCTGAGGCACAGCGGCTTCTCCTCAGCCCAAGGGTGCTGCTGAAAATCCAGTGTGAAGTCACAGATCCAGCTGCCACAGGAGTGACACCCACCCAGTTTTGCATTTTTCCTCCAGTTTTCCTTGTTCCCCAAGATTTCCGCAATTTTAAACCAGTGCTTTGCCTTCGCCGGGGTTGTTTCGGTGGTGGATGAGCCGCAGTTCCAGGAGGAACATCCAGCGCCTGGAAAGGCGAAGTCTGATAAACTTCATTGAAAGGAATCTGTGTTGCTCCATCGCCAACATTCCTCCAGGAATTTCTTTCATGGAATCCCAGAACGGGTTTGGGTTGGAAGGGACCTTCAAGCCCATCCAGTGCCACCCCCTACCATGGACAGGGACATCTTCCACTATCCCAGGGTGCTCCAAGCCCTGGCCTTGGCCACTTCCGGGGCCGGGACATCAAAAACTTCCACCAACTTCTCTGGGAAACCTGCATCTTCCATAACTTTCTTTTCCCTAGGGAAGTTAAATATTTGCTTTTTCAAAACACACCAGTGGTTTCATTTGGGGCCTGCCTGGGCTGGGCTCTCTGCACCCATCAGCTGAAGCTTCTGTCCCCTCTCACATCCCAGATATTTTTTGCTTCCCTCTGTTTATTCTGCTCCATGAATCCCAAATCCAGCCTCACGTGAAGCACTTGATGGATGACTCCAAGAGAAGAAACTTCCCTGTGTTCTTGCCAGGCTCCTCCAAAGTCCCATTATTTTTCTTCGCTCGCATTTTGAAGCCCATTTCACGGAGGAAGAATAACTCTCATTTCCAGGTTTTGAAATGTTTTCCTAATCACAAGTGCTGCATGAGAAGAGCCATCACATTCTGAATAATTGATGGCTACTTTATTGAGTTGTCAGCACTAATTCATCCTCCTTTTGAAGCGCTGCGATGTTCAAAGCAGTAATCCTTTGACAACGTGCTCATTTTTCGAGGAAAAGTTCATTTTTATAATTACTTTTTTTTTTTCTTTTTCCCTCCCCCACTGTGGAATGTAATTGTAGCTGTGTGGTGAGAGGGAGGGATGAGGCACCTTCCGGCTCGTGCACCCTCTAAAATCCTTTCATTCCTCCTTCAGCTGCTCATTTCTTTGCCACCCTCCTCTCACGGAGCTTTAATTATACCTGTTTTAAAAGCGCGTTTTGAAATATGACACCCGGCTCTTGCGGAGAACAAAAGAGACATTAATCTATTGTGCAAAGGGAAGGTGTAAAGCTCTTTTTTTTTTTGCGTGGCAGGGGCTGCCCCTCCCTGACAAGCAGCGTTCAGGGGGAGTAGTTGGGGTGTTGGAGGCAGGGACTTGTCAACAGGAGAATTAAAAAATGAGCAACAGTGCGGGGATGCTGCCATTCCATTGGAATATTCCTCCTGGCACCGTGGGTTTCCTCCCTGCCTCTGGAATCTGCCTCCTGGAGTGGATAACCTTTGCTGTTGGAAGGTTCATAGCACTCGAATTTACATCTGAAAGAACCGAGGGAAGGCAGTAAATGAAAAGTTTCCCCTCTTGGTTCTAATTTATAAATAGACCCTCTCCATTTAAATAAAATGAAATGAAACGAAATGAAATAAAATAAAATAAAATAAAGTAAAACAAAGTTACAGTTTCCCTCACGCACACGAAGCTGTCAGAATTGTAATTTATTTTTTGCAAATGTTCGGCTTTTGTGCTGGGATTTTTGCTTTGTGGGAACTGCAGTGTGGAGAAGGGAGAAGCTTTTCCCTCTCGCTGTTTGGAGGTACCAGGTGTGGTCATCCTGGGGCTGATCCAGGATTTCCTGGGGGATCCAAACCATTGGGAAGGGCTCTTTAATTAAAATATTTAAGGACTTTGTGCCTGTAAAGAAAACTGCTGCAGGGCATGAAAATCGAGGAAATGCTACAGGAGAGCCCTGGCCAGGGCTGTTTTAATTAATTAGGTGTTAATTGTTGGCTGCTGGAAAAGGTGAAGGAGGAGAGGGCTGGCAGGCATTGGATGTGTGGAGGTGGAATCTCAATTTGGATCTCGCCTGACCTTGAAGTCACTGGAGTGGCACCAGATTATTTCGGTGTGAGGGAGATGAGATCCATCCCATTGGCCCTAAAAATGTCTAAATAATGTCAAGCATTTGGAACAGGAAAGGACAGAAGGAGATCTGGTCGCTCAGCTGCATCCCTCCCCTCCCCGAGTGAGCAACATCCCTCAATAACCTCGGGAGCCGCACACGATTAAAAGGAAAACAGGTTTGGAAATGAAAAATGAAAATGGAAAATGAAAAATATTCCAGCCTCCAAGGGAGCCCCCAGGATGCTTTTAGCCCAAGGCACTGAGATTTCTCTGTTGAACTCGATTTTTTCTCATTTAAGGGTGGTGTCAAACATGGTGTTGAGGGACAGGTTGAGCCCTCTTTGGGCGTTCCCTGTTGAATTCCTGCTCTGTTATTTTCTGTCCCCAAATGAAAAATATTATTAATCCCTGTTCTCCCAATTAGCAAAGAGATGTTGGGATGTCCCATCCCTGGAGGTGTCCAAGGCCAGCTTGGAGCACGCTGGTCCAGTGGGAGGTGTCCCTGCCCCTGGCAGTGGGGTGGAACTGGATGGGCTTCTTCCCACCCAAACCACTCTGGGATTCCATGACCCATTTTCTTGGAATATGAACTCCCAAAATTTGTGGGAGCTGAGGTTTGAAGAGCTCCAGGTTCTGGTCAAGTCATGGACCTGAAAAGAAAAACTCTTGTGTGTGCTTTGGGTCTTCTTGGAGTTACTTGAAGAATTTTTCCTGGCTGAAAAGCAGGAGTGGTGTTGGATTCCAGGGGATGACGCAGGAAAATGGTGCCGTGGGGTCACAGCTGCTCTTGCAGATTCTTTGGGACTGGGAGAAATGTTTGGAAAAACTCATTCCCAGGCTGGGGGTGTCACTGAAGAGACCCTCTCAAAACAAAGCTGCTGCCAGGTGACTTCTGCTCCATTTAAAGCCGATTTTGCCATTCCCAGGTTCAAGGAGCATCCATCCCTTAATTTGGCACCTTGGCCTCCTGCTGGGTTCAGAGCAATGTTCTGGCACTCAGATGAATTCTTTCTAATAGAGCAATATTAGAATGAATGATTCAGTGTCAAAATATTGGTTTTGCGGGGGCTTGGATTTGATTCCTTGTTCTTCCTGGGGAATTTTGTGTTTGTCAAGCCAATCACACCCCTCAGGAGCTGCCAGAACATCACCCAGGTTTCATTTCTAGGTAAGGCTGGCAAAGATAATAATGATGGAAATGACAATAATTATAGTGATGATGATAATAATAAAAAATAATTATAATCGTAATTATAATAACAACAATATCCATGAATTTCCATGAAAAAATTCCCTCAGGCAAGCCGGATCTATCATCTGTTGAGTTTGAACCAACAAGTAACCAGAGGGTGTCAAGGCTTTAGTTGGTCTTTAGGCTCTTAAAAATAATTTGGCAACACTTGTGTGGTTTGTTAATCAAGCCAGGAAAATCAAGTTGAATTAAAAGGAATTTCCTGTGTGGTTTAAAAGCATTTTGAGGTTTCTGTGTCATGACCCAGTGACAGGGGCTGAGTCAAGTCCCAGTGTTGATTTGACAGTGAGGAAAAGCAAAGTTTAGCCCAGGAATTGAGATGTTCGGGCTTTTGGTTGTCTGCGAAGGTGTGAGATCACAAATAAACCCCTTTTGGGGAATAATGGGAATAATGGAGCTCCTGAACAGGAAACAATCGAGCCTTGAAGAGAAGAAGGGGTTTAACAGCACCTTCACTTCTGCTTTGCAGAATGTTGGTCTGACATGGGGCTATAACATTAAAAAAAAAATAAAAAATCAAGGAATTGCCCTAATGGAGCTGAGAAAGCAGAATCCTGGAATAATTTGCAGCCGAGTTCATGCTCCAAGTCCTTTAGACGTGGATCAAGGAGGAGAAGTTTTGGGCAGGGCTCAGACTTGTGGCAAGCACGAAGTCTTCCAAAAATTACCTCAAATTCATATATTTAATCTTATTTATTTCTTTTAGAAATAGAAATGAAAATATTTATTCCCTAAAACCTCCCAGTGACTGATTATAACTTGCAGCCGTGACATAATTTAAGGATTTTGATGGATTATTCCCTATTTGCCTTCTGTAATTGGGTCATTCCCTGCAGTTTGGTGGCAGCACAAGGCTTCAGGAGAGGTTGGAATGAGGGTGGGAATGACCTGCCTGGCCAGAGGAGGAATTCTCATGCCTTAAAAAATCATAAAAATCCTGAAATAACTTTCAGGATAAAAAATCCTGCTTTTCCAGCTGACTTCAGGTTGTAAATATTGCTTTCAGAAAGGAGCTGGTGTGGTTTTGGTTGGTGTTCTGAAGACACTGTTCTGCAATAATTAAATTTAAAGTCATTTATTACAATTTATTTCACACCCCCTTGTTATTTTCTTGTTTAATTGCATGGTAACACCCATTTTTAAGCACCTTTATCATGGTAAAAAACAGCAGACAGGTGAGAATTTAAAGTACTTTAGCACTTTTGGGATCTTCTCCATCAATTTAACTGCCCATATTCCCCTCTCCCTCAGCTTTCCCACCAGTTTATGATCTGGTGGAGCCTCCAGCATCCTTCCTGGTTTATTTTTGTGTATCAACTCTCAGGCAAGGAAAATGAAAATAGAAACAGCGGCAAAAACTCGAACGCTGTAATTGCTTTTTCAATCAGTTTTGGAGAGCTGCTGTAGGAACAAAATGCAAGAGCATTTAAAACTCTGGTTTCTTTTCCCAACTTACTGCAGGGAAATGCTCACATCTCTTTTCTGCCACCTTCCAACGAAGGTGCAGCGAATTGTTCAGTGGGTGGTGGGGTAAATACTCAAATATTTAGGTAAAGGTGGTGGAAATTGGTCGATAAAATCGTGTTTTTCACTGACCCTCTGGGCCCTGTTCGCTGTCAATAAAATCAGCCCCGTTTTCCTTGGGTGGTTTTTATAAATTGATTCAGGGTGAAACCCTCCCCTCCCTTACACAGAGTTTACTCCACAGTTGCTCACTGGATTTTCCTTGGCTTGGGAGGGCGAACATCTGGATTTGTCCCGTTCCCATCATTCCCAAGTGGATCTGAGTGGTGGACTCGGGATCCAGCAGTTGGGATTGCTTTATTTTTGTGGGAACTGAACCACTCAGCATCACCTCGAGCATTTGACCTCCCTTTTGTCCCTTGAGATCCCCCAGAAAACTCCGTCTGCCTCAGAATTCCCGAATTCCTGTTGGTGAGGGAATGGCTCCTGGGTGAGGATGGGATTTGTGTGACTCGGGGTGGAAAATCCTCCCTTTTCACCCAGGGTGCTCTGTGCAGCCGCCGTGATTCTGCTGAGGGACAGGAGCTCGTGAAAGCAGCTTGGCCAAAAAGAAATGAATTTCTGACGGGTGTTTCCTTGGCTCTTCACTTGGAGGGAGTTCAGGAAATTCCTTTGGGAAGCTGGTGTAGCCACATCCCTCAACCTTTTTGTGCTGCTGAAGGGGAAGATGCGTAAATACAGATCCACCCCATGGTGCAGCAACCACTGAATATTTAAAATTCCTCTTTCCTCCCCAAAAATTCCCTTTTTTTTTGCCCAGTGATGCACCCAAATTGTTTCCTGCCCAAACTGGATGATTATCCCATTTCTCCAACACTTCCGCTGTTTGATGCATGTTCCCCATCAGGCCTGGCTGTGGTTTTTCCTGGATAAGATGGGAAATGTTTTTTCTACATAGGAATGAAACAAAAATCTGAGCAAGCAGTAACTGAGCAGTAACCTGGTAGCAACTGAGCTACTCCAGTTTGCTCCTTCTGCGTGAAACTGAGTGAAATTTGCCACCGTTAATTGCAGCGACGTCGGAGATCAATTCCCTCCATTCCATCCGGGGGAGATGAATTTCTCCTCAGCTCTCTTTTCATTCCAAGGCCTCTCCCATGAGTGATCTTGAGTGCCACCTGCCTTCCTAATAAAGCCTGGAATTCATCCGCGAATATGACAACAAATATGACAACAAATATGACAACATTCCAGAGACAAACGATCTCCGCTCCGAGTTAATTCCTGCTTCCCGGCAGGGCTCCGCGGCGACCCCGCTGGGTTTGGAAGCGCTGCCGTTTGGTTAATAGATGAATGTTTTGTGTGGATGGCTCCATCCGTGCCAAGTTTGGCTCCCTCGCCTTCCCGCTGAACGCCTGCATGGATTTATCCACAGGACAAGCGCCGGAGCGTCGTTAGCACTGGGAAAACGAGGGGCGAGAAAACAAAGCGCTGCTTCCCCGCCATCCGTAATGCCTGGGAGGCCTCTCGGAGATGATCCGGCCGCTGGGAAGGGGAGGTGGCTCTGTCAGGAAATGATGCACAAGTTCCACGTAGGAAGGGAAGATCCATGGCCTCATCCAGCCCATTTTCCGAGCGGGATTGCTCGGTAACAGCGCTGGCCGGGGATTGAACAATGGTAGCACCGCCGTTATCAGACATCTCCCGTAACGAGCTCACCCAGTGGGTTTTTCACTTCCCAATTTGATGTCTTTTATTCTTTTTTCCTCCTAAAATGTGGGGGTTTTGGGGGAAAAGGCAACTTCTTTTCCACACTGCACTTCTGCAGGATATTGGGAGCGGGTTTTGCTGTCACACGGGGCTTTGCAATGACAGAAATCCTGAGTTAGGAGCAGGTGGTTGCTAAAATGCTGAGTAGTCCCTTTAGTTATTTTTACTCCTTGCCAGGAGTTAAAGGAGTGGAAATACTCAGGGCTTAGTGTGGGAAACTGTGAAGTGCAGCTGAATAATTTTGGCTTCTTTTTGGGTTGGTTTTTTTTTTGGATTAATGGACAGGTATTTGGGAAAATTGTGATAAAAATATTGGGATCTGAAGGAAGCAAAGGTGTCCTTGATGTGCGATTCAGGATTTATCTTTGCTACAATGACATGGAGGGAGAGGACACAGGGAATGGCTTCCCACTGCCAGAGGGCAAGGGGATGGATGGGATCTTGGGAAGGAGTTCCTGGCTGGGAGGGGGGGGAGGGGTTGGGCTGGAATTCCCAGAGAAACTGTGGCTGCCCCTGGATTCCTGGCAGTGTCTAAGGCCAGGCTGGACATTGGGGCTTGGAGCAATCTGGGATAGTGGGAGGTGTCCCAGCCATGGCAGGGGGTGGAACAGGATGGACTTTAAGGTTCCTGCCAACCCAAACCATTCTGGGATTGCTTTGGGGATATTGGTGTCCCATCTATGACATTCCCTGCAAATCACAGAATCCCAGGATCACTGAGGTTGGAAAAGCCCTCCAAGACCATCAAGTCCAACCTGTGCCCGATCCCCACCTTGTCACCAGCCCAGAGCACTGAGTGCCACGTCCAGGCCTTCCTTGGACACCTCCAGGGATGGAGACTCCACCACAGATCCAAGTGATCCCATTTCCACACTGTTTCAAACCAGTGTGGCCCAGCTTTTGTGGTGGAGAAGGTCAGTCTGAAAGGGAAAGTGCCCTGCAGGCCTCTGGCCTTTTCCCAATCCATCCCTACTTCCAGATATTGGGATACATGGCTACGGCTCTCATACCCACACCGTGGCTCCTCCTTGGAATCATCTTCCTTCGGGAGGGGCCCCACCCTTGGACCTGGTGGGGTCTGAGTCAAGAAGAGACAAAAGAAGGAGACAACAGTGGGTTAAAAATATTTCAATTTTGCTCCCAGCTCACGGATCTCGTTGTAATTCCTGCTTCACCCGGCAGGAATCAAAGGCTGGTGTTGCCGAGTTTGTCATTCCCGAGTCTCCGGGGGCTCGGGGTGGTCACTGTGGTTTGATGAATGCAATGTTAACACGAGCTGTCGGATCCTGGGAGCAGCCTCCACGCATGAGGAATTTCCGAATAATCCTTCGGAGACACCCAGGGACAGAGCTGTGATCTCCTCGGTCTTTGATGTGGAGAGCACAAGGCTGAATTTATTGAATAAATCACAAGTGATGCCGGCACGTGCAGCTTCCCTGAGTTTTCTCCTGTCTGTGCTTTTTGGGGGCAGCACTTCAGGCTGGATTTTCCCTTTTGGGATGTGCAAGGACCCCCTGAGTCATCCTTAAATTTTGGTCAATTTGCTTGTGCCACGGTGCAAAAGTGCAAAATTTGCAATTTTTCTTTTTTGTAAAGGCAAAAAAAGGTAAACCAAGAGAAAAAGTGAATTACAGATAATTTTTTTTTAATCCTTTGCTTCATTTTGCAGGACACAAGGCAATTCTCTTCTTGTAGCTTCCAGCTTGGGAAACTCTGCATAACGGCAAGGGTTCCATTAAATTAAATTTTTTCAGGATTGAGGATATTTGGGTTCTGTTCTTGAGCAGACACCCTGAGTCCATCACCTCCCATTTCCAAGTGGTTTTGGTTTTTGAGTCATTCCTGGGAGGAACCCTCAGCTCTGCCCCGGTTCCGTGTGGAAGGTGCTTGGGAGCCACCTCCTTGCTGAGTTGCATCGGGATTTCTCCATCGCAGCACTGGATTTGTTGGAAATCCTTTGGAATCAAAGGCAATGGAGATTGGGAATTCCAGTGTCTCGCTTCTCTTGGAGTTCAGTGGTTCCAGTGCTGGCCTGTGCAGTAAAATATTGAAATTCAAGTCCTGCTGAACAAATGATGTGAGGGGAAATTTTTCTCCTTCCTATCCTTTTCCTAACTAAATCCTCTCCTTTCCACTGGATTTGTCTATAACCAGCATTCCAGCACTGGAATATTCTAATGGAAATTTGGGAAAACTCTTCATTTTAGCCATTCTGCTGAGAGAAACCAAAATTAGAAACACCTGAAGAACCAAACTGTCACCCTCTGGCCACCTCTGGCCTCTTGTGTG
>WEIT01009316.1:4172-36147 GCA_013389985.1 Dryoscopus gambensis
TAATTTGGGATTTACTAAGTACCATATCTGATAGGATGGTTTCATAGGTAATCAAGAGGAGTCCTTCAAGAAACTTGAGAGAGTTGTGGATCAATGTAAGTGAACCCTTCACTGTAAGAAGGTAGTTTTCCTGTCAGGAGTATTTTACTGTGAATAACGCCTCATTCCGTAGTGGGCAGATGCTTTGCCCAGGAGTTAAAATTCAGGTTCTCTTGGGTAGAGATTAGTGCAGTACAGTTTGCTGCAGTATTAGGAAATAGACTGTTGTATCAAAATAGCAAAGATGGTCTGAAATTACATCTGATATTGGATATTGAACATCATTATCTGAGTTATTAAAAGACATCTAATCATTAAATGCAAAGATGCCCTTTACTGTGAATGGNCGTAGCACTAGCTCCATTTAATTCTGATAATTCAGAACATAGAATTGGTTCCACTATATCTAAAGGATACAACAGAGGCTATCAAAAGCAAGCCAGAGATTAAAGATTGTGTTAAAAATATGAACAGCTTGAAACACAGCTCACCAGAACTAGCGGGCATTGCCACGTATTGAACTTAAGATCTGTGAGAAGCATTTTTACTGAAGGTGTAGCCACAAATTGCTTTCAGTTAGTTGGCTTTATTTGTTAGCATTAGGAAATTCTGAAAGCTGATATTTTAGTTCTTTGAGTTCAAGTCACCCTACATCCGTTTTTCTACTAGGGACATGAAATGCTTGGCATTTGTTTCAAGTTGCTTTCTTTTCTGTGTTAGACTCTAGATTCTTCCCATGTCTTTTTTAAATTCCTTCTTTACTCCTCAGATTTCCAGAATTCAAAGTGATGGGGCCCTGCTCACTCTGAGCAGTGTGCTATATATAGATTTTGTGAGTGAACTTTACCTGGAGGCCTGCTGATTGTGGAGAGTCTCTGGGTCAGGCTGCATAGCATCAAATCTGTTAGAATCAGAAACCCTTGCATCTTAGAGTAAACTCCCTGGACATAGATTAGTTTGTAAGAAAATTGCATCTTCATAGCCAGTAGAAGGATGTTTTCATCTTAGTGAGGAAATCTCCCATGGCATTCTTCAATTAGTGACTGATGGCTTTCATGATTCTCAAAGTGAATTGACCGGTTCATCTTTGGTGTTAACACTAAATGTACAATTTTAGACTCTTACCATTTTGTTACTCATTTTGAAAACTATTTAGTTGTCCGAGTTCTTCAGTAGGATTATATGCTTTGATACAAAGTCGTCCTTTGTCTTTTATACAATTCCTGTTATTTTTTTGTGAATTGTACGCATGTACGTGGAGAAACATAAAAATTGCAGAAGAGTCATAACTGCAGAATAGGCTTTTTGATTTAAGCCATTTCAGTCAACTCAGTAGTCTGAAATTGGAAAGTTTTACTGTAGGATTAGAGAAGTGAAAGGACATGGAACTATTAAAATTCCAATGAAAACTTGTCAAAGCAGTAATGACTGAGAGGAATAGTGTGAAAGTATTAGCATATAGTGAAATGTTAGGAGAGATAATGTAAAATTACATTGGCTTAATTTTTAGCTAAGACTTTTAATGACTTTTTTTTACATTTTATAGGATTCACATGATGCTTTACTGGAATTTGGGAATAACAACCTCCAAATATTGGTGGATATCACAAGGGAAGGGGTATGGAAAAATCCAGTTCTTCTTAAAATTCTATCCCAGCAACCAGTAGAAACTGAGGAAGGTAAGAGCGTGTTTTTAGAGATGATATGTGGTTGTTCAGAAATTACTTGGGCAGTTTTGGTGGGTAAGCAGTGATTTGAAGTCAGAAGAGAGTTGCATTTTAAATTGTACTGTGCAGTTGTATTCATATGTTGCTAAATAATATTTATTATGAAACTGTCTCACTGGCATTTTGAATGTGTCCCATTGTACAACCAGTGCATCTCTGCTTGGGCTGTACTATTCATCAGTTTGAATATTCTGAAACTCCATTTAAGAATTATTTCTTTTTCCATCATAAAAATATAGAAACTTTTCTTCCTGAGGTGGTTTGTTTCTCATAACTGTGCTTTTAAATGTTTTCCTGAGTGCTTTACAGGGAGGAATTGGGTATGTCCACACTTTTCAGAGGCATAAAAGATTCATGTGGAATGGCAGTGTGGAGTGTTATTAACTCTAGGCTGGGAAGCGCTTTGTGTTTAGACTATGGAAGTAAGATCTTGAATCAGAAACTGTTGGGAGGTGAGGAAAAGGAGGTGCTAGTGTCACTTTATGTAATATAGTCTTCCTAATGTCTTCTATTAAATTCTTCCTTTACTCTGAATTTTTTTCCCATTAGTGGTACCATTAAGTACTTGCAGGTATTTTATCTGTTTCATTAACAGTGCACTAGACTGCAGTTTACCTCTGGTAGTCTAAAGTTAAAAATAATGTAGAAGGGAAGAAGGGTTTAAAATACTGTCTTAACAATTAAAGGAGAACAAAAAGGTGTTGGAATTCCATGCACAGAACTGAATGGCAATAACAGCCTCTGTAGGCAGGAGGATATGGCGGGCTGGATTTGTGTGCACTTACTAACCCAGTAAACATTTGAACTGTTGTTGTGGTTTGAACTCACCTGGAAACATTAAGCCCCATTCAGCTCCCTTTTCCTCCACCCTCTCTGGTGAGAGGGAGACAAAGGCTGCGTTGAGATAAGAACAATTTACTGGAAAACAGCAATGAGATAAGAAAATGAACAGTGACAGCAACAATACCAGCAACAACAGTTTATAAAAGAAGGTGATTATGTGCAAAAATGCTCTCTGAGAAACTCACCAGGACCAAAGACCACACCACTGCACCTCTCAAGACAATTAAAAAGGCAATGACAGCACTCATGTCGTTTCCCCAAGCCCTGGACAATGAAAAAAGAGGAAAGCCTTTGACACTGGCTCCCACAGCATACTCCTGGAAAGCTGTCAGCCCCCAGCTTGGCCAGGTGCTCTCTGCTGGGTTAGGAACTGGCTGGAGTGGTAGCTCCGGGAGTGGTGGTGAGTGGTGCTGCATCCAGCTGGTGGCCAGTCACTAGCAGTGTCCCCTGGGGATCAGTGCTGGGCCCAGTCCTGTTAAATATTTTTGTTGATGCTCTGGATGAGGGGATTGAGCCCACCATCAGCAGATTTGCAGATGACACCAAGCTGCGTGTGAGCGTTGATCTGTTGGAGGGTAGGAGGGCTCTGCAGAGGGATCTGGACAGGCTGGATCGATAAGCTGAATCCAACAATATGAGGTTTATCAAGTCCAAGTGCTGGATCCTACACTTCAGCCACAAAAACCCCCTGCAGCTGGGGACAGAGTGGCTGGACAGCAGCCAGGCACAAAGGAACCTGGGGGTACTGGTTGACAGCCAGCTGAGCATGAGCCAGCAGTGGGTCCATGTGGACAAGAAGGCCAGGGGCATCCTGGCCTGTATGAGGAATAATATGGCCAGCAGGACTGGGGAAATGCTTCTGCCCCTGTACTCAGCAGTGGTTGGGTTGCACCTTGAGTATTATGTCCAGTTCTGGGCCCCCAGTTCAGGAAGGATGTTGTGATGTTCAGATGTGTCCAGAGAAGGGCAACAAGGCTGGGGAAGGAGGAGCGGCTGAGGGAGCTGGGGTTGTTCAGCCTGGAGGAAAGGAGGCTCAGGGGAGACCTGATCACGCTCACACCTCCCTGAAAGGAGGCTGCAGTCAGGTGGGGGTCGGTCTCTTCTCCCAGGCAACCACTGGCAGGCCAAGAGGACACAGTCTTAAACTGCGCCAGGGGAAGTTTAGGCTGGACATTAAGAAAAAATTCTTCACAGAAAGAGTGTTGGGGCACTGGGATGGTCTGCCCAGGGAGGTGGTGGAGTCACTGTCCCTGGACGTGTTTAAAAACAGACTGGATGTGATGCTCAGTGCCATGGTTTAGTTGATAAGGTGGTGTTAGGTCATAGGTTGGACTTGGTGATCTCAAAGGTCTTTTCCACCATAGTTGATCCCGTGCCATTCATTGGAGTGTTTTCAACTCACAGTGCAGGGAACAGTAAGCAGTGGCAGAGCTCAGTGTGGGATCAGACATGTAGAAAGAAAGTTGGAGCACTACGTGAGAGTGCTGTCCTCTTCTGCTCTACTCCTTTGGCTTGCAGCAAGTACTGTGAACATGGTACAGTAGTAGCATTATTAGTAGTGGAAGTGGGAAAATAGAGAGGTGGGGAATGGCAATATTTATTAGCTATAAATACTATAAAGTAATGATTCAGTAGTTAAATAATTTAGTGCCATTACATTACATGGAATGGGAGGGGTTTTATTTGGTGTTTTTTGGTTTTGTTAGCCTTTTGGAAGACTAAGAGTATAGTGAAGAGGTATTGAAGATTGGCAGCAAGTTGTAGGAAAGAACATAAGCCTGTGAAAGACAACAAGGGGCATAAAATTCAGTCTCCTGTAGCTGTTGCCAGCTATCCAATAACATTTCAAAGAAGTCAAAATAATGCATATCGTGAGTCATAAAACTTTAAAGTGATGCAGGAGAAGAGAAGTAGTTCTGTGAAGAGCAGGGAGTTGGACTGATGATCCTTATGGGTCCTTTCTACCTCAAGATATTGTATGATTCTAAGTAGATTGAGGCCATAATGTAAAATTTGCTTTTTTTCCTCAGAAGGCAAGATTTATGTGCCAGACTTGTTACCGTACGCTCTGGTACAAGGCAAAATGAAAACTTAAATCCTGCTCTCTAAGCCATTATGGCATGGAAAATATTTTGNCTAAATCCTGCTCTCTATGCCATTATGGCACATTATGGCATGGAAAATATTTTGACTCCTAGATTCTGCTGCTAATGTAACTGGTTTATCGTATCAATATTATCAGACAAATGTGATTCAGTGACTACAGAAGTTACTGCTGATGTACAAACTGATCCATGAAGCTATATTATACCATGGGTTATGATTAGCAACTTGGTTTTGTTTTACTTCCTTTTCTTTGTTCAGTCCTGTCTTTTCTCTATGCCAGGCAGTCAAATGCTGCTGTGATTTTATTTTGCTTGCAGAAACTCTGTCTGAGCAGCTGGAATTAGTCTCTTGGCCTTGTGTAGGGCATGGTTGGAGCTGGTATTAAGCAACTATCTCTAGAGGTCTACTAAATTAACTTAATCCTTTTTTACCTTCAGAATCATATCAAGTAAAAGCTAGTTTCTGTAGTAGATTGTAAGTCACTGATGAGTTATGAGGTTTGTCTTCCTTCTTTCACTTGTGTCACTTCTGTGATCTGCATGATGTTCTGTGCTGGTAGGCTCCATTTGGTAGAAATAGGAGGAATCAAAATGTACTTCCTGCAGGTCCCAGAAGGGATGGCAGTTCTGCTGATAGGCTTGGAAGTACGGACTGCAGAAGGAGCTCCTGTGCAATGGATTTTCAGTTGTCTCAGCCAAACTGGCATTTTATCCTTCAGTACAACAGCAGCTTCACAAAGTGTCTTTTTCAGTCATCTAAAGCTTAGTTTCTTTGAATCGTTTGTATTTCATGCTTTTTGGGTTTTTGTGATGAGTACCTGAAAAGCATGCCTAGTTTTTACTGCTGTGAGTCACTGGTAAGCCAGATGGGAGAGTTGCTCAATTTGCCTAGCTGGAGCTGTGTTTTGTGGACTGGTAGTTCACATTAATGATCATCAGATGCTTGCTTGAGTGAACAACCCTGAACGTGTGTCAGGTTCCTGCCTTTCTTGTTTACAGTTCTTAATTGTAATTTTTTTTAATGCACTGCCCTGAGAAAGGAACTGACATCAAATATAAATATGGTTTACCAAATTTGTTCCAGCAAAAGTTTCATAGCAGCTTGGGTTCTATCTGCTGCTTCTATGGCCATTAATAAATTGCACTGCTGTGTGCTAGGTTGGTGGTTCCTGATTTTTACTGTCAGCTGGCTGAAGATGGTTGTTTGTGGCAATAATATTGGCTTGAGGAAAGGGCCATTAAAAAAATCATTTCAACTTAGGCCTTTTAGGTGACTAAATGATGCCAGCATCCTGATGTGACCATAATTCAGCAGTTGTGGCATCCCACGTAGTTCTGTGCCTCAGGCAGCTAAGCTTTATTAAAGCTTGATTCCAAGACTTCTCCCTGTGCCCCCCCGTCCTTTGTCTTAACAGACATATCCTGAAACAAGGAGGTTGGGCTGAGCTTGTTGCTGAGTGCAGCAGATGAATACCAACAACTTTGTCTGTCTGGATGAGAGTTGGTTTGTAGGAAAGCTGGGATAGCTGTCCAACACACTGCTGCTGTATAATACACAGACCTCAGTGTTAACTGTGCATACTTAACATACGTTACTGTGCTTCAGCACACTGTCCTGTTGTCCTGTGCCACAGGGACTTTCTGCAGAAATGCTCACCCAAGATGCTGTTTCTCTTGAATGTTTATCATAGTGACCACAGAGTCTCTTCATGCTCTAGAGCCACCCATGCTTTATAAAGGTTATATTCACAATATTGTGGTGTAACTTAAATTATCTTTTACTGCAAGTGTTTTGGATGAGAGAGGAATCTCTTAGCCTTACTTTTTGGTCCTGGCTTAAGAGAACTCTTAAAATATGTGTAGAGTTTGAAACTGCACTGCCCTTTTGGCTAAAGGGTTTGGAAGAGGGAAGGGTTGCAGGGTGTCTGCACTGATTTTTATAGCAAGCTGTTTTAGTCTTGAGATGCTTGATGGAACGCTGTGACAGAACACATAACAGCAGGAGATCTAGGAGGAGAAGGAACAAGAAAGTCTGTTCATGGACATGTATGGAAATGTAACAGATTTAGGATTTAGTACAAAATTAGGTTCTTTGAGGGAAAACAGCTCTTCTCATTTTGCTGTCTGTTCCTCAGGTTTTGTTCCTTTTTCAGGAAAGGAGGAAACTTTCCACTTTAGAGTAAAGCTAAGTGCTAAGATAGATGTCTGACTAGTGACTCATTTCTGAATTTTGCTCCTACCATCATCACTTACATCTGCACGACAGGAGTTCAGTTTGTCATTTGCCTCCTTTGCAGAGCTCATTACACATCCCCTTAGCTGTGAAAGAATTGGCCCGAGGGCACAGAGCTGCCCCCCTTGGGGAGCATGTGCTTTCTGACCTCTCTCAAATACTGCAGCAAGTTCAGACCCTCCTGTGCATCCTGGCAGAGAGTCCACCTTCATCAAAATTTTCTCATTTGTGCTGGAAGATAAAAATGTAACTGTTAAACTGAAGGTGTTTAATTTGGCTGACTGCAGGTACTCTTAAAATACTTCCCATGTCTTGACTAGCTGGCTCTGACGTGTCAGTAAAAATTCATTTAAGGAGTTGCCGTGTGCATGTCTAGCTGTGTAAACAAGAGGAATCTAAATAATTCTTAGAGGAGGTAAAAAGCATTGTTGTTTTTTTTCTTTTATTCTTCCTATGGACCTGGGGAAAAAGTATTCTGTGAGCCAAGAGGTGTAGAAAGAGGGACTTACAGAACTACCTGGACTTGCTTGTGGACACTAAACCCCCATGCTAGGCCCATGAATAGCAGTTTCCCCTTGGAGAAGTGACTGATCTGATGCTGGGGAAGCCAGCTTTCTGGGAGTATTCCCTCAACAGTCATCTCCTGGCCATCATGTTGTGGTAGCAGTCTCTTACATCAAATATCTATACTGAAGCACTGTTAGCTTTCCTTGATAACTATTCAAGCACAGTGTCATACAGATGCAATGTTTAAGGAAGAGAGGAGGCTTGTTTCCTAGCAACTGGAGATCTTACTGCAGGCAGCCTCTTGGTCAGGCAGTTCTTTTTGCTTTATCCAGTGAAGTTCTTTAATGTGAAGTTTCAGCTGGGTCAAGAGTTTAATGCTCAGAGGTTTATCCTGTGAAAAACAGAAACCATTACCATAGACCTGAATCTTAAAATGATTCTCTAGTGGACCACTAAGCTGACTCCTGCAGAATACAAGTAAGTTTCACTGCAGGCATGTGGTAGGTACCTGGTGCCTGTGTCCCGAACGAGTGTGCTTGGGATCACTCAAAAAATCTCAATCACACTGCAGCCTGGAAAGGAGTGTGGGAGGGGGAATACACCACCACAGCCTTAAATGAGTTTTCTGTTCAAGTGCACGTTGTGAGTTTTCTGCCAACTAGTGTAACTGTTAGAACACACTGTTGTTCTGTTTGGGCAATAATTTAAGTGCAGAAAGCATGAAAACTTTCTTGTTCTGTGTTATGTAATCCTGTCTTGCAGAAATTATATACCATTGGTTTCTGAACTACTCATCTTGCATAGTAATAATAAGATGCTAACATAGTGGAAGAGACATTGAATAGAAATATTTTCACTAAGTTGTTAGTCTAAAGCAAGCGTTCTTTTTTGACTAAGCCTGAGTCTGCTGCAGACACCAGAGGTAACTGATTGACTATTGCTGCAGAACACCGTTCTAGTATGTGTTTTATCAGAATGTCTCATGCATTTCCATGATTTCTTCTACAATTCATCAGCCAGTTTGTTCCTTGGTTCATATGCATTACTACATGTAATATAAGAATGTGTTGAATTGTCTCTCTTAATTCGCAAGAGTCTTTTGAATGGTGTACAGATCTGGAGACTGGTATCAAGGATTTCTGTAGATGTTTATGTTAAGCTGGAAATAGCACCACAGCTATTTTGAAACATGTGATTTCATCATTTGTTGGTTTTGCACAGCCTGGTTCATTGTAATGGGGTGGGCACGGAGGTGGCTTCTGTGAGAAGCTGCTGGAAGCTTCCACCATCTCTGGCAGGGCCAATCCCTTATGGCTCTGAAGATGGACATGCCACTGGCCAAGCCTGAGCCAATTAGAAATGATGGTAATGCCTCTGTGATAACATATTTAAGAAGAAAATGAAAACAAAGTGGGGGCAATTTGAATTCCAGCTCGAGGAGGAGGTGAGAACATGTGAGGGAGATAACATGGTAACACCAAGGTCAGTGGAGAAGGAGGGGGAGGAGGTGCTCCAGGCACCAGAGCCAAAATTCCCCTGCAGGCCGTGGTGATGACCATGGTGGAGCAGCTTGTTCCCCTGCAGCCCCTGGGGATCCGCGGGGGATGCAGAGCT
The DNA here is from genome assembly GCA_013389985.1 of Dryoscopus gambensis. Taxonomy (NCBI): domain Eukaryota; kingdom Metazoa; phylum Chordata; class Aves; order Passeriformes; family Malaconotidae; genus Dryoscopus; species Dryoscopus gambensis. The sequence continues at coordinate 13,241 of WEIT01009316.1, forward strand.
CCACCCGCAGCCCCTGGGGATCCACGGGGGGTGCAGAGCTCCACCCGCAGCCCCTGGGGATCCACGGGGGATGCAGAGCTCCACCCGCAGCCCATGGGGGAGGTGCCCATGCAGGAGCGGGTGGGTGCTGAGAGGAGGCTGTGATCCCGTGGGAGACCCGGTGGAGAGAGGAGCCCCCTGCTTCCAGGCTGGAGCAGCCTGGCCTTGGAGGGCTGCACCCCGTGGGACAATGACCCATGCCACAGCAGTTTTGGGAGGGCTGTGTGTCTGTGGGAGGGGCTCACCTTGCAGCAGTTTTGGCAGGATTGCTGCTCGTGAGATTGGAACCATGCTGGAGAAGTTCGCAGAAGAATTCTCTGCCATGGGAGGGACCCCACAGGGCAGCAGGGGAACGGCTTCTCTCCCTGAGCAGTGGAAGAAAAACCTCAGCTGACGAACTGACCCCATGCCATGTCTCCCTGCACTTTTGGTGGGAAGGAGGGAGGGGTTGGGGGAAGAAAAGGTGGTTTTAGGGGCTTATTTTACTTCTCATTATCCTCCTCTGATTTTGTTACTAATAAATTCACCTTTTACCTCTAAGTTGAGCCTGTTTTGCCCTTGAAGTGTTTTCTCCTGGTTTTTCTTGGTGTTAACTCACAAAGCCTTCATTACATTTTTCTCTCCTCTGCCCAGCTGTAGCACGAGAGGGTAAGTGAGTGACTTTCGTGGATGCCTGGCATTTGGCCAGTGTCAAACCACAACAACCAGCCAAGGCAAAGTATCTAATGTACTTATCAAAGCTTTTGATGCTGTCTCTCCCAGCATCCCTGGATTAAATGTCCAGGACACAGCTTGCTAAGTCCATTGTATGTTGGGTGAGAAGTGAGCTGATAGGTTGGGTGCAGAGGGTTATAGTAAATTATATTATGTCAGGCTGGTGACCAGTCACTGGTGGGGTTTCTTTAGTGTCTTCATAAATTATCTTGGTGCGGAAGTTGAATGTACATGAAATAAATTTGCTGATGATACAATGTTAGGAGGATCTGTGATCTCCTTTGAGAGCAGAGGCCTTATAGAGAGATCTGGATAGACCGGAGAGCTGGGCAGTCACCAACCATATGAAATTTAACAAGAGTAAGTAATGAATTCTTTACCTGGGACATGGTAATCCTGGTTATATGGACAAACTAGGAGATGGAGAGCAGCCCTGTGTAAAGAGGTCGGGAGGGTTTGGGTTGATGGCAACTTGAATATGAGCGAGCAGTGGGCCCTGGCTGGCAGTCAGAGGGGGGCCAGCTGTGTCCTGGGGTGCATCAGGCACAGTATCACCAGCCAGTCGAGGGGAAGGTGACTGTCCAACTCTTCTCTGTGCTGAGGTGGCTTCACCTCGAGTCCTCTTTGGGTTGAGGAGTTTTGGGTGCTTCAGTACAGGAAGGACATCAGACTACTAGATTGTGACCAAGAGGCCAAGATTGTGGAGAGAGGCCTTGAGGATCTTCCTTATGAGGAGCAGCTGAGGTCGCTTGGCCTGTTGAGCCTGGAGAAGAGAATGCTGAAGGGTGATCCCATCACAGTCTGCACCTTCCTCAAGAAGGCCATGAGGAGGAGGTGCTGGTCTCCTCTCTCTGGTGACCAGCAGCAGGACAGGAGGACATGGAATGAAGCTCAGCCAGGGTAAGCACAGGTTAGACATTAGGAAAAGGTTCCTCACCTCAAAGGTGGTTGGATACTGGAACAAACTCCCCAGAAAAGTGGTCACAGCACCAAACCTGCCAGAGTTCAGGGAGCATTTGGCCAGTGCTCTTAGTCATACAGTTTAGTTTGAGGTGGTGCTTTGAGGAGCAGGACTTGCGGGTCCCTTCCGACTGGATTCTGTTTCTATGATAAACACCTAGGAAGAGAATGAAACTAAATCTGTGAGGTATTTAATCCAAATAAGGAAATTTTGCTAGCTATTTGCAAAAATAATCTGAAGTGGCATTTTTACTATTGAATTACTTCATCGAGTCTCATAATGATTAGTTGTATCTGCTTGTTTAAAAGCATAAGCCTAGCATGTCTTAAACACAATGCTTCAAAAGTACCACAAAGATAATATGTTCACCCTCAACTTCATTTTACATATTTTGGCATTACATGGGGTTTTAACAGCTTGGGTGGAAAATTTTCCAGTGGAAAGCCATGTAATGATTGGCTTGAAATATTTTTCAATTTTTGGAATGTAAAGCTACAGTTAAAAGGTGATGATTCTGAACTTCAGTTAAACTACTGGTGTCTGTCTGGTGGGATTGGTATCCTTTAGCCATTGCTGTGGCATACCTCTTAATGATGCTATCTTTTGGGGGGGCGTGGTGGGGGGTGGCTGTGCTGTCTGTTTTCTGTAGTCCAGCATTCTCTTACCACAGAGTTTGGGAGAAGATGGTCCATTGCTGTCACTTGCAATCATGCCTAGAGTTTCCTAAGAACACTGACCATACACAGATTTCTAAAGAAGTGTGAATGCAGTGAGACAATTTCATTTAAGTGTCACCTGTAAACTGGTCTATTCTCAAAGGATTTTTTCTTTTCCTAGCTAATAAATTGATTACACGAGAAGGGCCTTCCTTTCTGCAGATGCGAATAAAACACTTGATGAAGTCAAACTGCATCCCCCAGGCCACTTTCTTGTCAAAATTGTGTGCAGATTCTCCAGAAATTGCAAACGTTTCATCTTTTCGCCAAGCCTACATCACATGTGTGTGTTCAATGCTGCCTAATGAAGACTCCATTAAGGAGGTTAGTAACCTATAGTCCCTTTTTAATATATATTTATGAAGCATTTTAAAATTTATGTAATACTAAGAACTGAAGTTGAAGAGTGAAACTGTTGCAGCAGAGTTCCAAAAGAGGAATGATCTATTTCAGACTGCAGTAGGAAAGAACGTTTGGATGAACTGCTGCTGTGGATATGTATATATGTATGCTTGATTAGATGTGTTTGAAAGCTTAAAAATTGTAACTTCAGTTCCAGTTGTAAGCAAAATCTAATTGGAAAGCTGTCTTTTCTGACTCAAGCACTGGTACCAGAGCAATTACTTTTCATCTAGTTGTTCTGACCTAAGAAAAGTTTTAAGAAAAAAAAAATCACAAAACACACTTTAGAGTTGTTCTTCCTGAACTCTAAACTCATTTTTAGCAATCTTCCTGTTGCAGTAACAATCATAGCAATGATTTGTGTTCACACATAACTGCTGTAACACAGCTGACTCCTGCCTCTGTTGCCTCTTGATGTCACACACCTGTTATGGGATCAGTCTCAATGGTATGCATTTGGTATCATTTTAAATGTGAGACTTGGACATTTTGAGTAAGCCTCAGTGAAACTGGGGGAAGCTTGAGATACAAAAAAAAAAGGCAACTCTCATGTCTGCACTTCCTGCGTGAGTGGCAGAGTGACCTCGTTGTACATGTAAACTATTTTAAAAACCACTTTAAAAATACTTCTTGTGAAAAGTAAATATGTGGATAGGTGTCTCTTCAGTCTGCACTTTGAGCCAGATTCCCCTCAGAGTGCTGTAGGAGCAGAGAATGTATTTAACAGCTCACTGCAGACATGATCTGTGCATTGAAAGCATTGGAGTTGATGGGTAGCTTACAGCATGTTCACTGATTGGATTGGCTGCTAATGAGGAATGGTAGAGAAGTCACATTAAATTCTGTTCCCTTTTCGGTTTAATTTGAGGGTTGTGAAGTGTAGCTGTTTAACCTTGATAGAACAGTCTTTTCTTACAGTCAAGGATAAAAGTTGGAACACAGATTGTTGAATTGAATCAAGTTAATTGCTTAACTAAACTTTTTATGGGAAAACAAAACCACAAGGCATCAAAGCAGTGTCTTAAAGCAGTACAGTTTATTGACTTAACTGGACCTGTTGCCAAAACTGTGAAAAGTATAAAGTCAGTGGTGTTCCAGTGCCAGAAAGTTAACTTTAATAGCTGGCAATATGAAGATTTGCATGGCATGTTTCTTTGCATGCTTGGTCACAGGTGTTGTATAGTTGGCATCCTTACAGAATTGCTGAGTCCAAGACTTCTAAAACACTTCCGTTTACACCTTTGTTTTAAGAGGCAAGGAATGTGTTGTATCGTCGTGTTGCCTATTATCTTCCTCAGGTAGAAGGTTGTCAGGTGTAATGAGAAGTAGGAAAAGGTGAAAAATGAAAAATTAAGAGTTCAAAGAATGGCAGCTGTTGGGGAATGATAGGTGGCAATAACCAAAACCCCACCAGGGGGAAGAGGGAATAAACTGTAATTAAAGGAGCAAGAGTTAAGTGAAATGTGAAGTTCAGAGTAGGATGGGGTAGGTAGAGGATGGCGTGCTTGTTGACAGAACATGGGGAGGATGGCATCATTTTTCAACAGTTCTGATTTAAAGTATCTTAGCAGTGTTCATTCTGTAGTCTCCTAACTTTCAATGAGTTGTTGTTCTAGTTGGGTTTATAACAGAGAAACGGTGTAAAGGTTTAGTAAAGACACTTCAATAAATGTCTGGTTTGTCACTTACGTGACTGACTGGACATGTTGGATGATTTAAAGATCTGCGTTTGGACTTTTTGTCTTAAATATTAAAAAAAATCTCACAAGCAATCTCCCAGCAGAAAAGATCTCACAAAAAGCAAAAACCTCAAGATCTGAAATGAGATGGATTATCCTTGACCAAGGATAATTGACCAATTGCCTTGTTGCTTACTCAATAGTTAATGTCCTGAATGTGAGTTTGTCCAAAAAGAATCAAATTTCTATGGGAGGAGAAGAGCTCTGCTGTACTGTGTAGCTGTAGGTCACTCCAAGTGCCAGGCCATGTTTGTGCTGGAGCTGGTGTTGCTCCTGCTGGTCCAGCGCACCAGAACAGAAGTTATGCGTCTTGTTACAGAGTAAGTCTGATTGAGGAATAACTGATGGCTATTAAAAATGTGGTATTTATAATTCTGTAGCCTCAGAAACCCTAGTAAATAGGTTTTAATTTTGTAGTTTTTAAAACGGTGGTGGTGGTGTTCAGTGGTTGTTGTTTTAATGGAACTGGTGATGAGCCTGGTCTCTGTCAAGTAGTGTCTGGCCAAGTAGCTCGCAGATAGCCTGCCACGTTGCCTCCAGATCTGTGAAGAAAACATGTCCCACACTTACAGGCAGTGACAATATTTGTGTTTCTAAAACCCAACACTTGGAAGATCAGAATTTTATCAAACTGCTGCAGGCAGCCTCTGCATTATTTAAGAATATTTGCTGTAGTATTGAGGAGATGGCAGTGTATAATTGCGGAAGTTATCAAAGACAAAAGTTTGTGTCACTTAGCTTTAAATTTAAATTTTAGCTTTTTAAATTTGCTTTATAAAATATACTGATTGAAATTGTTATCTATAAAGAATAGGAATAGCTGAATGGAGAGAGATGGTAGAATACTGTGAGAAGGCTGTTGCAGAATACTGTTGCCCAGCTGTCAGACTTGGACTTCCCACCCAAGCTGCAAGGCCTGTGTAGCTGTAGGTACCGAAGGTCGATGACAGCGTAAGAAAGGTACTGCTGGCAAGGAATGTTGGGGGGAGATGGTATGCAGCAGTGTCCTGTTACCTACAAGAGCCCCTTTCCCTCCTGGGCAGTGATGAACATCTTCACAATTCTGCGGCCATTGGTATGGGCTTGCTTCTCAACCCTCCCCAGCCTGCTGGAAGCGACACCTGATTTACAGATACTGTATGGGGCTTATTATCTTTGACATGCAAGGAGCAATGATGTCTGTTCCCTTAGACAGCAAAGCGTTGTCACTTAAATAATTTTCAGAGGTTTCTCTCTTGCCAGGGGTGAGTCAGTGACAATTCTCCCTCCCCCGCCCCCCCAGCCAAAAATCTGCTGTATTTTACTTTATCAAATTCAAAACGGACGTATCTGCAAGCCCTTGCATCTTGTGAATTGCTCCAGAAATGTCTGCTGCAAGGGGTCAGTTCTGGGTCTCAAGTTGAACACCGGAAGTCAGTGGACCCTAGAAAATGCTGACATTGCTCAATGAACTCCACCGTCAAGCCTGAATGGGAAACTGTGTTAATATCCCTGCTTCTTCTCTTCCTGCTGAATGAGATGTCTGCGAAAATTAGTTTAACTTCCTGTTATTTGTTCTCTGTCATTGTTTTTCATGATGAACAAGAAGTTTGAAATGTTTATAATATCAACAGCTGTTTAAAGCACATACTGCTAGAACACAGTCTGTTCTGTAAGTGGAACAGATAGAGTGGAAAAATGTATTAAAACCTGGTGTTGTCTCAAATAGTAAAAGCTCTTCATAATTACTGTTTGTGGCTTATATGCCAAGCTAACACCCTGGTTTGATACACAGATATGTACTACCTTAAGTAGATGTTCCAGAACTTCCTTGGGATTTGTTTCCTTGCCATGGTTTAACCCTAGCTACACCCAGGCCCCTCGTAGCTGCTTGCTCAATTCCCCTGCCAGCAGTACCAGGGACAGAAGTGGAGGGGTAAAAGTGAGAAAATTTGTAGGTAGAGGTAAAGACAACGTAATAGGTGAAGCAAAAGCCATGCACACAAGCAAGGCAAAACCAGGAATTAATTCAGTTACCCATGGGCAGGCACCTCTAGGAGAGCAAGGCACAATCGTGCATAACGGAGACTTGGGAAGACAAATGCCATCTCTCAATGCAATCTCCTTCTTCTCCTCACTGTATATAATGAGCGTGATGTCATGGTGTGGAATATCCCTTTGGTCAGCTGGGGTCACCTGTCCCAGCTGTGTCTTCTTCCAGCCTCCTGTGCACTCCCAGCTTCCTTGGCTCTGTGTAAGCGCTGCTCAGCAATAACAAAAACATCTCTATATCACCAACCCTGTGTCCAGCAGAAATCCCAAACACAGCCCCATACCAGCCACTAGGAAGAAAATTACCTCTACCTCAGCTAAAATCAGCACACTACTCCAAACACTTCTGTTTCTAACATGTTTTGAAATGTGGTTGGTCAGATTCAGCACCTAGGGATGAAGAGAACAAGAGACAGGTTTTTTCACAACTCTTGATCTTCTTGGATCTGGGTTCTAATTTTCAAAAGTAACACAAGAATCCCTGTAAGTGCAGAGAAACAGAATGGGAAGTTCTGGATAGATGATTGCCTGCATGCAAGGATTTAGCTAAGCTGCCAAAAATGGAAGGTTGTCCCAAAGAAAACTAATATTGAGAAGGGATCGGAGCTAACAGGTGAACTTCTCCTACTATTTTGTAGCTGAAAGGTGTGCCATGATCTCTGGGTATGGGAGACGTAACGTTTTGTTTGTGTGTTTGTTAGACTTTGATACAGTAAATGTGCATTTCTTTTGTAAGCATACTGAGAATGAGGTGCTCTTTCTTTTTAATTTTCTTTTTCTTTAAAGATTGCAAAGGTGGATTGCAAAGAGGTACTGGACATCATATGTAATCTGGAATCTGAGGGACAAGAAAGCACTGCATTTATTCTTTGTACAACATATCTTACTCATCAACTTCAAACAGCAAATGTGTATTGCTCTTGGTAAGTATAAGTATTACTGCTTCTGCTAACTGTTCCTCACTGGCTAAAATTGAGCTAATATAGTACAAAATATGTAGAGAAGGTGGATTTATCCTTTACTTGAGAAGTGCATCAGACTGCAGCACTTTCTAGATAATTACTTACTTTGTCACAAGTTGCTATGCTAATAGAGCAGTTAGACAAAAGTAATGTTTAAACAATTTAAAAGTGAAACAGCACTCACACTATTGGCATGAACCCTAATACTTCTGTGGGGTAGTAGACCTGTCGGTGGTGGGTCAGTGCTCTCAGGGTTGATATTAAACCCCTAGCTTTGTGGTTCCACAAAGTGTGTTGTCAGTCTGTTCTTCCCTTGGGAATACTTGGCCCCATTCTTGCCCATTCCACAGAGATGTCAGTACTAGGAATGAGCACAGGCAACATCCTGTAACAACTTCTCCCCACTTCTCCCGTAAGAGCCTTTTTATATTTTTATGATTTCTATAACTCCAAGAATTGTAGTACTAGATTTTGGCCTGATTGTGACACAAGAACTCTGCCCTCTTAACTGGCTGGAGATACAGAACCCTCTGCACCTCTGTTTCGGCAGCGGTAAACTTGCAGACCCGAAGCAGAGGGGCTGGTTTCTGCCCTTCAGAAAATAGGTTTGTAGTTTTGGCTTTCAAGGCATGGCTAAATAATGTAGTTTTCTCCCATTTAAATCCCCATCTGGATGAAGTTTTACATGGCCAGACATTTCAAGAATATATTGAGAATTTGGATTTGGTTAGCTATGGCATTGTGCATTTACTCCATGTTTTAAAGCCATTTTTAAAGGTTTTTACAGCACTTCAGTGTCTGCAGGATGATTGACAGTTCAGCCTAGTCCAGTCATCTGTACAAAAAGGCCAGAAATGTCTTTTTGAGCAAAGCATACCTTGTAGAAGGAAATGAACTTTTTGGAAGACTCAGGAAGGGAGAGTTACTGCACTTGAAGTTATAGAGGGTGTTTTTGACTACAGAATTTTGTCATTAGAGTGGAATTACGTCCAAAGAGGTACAAGGCTAGAGTTCCCCCCATGTTCTCTTTTCAAAGAGAGAAACAACAACTAACATTCTTCCACGGTAAGTTATATTGCTTGCTTTTGTCCAAGAAGACATGTTCCCTTCTCAGAGCTGTATCCTTAATGTGCAAATGAAGAGGGTTGGACTTTGTGTTGTCGGACTGTTGGGACTGGAGAACAGGCTTGAGGATGTAGCATCTATAGTTACAGAATAACATTTCCTTTTTGTGACAACAAATGTGGGTAGATTTTTTTTTTGCAGTATGAACTGAAACTCTTCGGCACTGGAATGCACTTTTCAGGTCGTGTAGCTCTAACTCAGATGTGTAGATTTCTCATCTCCGTGTCAGTCTGACTCCCAGGTGAGGCCCACCTGAGGCTAATGCTACACAAAACATCATGCAACTGTAACATGCAACTTGCACATCAGCTTTGAACTTGGCTAGCCTGGGTGACAGGCAGTGAAGGCTTGGAGATACAAACGGTAGCAGAGTCCAGAAACATGAATATGTCCCTACTTAGAGAAAGTTATCAGGTTTGTGTCACATCATTATGTCTACATTGTTTTCAGTCGATCTGAACGGCCAACAGGGGAGCAGGACCCGGGCACACAGAGAAACCTGTGTCCTAGGGCACCCCCCCAGCCCGGGCTACTCCCAGGGGAGGGGAGGGGGCCCACAGCAGGGGGAAACCCCCACAGTGGATATTCACAGGATTCACAGAATGTCTGGGTTGGAAGAGACCTGCAAGATCATCGAGTCCAACCCGTGCCCTAACACCTCACCTAGATCATGGCATCGAGTGCCACATCCAGTCTTTTTTTAAACACATCCAGGGACGGTGATTCCACCACCTCCCCAGGCAGTCCATTCCAGTACTTTATCACCCTTTCTGTAAAAAACTTTTTCCTAATATCCAACCTATATTTCCCTTGATGCAGCTTGACGTCAAGCTTCACCTTTATGTTAGCAAAGGTGAAGTTTACCAAAGGAAGAGAAGTTTTTTTCAAGTGATACAAGAGATACAGATCATACGGCTCTGCTACTTTTGGACAGTCCCTGTGCTGGCAGAACAACAGCAAGTGACAGGTTGTATCCTTAAGTGGCTGTGCTGCCTTGGGTATAATAAATTGCTTAATAGAATGGCTTTGTGCCTGTGTGGTATGAGCAGAAAGGCACATAACAGCACAGAGACAGCAGTCAGCCTTCAGTTTACAGATCCCTTACGTGATGCTTTGCAAAGAGTGGTTCTGTAGGAGGCCCTTTTAATGGCAGCCACATCACCTGGCTGCAGGTGTCAGCAGCTAAGCTGCTTGTTTATTGGAAGAGAAGTGGCAACTTTCTGTTATGATTCATCTTACCCATTTTAAATTTCTATGTGTGAGATAAAGACTCTGGAAGTGTGGGACTGTTTTTCTTGTCTAGAAAGGAAGTCTGTGCAGCTGTAGATGTGTGCATTAAGTGAGATGAATCCCAGTGCCAGTGTCATTCCCCAGTAAGTATCAGGAGATACACTGGGGTTTGATCTAGTGCTGGAGTAGGGCACAGGACCAGTTCTCTTCAGTGTCACTTGGAGATGAGGACCTAATTGAAGTGTGTGCTGTCCTTGAATAACACATTTTTCTTGGCATCAGCTCTGAACTGACACACTGTGACTGCACAAATTGTGTATATCTGCAATGTTCTTACATTCTACTTTCAACTCTTTGCAGGGAACTGACACTTTTCTGGAGCAAGCTGCAGAGAAGAATAGATCCTTCTTTAGACTCCTTTTTGGAGAGATGTCGTCAGTTTGGCATCATTGCCAAGACACTACAGCATCTCTTTTTCTTGATAAGAGTCATACAATCTGAAGTAAGTAAGATACAGTCCTGAGTCTTTGGTCACAGCCAGAGCTGTTTACATGAATCTATTATTTTTTAAATAATCTATTAAAATGAAAAAAAAATAGCTTATTTCATTATTCATACTTTCTGATTAAGTGCCTAATAACATACTAATAAAAATCTCTGGAAAGTGCCTGCCATTGTAGTTTTGTGTCAGCTTGATCCCGTGAAGTGACCTTCAGTCAATGTGGAGGGGTAGGTTTGTTGCTTTGAAAGTACAGTATGACAGGATTTTGCAAACAGCATAGCTGTGTTTTAATCTGCTGCTTGTTCAGAAACAAGGCACGTGAGAATTTTCCACAGCATCTCTAAGGGGTGGAGACTTGACTGGAATGTCCCATATTTTTGTATTCTAAGAAAATACCTCTTCCTCAAAACGTGTGGTACAATCTCATCTGGATTTCTACCTTCTGTTCTGAAGCCTGTCTTTAGAAAATCACAGAAAGGTGAAAAAGGTGTTTGACAGCATTTTTTATACTCACCGTCTCTGTTTAAGGACTAATGGAAAGACTCTAGCTGATCCCAGCAGGCTCCTTGTGAGCAGAACTGCAGGATAGCCTGGCCTCTCCTGGCTGGCTGTTCAGGGCAGGGGTGGGATGTCTCTGTTTGCCTTCAGTTGCTGCGCTGGCTCTTGCAGTTGGTTGTGTGGGAATTTCCTGATTCTGGTATACAAGAGTAAATTTGTGGAGGGCAAATAGGAATGAAAATTAATCAGGCACACTTTTTTAGGGGAAAAGGAAGCTAGCTGATAGTAACAGGATTTAAACTTTAGTAGCAGTACAACATGGATCATAGACCTTAAATGAGACACGAGATTTTTCCTTAGGAATGTCCCCATTGCCATAGATTTTCCAATATTTCTTCCTGAAAAACAGCCTAATTTTGCACACATAGATTAGAATTAGCCACATGAACTTCAGTTTTATGAATGTTCCACTTAACAGTACCCTCTCCAGTTTGATTATCCCTTTGCATTCTGACATAGTCATGAGTTTATTCAGAGTTAAGATAGATTATGGATGAAACGTACAAGATTCCTTTTTTCAGTTACATATATCTCCATTTTTTTTTTGCCTCGGAGTATCTTTCACTGGCTGGAGTTAATACTCTGACCCAAGTGAGTTGCCAAGTGTGATTTGACAAGAGCAGGGCAAGTGCCAGAGCCCTCGTTTAGAGTCAAAGTAGGATCAGAAGGATTGCATGATTGTCCTCTTGACCGATCAGAGGGTCCAGAACTCTATTCCACCAAGGACTGCAGAGAGACTGGTCCTAATCTCTCTAGAGTTGGCCCATTTCTAATTTTAAGACATGCATGAATGTGTACTTTATCTGTAAATCAAAAAATTAGATGTAAATATAATAAAAATTATGTGTAAATAATACATTGGTAACTATGCACCAGGTTTTTCTGTGTTTCCTGCTCAACCATTCTAAAATTTCTTCTGGAGAAATAGGTTCTAACACTTGCTGAATTAAAGAAGCGTGGCATGATGTCTGGTGGGCCGTGAATGCTGAGAATAAAAGCTTGCTAATTCTCTTAACTTGTTCATACTTGTTTTGGATCGTTACAGTCTGGGCTGGTGCAGGTGTAGTTGTGGTAGCCACATGTCAGCTTTTTAAGTTATTCATAAGTATTTTCACTGTTACTTACCTTTACTAATAATGGCTAAATAGTTACTTCATGCATTTGGATTCTTTATGCTGAAAAATACACTTTTGGAACAAGGTGGCCTTCAATTTTGTCCATGTAGAATTTGGAATATACCATTTTTTAAATTAGCATGTGATTAATGTAGGCATCTTCCCAGTGCTACTGAGCAGCACCTCAGAGTTGCACAGACTCCGCAAAAAGTGTTTGGAAGTGAAATGATGGTTAAGTTCATCAAGAATCGTTTCTGCTATGGTACTGCTTATGCTGCTGAACGTTACTTTGTTTCAAGGTGTGAATTTACGTAAATTTCCTTATTACACAGTACTTCATATTCTGAATTCATATCCCATATGAATGCTGCAGGAAGAATGCACATGGAAGATTTACACTATTCTCTTTTAGAAATCTGGCTTAGTTATGGTTGAGAGTCACTCAGTTAAGAGAGAGAGGAGTTAGAAAAGTGTTTTGCAACATCTCATGCCTAAACTAGTTTGCAAGACTCCTCCAGAGTGCACTAAGTGTGCCGTGGTTCCCATCACACAAAAAGCAGAAGAGGTTCCTCACGTGAGATAAACTGCAGTTCCCTAGAGGATGCTCAGGAACCTGAATACATTTGGAATGGGGTGTAGTCTGTTGGATGCTCTCATTGTGTGTATTTTTTCTAGAAAGAATGTATTTGTCAGAGAAAAGTTAACATTTGTTTTGTGACTGTTGATTTTGTTTCTCTGTTTTCTGTAAACAGGCAGAGGAAGCGGGACTTGCCGTGTCTGTTTTGTTATGTGTGAGAGCCCTTCAAATCAGGTCCAACGGAAGCGATGAAATGAAGACATCAGTGTGTAAAACAATTGCATGCCTTTTACCAGAAGACCTTGAAGTTAGAAGAGCCTGTCAGCTCACAGAATTCTTACTAGAGCCAACTTTGAGTGGATTTAATGCGTTGGAAGAGCTCTATATGCAGCCAGACCAAAAATTTGATGAAGAAAATGCACTGGTTCCAAATTCACTCCGCTGTGAACTGTTGTTAGCTTTGAAAGCATATTGGCCATTTGATCCTGAATTTTGGGACTGGAAGACTTTAAAGCGGCATTGTCTTAAACTATTAGGGAAGGTAGCTTCTGATTCCGAGGATGATGCAGGTTGTCATATGTCACTCAATGAAACTGACATGTTAGAAACTTTCTTTAGTGACTATGATGAGACAAAAGAACACAAATATTATGATGGGAAAGACACAATGAACCACCCTAAGGAAAAAGCAAGAGTAAAAAAACCAATTGGTTCTTCAGAAAGGTACCAGAGATGGCTTCAATACAAGTTTTTTTGTGTGCTCTGCAAAAGGGAGTGTATAGAGGCCAGAATACTGCATCATTCTAAGATGCACATGGAAGATGGTATTTATACGTGTCCTGTTTGCACAAAAAAGTTCAAGAGAAAGGAATTTTTTGTTCCACATGTAATGGAACATGTTAAAATGCCACCTAGTAGAACACACAGACCTAAAAAGAAAATAATTCTGAAAAAAGAGAGATCACTGCAAAAAGCAACAGCTTCCAGCAGCCCGCCCCCAGTGTTTCCAGAAAGATCACACCAGCCACAGCTCCCTGAAAGCTTTGACGATGACACAGAGGAATATGTCACATTCAGCCAATTGGAAAATTGCCAGCTGCAAGATAGAGACATATACCCATGTCCTGGGACAGATTGTTCTAGAGTATTTAAACAGTTTAAGTACTTAAGTGTACATCTGAAAGCTGAACATCAAAACAACGATGAGAATGCAAAACACTACTTGGATATGAAGAACAGGAGGGAGAAGTGTGCTTTCTGCCGCCGGCACTTCATGACGTCCTTCCACCTGCGGGAGCACGAGCGCGTGCACTGTGGGCCCCAGCCTTACATGTGTGTGTCTATGGACTGTTACGCGAGGTTTGGGTCCGTTAATGAGCTTCTCAATCACAAACAAACACACGATGATCTTCGGTATAAATGTGAGCTAAATGGTTGTAATATTGTTTTCAGTGACTTAGGGCAGCTTTACCATCATGAGGCGCAACACTTCAGAGATGCATCATACACCTGCAACTACTTTGGCTGCAAAAAGTTTTATTATTCAAAAACTGAATTTCAGAATCACCTCGCAGCACATGATATCCGAGTGTCAAATGGGGACGGAAAGCAAAGGCTGAACCTTGAAGGGTCGGTTTCAGAAGACAAATCCAGTTATCTTCCAGAGTCTCGGCTGCTTGAACAATCTGAAAATTCCAATCTGAATGATAACTTGGATCCCTCAGGCTCTCAGGAAATTCCACAGATGAAGGAAGAATCTCTCTCTGACAGTGAAGACCTAAACAGTGAAAGTAATTGCAGCCTGCATTGTGGGGAGCACAAGGCAGATGCTGCAGTAAGCCAAGGCCAGACATCTCCTCGGCTGCTTGGAGCAGTGGCTCACAACCAGTCAGTTCCAGGTCTTGTTGTGTCCCGGGAAGGAGTCTTCCATCCAGCAGATGTGAAACAGCAGTGTTCCAATGGGGCAGTTTGCTTTGATGAAAAAAGCCTGTCCTGTGGTTTTGAAGGCTGCTGTTCGACCCACAAAAATTCCAGAAGTATGCAAAAACACCTTCGAAGGGCCCATCCATACAACTTTAAAGGTAAAAGAAATATGGAAATGAAAACTAAATACTTTCTTGATCTGTTGAGTGATGCTCAGGACAGTAAATCCCCTACAGACATGAGTACAGAGTTAGGTCATCATTCCGATACAAATGCTGACTCTCCAGAAAGCGTGTGTTGTGCTGTAGATGCTAAAGGAAGCAGTGGCCTGAGGGAGGAAACTTGTCCTTCTTCCCCAGAAACATCTTTTTATGACAGTTCAAATATTGAAGATAACATGCTGGAGCTAATGTTAGGCTTGAAACATCTAAGCCTAAAAAATGTTAACATTCAGAATTCTTCAAGACAGAAAGCTTTTCTGGGCTATTCATCTAGGGATGCCGAAACTACCTCAAAATTTCAGCTTCAAGAGCAAGATAATTTACCCAGCCAGTACCTTACTCAGCTGGCAGCTAAACCATTTTTCTGTGAATGTCACGGATGTACATGTGAGTTTGTGACCAGAGAAGCTCTCTTAATGCATTATGTTAGAAAGCATAACTATTCAAAGGAAATGGTTCTTCAGCTAAATATGTTCCAGCATCGGTATTCACCATTTAAGTGTCATATTTGCCAAAGATCGTTTACAAGAAAAACACATCTTCGGATTCACTATAGAAACAAACATCAAATTGGCTGTGAGAGGGTGGCTCACAAAGTGTGTCCTAGTGAAAAATATGATCATGTAGGTGTATGTACAGAGGACATACATAAGAATAGCACTGCTCCAGTGCCTGCCTATGTGAACAGCATTGGGTTCTCTGGACATTCGGACTCTGAACAGCTGTGTCACCCAAAAAAGGATGACTGCAGTTCTGAGACTGATTTGGAGTCCAGTGAGGAGACAGACAATGACCTAACAAGAAAAACATCCAACATAACTTCTCTGGACAGTCATAGGGAAGAACTGGAAGCAAGACAGGGAAGAGGAAGCAAAAGAACAGTTGCTAAAGGAAACTTATGTTACATATTGCATAAGTACCACAAACCATTTCATTGTATACATAAAAGCTGCAACTCAGCATTCACAAACCAGAAAGGTTTGATTCGCCATTACAGAACTGTTCACCAGTATAATAAGGAACAGCTCTGCTTAGAAAAAGACAAAGCAAGAACAAAAAGGGAACTTGTCAAATGTAAAAAAGTATTTGCATGCAAACACAAAGAGTGTGGGAAGCGTTTTCTGTGTTCTAAAGCTCTTGCTAAGCATTGTAGTGACTTCCACAATGAAATCCTAGAGGATCAAAAACTGCTTTCTGAAGCTGAGTCTGCCAGATTTGCTTGCAACCAAGCCCACTGCCCTGCTGTGTTTTATACGTTTAATAAGCTTAAACAGCATCTAATAGAAGAACATGCCAATGAAGAAAAATTAAACAAAGATTTTGAAATCCATTGTGACCTTAATGGCTGCAATCGAATTTTCACAAATTACAGTCACTATTCTCAACATGTATATTTCAGACACAGTGAATATTATGATAGTCTCTTTGGAAAGCAGAAAGAAGAGGAAGATAATGAAGATAAAGATAAAAATGAGCAAAATTATTTGAAAGACAGCTTTACCACAAGCAAGCAGAATGGGAAGCAATTAAAAGAAAAAGCTAAAAGAATTAGCAGAAGTAAAGAAAAGCATTTGCTGAATTTCAAAACAAAAGAGGAAGCCCTACAGATGTGCAAGGAGAAGTCTAACCAGACCCAGTACCCCTGCATGGTCCAGGGGTGCCTGTCTGTTGTCAAACTGGAAAGCAGCATAGTGAGGCACTACAAGCGCACACACCAGATGACCAACATGTACATTGAGCAGCGCCTTCAGAACCTTGTTCTTTGTGTTAAATGTGGCGTCATGATTGAAAAACAGTCTTGCTCTGACACAGCTTCAGACTCGGATAAAAAAGGTGTAGAAGTGAACGAGGATAAATCAGCTAATTCTGAGCCTGTGCAGGAAAGTGACAAACCTCTCGTTCCAAACCCAGCCTGCGATCCTCCAGATGTGAGTAATGAAGACCAAAACCAGTGTCCACCGAGTAGTGTGAATTTTGATGCCAGTGCCTTAGCGTATTCAGGCACTTTAAAATATAACCACTGTTCAAAGAACACCTGTTTTGAGGAGCCTAACATCAGGGAGACAGCTGTGTCTAAAACTGAAGATTTTTCTGAAAGCAGTGAAAGAGAGAATAGCTCTTGTTTCTCCAGTTTACAGTTAGAGTTGCCAAGAGAGAAGGACCCAGAAGAATGTCAACATAGTGCGATTAATCAGAATGCAAAAAGAAATGTACTTTGTGCTACAAAAGACAAATTTCAAAAGCCTCCTGTGTCCAAACCATTTGATTTAAAGACATATAAACCGATGGGATTTGAGTCTTCATTTTTAAAATTTATTCAGGAAAGTGAGGGAAAAGATGATGATGATGATGATGATGATGATTGTGATGAGGTAGTAGAATGGGAGTCTCCTGAGCAGTTACCAGTAGATGAACCGTTGCAAAAAGAGGGAGACAGTCAAGGGGATACACCAGTAAACAACTTTGTAAGTGACGAAAATGTAATCATAACCCCGAATAATCCTGGGCAGCTAACAGAGATCCAGCCCTTGCTGTCAGAGTCCTCATCTGCCCCTTCTTTAGAAAATCTGAGGGCAATCTTGGACAAGGCCCTAACGGACTGTGGAGACCTTGCCTTAAAACAGCTGCATTACTTACGACCAGTAGTTGTTCTTGAAAGATCCAAGTTTTCCACACCTCTCATAGATTTATTTCCAACAAAAAAAGCAGATGAGCTGTGTGTAGGAAGTACATAAATAGCTTTGCTTAGAGCAGGTAGCCTCCACTACTGCTGTACGGGGAGAATTTCAAATTAGAACAGTAATTGTTACAGTACACACTTTTTAGGTTAGTTTTGACTGTTTATTCCATGAATGTATAGTATCTGTCAGAAGTAATGGCCAAGTTAATTTAGCTCCCCATTTTTTTCAATGAACAATGCTGATTTTGGTGCTATTTAACACATCAGAATACTGGGGGCTTCCTCTTGAAGAGTAAATGTGCATGATTGTATATGGAACAAGTACTGGGGTACCAGGGTTTGGGGGGCGATGGAGTTATTACTTGACTTGAATGTGCACCCCAGGGTGCTTTGTGTAACATATTGTACACTACAGCATCTTATATTTTTTGAGTTATGAGTTTCAATAAATTACAGTTTTTCACCCATTTGTTTACTGTACAGTAAATCTTTAATGTGCTTTACTTGTAATTGAGTTTGGGACCATTCTGAGTGCATTGGACAATGTTGCCTAAGTTTTATGCATTTGTAGATAATTTATCAGACTGATGAAATAGATACAGAAAAGTAAAGTATTACATTTTATTTTACAACATTCTCTGTGCTTTTTTCAGACTTGAAAGAACTATAATTAGTACAGGCATAAAGCACTTATGCATGAGGAAGTCCGTGTTCCTTTTAAAGGCAGAGGGTGGTTTCTGAGACTGTCTGGCACTGTCTGAGTGTGTGAGTGTTGACAGGCTTCCAAGCAGGTTGTGTCTCATGAAAGTACCAGTATACATCTCGGGTTCCCCGGTTAGCTTTTTTGACAATGAATGAAACCTAGCTGGAAGATTCACCAGAAGAGTCAGCTAGTATTTTAAGCTCTGTTTCTTGTTTTGTGTCACGTTCCTTGCCACGCATGGCTACATCACGAGGCCCAGAATCGCTGTCCCCTAGAGGGGGTATTTCCCCATCTCCATTGGGATTCTAATGAGCAAGCAGCAATCACAGCTTCTTACTGATGGAGGGTTTGGGTATTGTTGGGGCTTCTGGGTTTTTAAACCGTGATCTGAAAAGCAGCAGTGGAAAGGAACTGGAAGAAGCTGTGGGAAGTGTTTAAAACAGAACATGAGTATTGGCTGGGTGCAGGAATGATGGCAGCTATCAGCTGTCTAGTGAACTGTGATATGACCAAAACTAGGCAGAAATGGCATCTCTGTACTACATTTAGGAATAGAAAGTTATTTGGGCATGCTTAGAAGTTAAGTTAAAAATCATACACCAAGCAAGAGAAGTGTAGTTTACTGCCTAGCCTTTCATGTAATTTCCTCTCTCTAAACTATAAGCTTCTTGTAATGAAAGAAATATGGTGCATCAATCTTCTCACAAAGTTCTAAAAATGGAAGTAAGTTGTGTCAAAAGGTTAAATACTGCAAGAGAGTCAGATACCCTTCAGTGTGTCCCAAAGTCATTTCTCTCCCTAAAATAACAAAGTACCTTTTAATGTCAAGTTCGAGTCATGTTTTAACATACTTGAATCTTCAAGATCTCAAAACACAAGAAGAGTTTACAGTGAACTTGAAAGACATGTGATGACTGCTTCAGGTGTTGGGCCAGAGAGACCCCGTTACCCTCTCAATGTCTGAGTATCCCATAAAGCAACCTGTCCCTTTGTGGTCAGCCTGAGTAGGAAATTCCTTGAGGTTTGGAGCCTTCAGTTTCAGGTCAAGCCAAGTGGAGGTATTTCCGCTTGATTATCAGCTTCACATCTGACAATATTAAAGAATTCAAACAGGTAAAATACTTAGCTTTGAATAAGGGAAATCAGATGAGAATGCAGGATGAAATGAGATTGAAGATGCGTATACCTATGCTCCAGACCAGGGAGGTGGTGAGCCAAAGCACACTTTGGCTTTGTGTAGTCCTAAAAAGAACCCAAATCTTTTAAAAAGTAGTTTTGATGTCATTGATGGCTTCCTACAATTTAAAATGTGGTGAGTATAGTCAGAAAAATGGCAATGATTATATGTAAGACTGATACACTACCTGAATGTGGTGCTACACTACCTGACTTGTAAGGGACCAGTAAAGGACTTTCTACACGGAGAGCAGCAAAGAGAGATTCCACCAAAGCAACTATCTGCAAGCTTAAAGGCAAGAGGCAGCTTTCTGCTGGCTCCCGAGGCTGGCAGAGTCCTCCCTGAAGGTAACAAAATGTGTGTTCCTGAGACAACTGTGTCATGTCTGATGATGGCAGCCACTTCATACCTGAGCACACATGGAAGGAAATTTGCTCTGTGCCAGAACCTGGAGCTGTCCTGAGCGACTTGGGTATGACTTGGTTTTCTTAAGAAATTTGAAAGGTAGTACTGCTTGTTTACACCAGCCAGGAACCAGAAGGAAATTTAAAAATTAAAAATTGAATTTATTCCCAAGGTGCCACTTTATGGTGTAGATGCAGATTTTGGTAAATGGACTATTTAAGGTATTATGTTACAAATAATGTAAACTTACAGATTTTTTTAAAAAATATATATATATAGTTTTGACTAGTTACACTGTGTTTGCAAACCTGAAGGCTTGTAAGCACAGAGGTTTTGCTTTCTGCTTCCATTGGGCAGTTGGCACTAGGCTGACAGGTGGAAATTTGTTTACCTGGGGTAACAGTTCAGTGTGATCTTTTTACCTATGTACACAAGAAAACCTTTTAGAGAGGTTTGTATTGATTCATTTAGACTTCATACATCATTCCCAGTGAACAACCTCATGGAGTTTGTGAATTAATTATTAGAAAGATTCTGGGACCACATGAATTGTCCAGAAATACAGAACAAAAGAGTTTCTGCTTGGCATGGCTGAAGCTTTTCTGCTTCATTATAAATTTGTGACTTTGAGTTTGCATTTACTGTATGCTGTTCATATAAGCTTTGCTGCAAACTTGCCACCAAAGAACTCTGTGACATCATGCAAAATTACCCTTACACAATCCTACTGTGCTTTAGCTATGTATTAAACTTCAGAGTTCAGATTTTCTATTAAAAATTTAATCCTGCCATTTGATGTGTAAACGATTTTGCATATTACCCACGAATTCTGTGACAATTCTTTAATCCCACAAAACAAGTTGCATGTGAAACTCACTTCCTCGAATGCGATTCTGGTTTTACCAAAGCACACGCAGTGCAGGCTGCACGGTGCATGCTGGGCAGACAGATCCCGCTGCACTTCTGTTGTTGCGGAGCCTCTGGAGTAGTTACTGCTATTTCCATAGGCTGGGATATACCATGAGACAAGACAGACAGACATAATTTCTGTGCCAGGTACGGAGACAAGTCCTGCAGCATTCCTCAATCCAAGAGTTGCATTTAGAAAATGGTTGAGCCACTTTGGGGTGCACAAAAGCAGCTTGGAGGCATTTTCCTGTGGTGATGTGGCACCCTGTGCACTGCTGGGACGTTTAGTAATGTGGGCTCAGGGTGCTGGTGCTTCAGTTGAAAGATACCAATACAGCGCTTCACAAAAATTGTGTCTTGCCTATTTCAGAGACTGACAGTGTTTCAGTCGTTGAACTCCATCATCTACAAAATGCACTACTGTCTCAATGAGGTAATAGCTGTCACACCATCAAAACTGTACAGCCTGAATCCTCTACATCTTTACCCTGATTTCTTCTTGGGCTTTTTTATCTGATCTAGTTGCCTGGCACAGATGGGTATTGGAGAAGGAGGCCACAAAAGGGTGAAGGTTTTAAGAGATTTTACTGTCTATTTCTGTTTTCATGCCATGAGGTAGGCCATCATTTTCCCTTCCAAGTGCTACCAGAATTGGTCTTGCAATGATGTAATGTTTCCAGCTTCTTGCTTTCAAGCATACGGGAGAAACATTTTGTTCTGCAGTAAAGAAACACCATTGCATTGACTCATTGACTTCCAAAAAAAAAAAGAATTCTTAATGTGAAGACAGATACCTCAGAAAACACAGTTCATAGGGAATGTTACTTCCATTTTTAAAATTGTTGTCTTCAAGTGTGTGGATTTTATAGGACAAAAACGTGTTTATTGGTTGTGCAAACCTAAATTCCCCAAGGCTGCCCTGCCGTGTTCCCATGGGTAGTAAACTGTAAATACCTTTACAAGGAGAGACCATCCAGACTGACTTCTGTCTTTCTAGCAGGGCTCTCAGCAGAGCCAACAGATTTTTCTTGCATGTTGTTTTCTGATTGCCTTGTGCAAGGTCTTCAAATTTTATGATCCTGGTAAAGCCTTGTGACACTTTTGCAAATTCTGCATCTTGGGGCAGTGAATTAGTTGAGAGAAATTCAATTTCCAGTTAAGTCCCCACATTCCTTGTCAAGAATCTGAGCATGGTTATGGCAGAAAGCAGAGAAGGCTGAATTGAAACCACCTTGCCTTGGCCTGGCCCTAAGCTAAGGTCTAAGCCTGGTCTCCCCGCTGAAGTTTACAGCTCGTGCCCTTCAGCCCTTCAGCTCTCCCGACTCCCCACAGCAGAATTCTCTGTGCTCACCTGAGTTTGGAGGGAGTGGGGTGGGATAGGAGACCAGTTGCTTCTCTTGAAAATGCCTTAAGATTTACAATTATAGAGAAGGGAAGTAGGCAAGGGATTAGTCAGGATCCAGAGCAGTGCCAGGGAGGCTTCCGGTGTGGCTTTCTTGGATGAATTTCTAGAGCTTCTGCTATAAAAGGAGAAAAGTGCCAGCCAGTAGCAGGGCTCACTGGGAGCAGCGCTTCCTCATCCACCCTGTTCTTCTGCAGGGGTATATCAGCTTACAGAAAACACTGGGCTTCAATATATTTGACAGGTCATCATTCTAAATAGTTAAAAAAAGGTAACTGATAGATAAGGAGAAAATTAAGTTGGCATTATTTTATTAAAAGTTAATGAGTTAAAAACCCACAGACATGTTCTGTTATACTTTAGACTGGTAGATATTAGATGATACTAAAATGCCATATCTAGAAGTGGCTAAACGTTAACACCCCTCTTACTGCTTCGTTGTCAGATTACACAGTGCCGGAGCTCTGCATGGCACCGTGCTGTCTTCACGCAGCATTACAGAGACCAAATCTGAAGTGGGCGTTTCGGCTTTAAATAAATCAGCAAGTACTAGAGTAGTCAGTGTTAATTTTTGTACTTCTCTTAGTGTTTCTGTAAAAGGTTTTGGACAAGTACTAGCGAGGCCTTATATACATTATTGTGCACAGTCTGAGTAACTTATACTGAAGAGAGTAATTTAAACATCTGCCCAGATCCTCGCCGTGCTGCCCCCCACACGCCTCGACCCAGCCCGGCGGGCGCCTGACCGGGGTGGCCGAGCCAAGCCCAGGCCGTGCCGGGCGGAGCCAAGCTTGAGCCAAGCCCAAGCCGTGCTGG
>WEIT01009316.1:43621-61546 GCA_013389985.1 Dryoscopus gambensis
CTATTAAGCATGCGTAGTTTGTTTTCTGAAATGAGTCGGTGGTCTATTTTGGGAGGGGTCATTTAAAATGAGGAAGTAAAAGTAGTCTTCTTCAGTCTGACCCTTCTACCTTTGGATGTATACGTGACTTGGTAGAGCTTATAGTTTCCTGGTGTTCAGTGTGTTTTTCAAGCACGGGAAATTTGCAATCTGTTCATCACCTTCTGTTTCTTCTTATACAAATACAAAGTTGACAACCAATGATTTACCAGATCCGGCATATCTTATCTAAGATCCGCCTTTTGTTACCTACAAGCAAAGCTTTATCTACTTTAGCTACCTCAGCAATCATTTAATTTAACTAAAATTCTTAACTTTTAAAATTAATGTCTCACTATTGCCGCCCATGGAGAGACGCAGCGGGACCCAAGGTCTGTCAAGTGGCATCGAGTGAGCAGCTTGTCAACATAGTTCCTTATTCAAACTAGCTCTCCAGGTTTTGTTTAGTTCGTTTTCCGTTGGTTCCAGGCTGGGGGAAGGTGGATGAGGTGCGAGATCTTCTCCAGTGTGCTCCGTTTGTTCAGTGTAGGGACGGCCAATGTTTTGCCTTTGTATGGAAACAACGCTGGGCTCTCTCTCTTCAGGAAGCAATTTTGTTTGTTTGGTGAAAATACTGTTGTGGGTGGAGCACTCTGTTTTTTTGCCCTCTTTTATTGATACTGTTATGTTTATTCACATTGTTCTTTCAAGGTCCAGCGCCGAGGTTCTCTGACCTCTTGTTTTCATCTTAGGGGGCACTGGGCAATATTTTGTCTTTGTTGGTTAAACCAGTTCTCTCTTTTGTACAGTTTTCTTTTTAGCGTCGTGTTTACTGCTGTTTTCTTTAGTAAATTGTGACTCTAATGTATAATCACTCTGAGTTGGGCTTTTTTCTTGTTCTGCTCCACTATTGAAAGGGTACAGTTTAAGTGGCTTTAATTTCTCTGCTGAGCTTTTAAAACCACCATGCTTGATTTGGTCCTTTCCATCTCCTGCCGACACTGAAAATGCACCCTAACAGTTAGATTGTAAGAGTAAGCCTTTTCAAAATAAATAAATAAATAACCCCCTAGTTGCATCAATATTGGAAGGCTGCTTACTTGAAAACTGATTTTTATATATGTAGTGATGCATCACTTGCTAAGAAAGCGAACATGAAATTTACAAGTTGACCTGTATGAGAAATGCTGCCAGGCCTGGCCGTGAGCTGCAGTGAGCGCTTGCTTCAGCAGCTCTGGCTTGGGCATTTCTTTGATGGTGGTGTATACCAATTGTTCACTCCCAGTTCCTTGGCAGCCAGTATGGCAGGAGGCGCTGGGAGCAGGCACAAGGAAGAGACCATGGAGCTTTCTTCAAAATGGCTGTAGCAGCTCCAGTAGTGAAAGTGAAATTGGAGCTTTTCTTAGGGCGGGGAACGAAGCTGAACCTTTGCTTTAGGAGGGGAGGGTGGCTCCTCTTCTAGATGAGAGGCTGCAATGTGTATATATGTATGTATGTGGTTATACAACTGCAGAGCACACGAGCTTTAAGGTCTTCTGAAGAGTTACCTAATGTCTGAGCCAATATAGCAGCAAAGTCTACAGAAAACAGGCTTGGAAATACACTAGTATTTCACAGGAAAAAAAAATTACCTTCTCTCTACTTCTGTAAAGTAAAAATGAACTATTGCCAGATATTCCAGCCTTGTTTTATCACTGGTAAGATCAGGGGGGTGGCAAAAAGCTAATTATAATACTTGTCTTATTCACCCTTAAAAGGTTCTGGCCATGCTGAAATTTTAGTAGACTAAGATGACAGTGTGTTTCATACTGCCTCTGTGGTATGTGGTTTTCTTTTCAAGATGATTCTCCTCTGTGGAGGAATTCCTTTTCTCTGGAAACTGTCTGGTCAGATCTCTGGTCGTGCTGGGTTTGGACCAGAATATGAGGTAAGTAGGCTTTAAATTTCTGTGAAAGTATTTGCTCCCTACTGCAATTATAATTTTTATTTTTAAATTGGTATTTAGTTAAAAGTGAGATTTAGCTAACCTATAATACAGTAAAAACAACAGATATTTTCTGGTGCACACAATGACTGTGTGATTCTGAGAACTGGTAGCAGCAAATTAGCTTGTTATTAAATTAGCTTACTAATTAAAACAACCTTATATGTTAAAAGCAAAGCCTGGTATCTGCTTGAGTCAAAAGAGGTGGTGGGCTGTTTTTTTGGGAGCTCTTTATTTGGATGTTTTCTTTTTACTCATCCTAGAATTGATCTACTTGCACACTAAAAGGGTGGGAAGTTTGAGGCTACTGCTCATGTTGCCTTTGTGCTGTGGTTGAGGCATGTATCCAAATTTGTGTTCTAAATCCTTAGTAAGCTATTATAGTGAGCAATAATCTAATCATCATGAACAAGTTAATTCTGTGGATTTATCTAGCATCATCTTCTAACTAGTTTCAGTTAAACCACTGACCTAAAAGCCATTTTTAACATCCAGAATATTTGTTAGTACAGGTCAATAAATACCAGGTGGTTTGGTTTTGTTTTGTTTTGTAGATTGTTCAGTCATTGGTATTTCTGCTGCTTGCAACACTCTTCAGTGCAGTGACTGGTCTCCCATGGAGTTTATATAATACATTTGTCATAGAAGAGAAACATGGCTTCAATCAACAGGTATTGCAGTGGTTGTAAGGAGCTACTAGCACTTTAACTTTTTGACTGACTGATTTTCTTATGACACTGGCATTGCTGTTTTGCCATTTGTCTTAACTGAAGGGATCAGTTCACTAACCAGAATGGCATAGTAATATTTACACTGACATATTACTGATATAATTTATCCTTTCTTTGCAGACGCTGGGATTTTTTTTTAAGGATGCTATCAAGAAGTTTGTTGTGACTCAGTGTATTCTGTTGCCAGTGACATCCCTTCTGCTTTACATTATTAAAATAGGGGGAGACTACTTCTTTATCTATGCCTGGCTCTTCACGTTAGTTGTTTCCTTGGTGAGTATGAAATGTTTGGGTTTCTTCCAGACTCCAGCTTACTGGCATGGCTCAGCATGCTGAACGCAGCTGAAAGGAAATGAAGAAAAATCTAAATCTCCTGTGAATTTTAATATCTACAAACTTTACCAGAGTGTCTTGCTCTCAATGTACTTGCTCAGGAATAATAGCTGATATTAGTTGCCCACATTAATGTCACATATATTTAATCTATTTAATACTGGAGTGTCTTCATCAATTGAAAGATAAGCATTGAAAAAGCTTTAGAATAGATACTGGAAATACAGCAGTATGTGGTGATAGGTTTTCCTTTCTCTTAAATATAGAAAGGGCACAAGGACAAGTGCCAGCAGATGGGCAAGACAAAGCAGATTGTGTTTGATCAGTGGTGTTTCCACTGGGCATTTCTTGTAGGTTATTGCACAACCCTCAGTGTATTGCTTGGTATTAAGGGAACTAGCAGTGGTTCATTGTTCTGCTTATAAAGCTGCTTTCCTACACTGAATTGTAGCTGATGTTTTTAGGGTTTATATAAAATAACATTTTATCTATATCATAAGTATTTGATACTTTCTGTTGTTACTCTGAGGGCTGTATTTTTTGTCTCTTTCAACATAGTGTTCTACTGCCTTTTTGCTCAATATACAAACCAGTGCTCACCCAAGGCAGAAATTACACAAGCACTGTTGTATCTAGTCATTCATTTTTAGATTAAAAAAAGCACTTTAACAAGTAAAAGAATTAATGACTATGTTACAGTGATGTAATAAAATCTGCCATGTTAGCCCAACAGTAAATATGGGTCAGTCAATCCCTAATTCTCATCTAAAGTTCAGACTTCTGGGTTGGAGTGGACTATCAAGAAAATTTTTAGGAATATTTTTATAGGAAGTCATGATAGTTTTCTGTCTTAAGTTTCTCATTCATGACTTAAGTGTTGCTTTTTATCTTCTCCCTGCTTCTAGATTCAGATCACTGTTATAGCTTTCTTGGACTTTTGATTTGTCAGGTTTCTCTCTAAAGCAGAGGCATTGGCTGGCCACATCTGTACAAAAATGAGATGATAATGCCATGTGGGAGGCCACTGCAATTAACACAGGAAAATCTGATTTTCCATTTGCATAATCTGATAGCTTTTTAGATTTTCTCAGATATGACAACATGGCAGGAATTGCCGTTCATTTCAAGTCATGACTGTAAGCTTTTTCATAATCCTGTTTTTACGGGATACAGATCTCATCTGAATTGTATTTGTTGCTTACTAGCATTTTTCCTTCACTGATGCTTAATATGTAACTGAGGAAAACCCTGGGTGGGTCAGTAGATTTGTGTATGGCCACTAACTCTGGCACAGTGCAGCCCCCCAGCCTGTGTTCCTGAGGAGCTTGGTGACAGCAGTGCACAGGCAGAAGTGCCTCACTTAGATGGTTAATGCAGCTTAAGATTGCTGCTTTGAGTCCTTTCAATATTTTGTTTGTTGGCTTAATTACACAGTGTTTCTGTTGGTTTTTTATGCTGCCTCCTGCTTTTTCTGGTCCAGGTGTCTTTATGCTCTGACAGCTTCCCTTTTATATTGTTTTTGAATGCATTTTGAAAAAACACAGTGTTAGGTGTCAAAAATGCCAGGGCACATGTATTGAAATTACTATAACAGAAAGATTTGTACAGACAACAGTTGTTAAAGAGCTTGTTTTTTTCTTGCAAGCTTTGATCAGCAGCACACTCTTAAATCCTGACTCATCATTTGAGCTACTTCTCTCTCAATTTGCATGAAACAGTTCATACTTACAGACTTTTCCGGTGTAGCCTTACTATTTGCAAAATTGGATATTAGTTCTTTATGTGATATCCAGTTCATGTGTTAAGTGTTTAGTCTTAAAGGCTTTAAAGACTTGCCTTTTCATAGAAGGATTAAGTTGAAATTTTAAAATAAGTGGTAGTTTCAGGATGAAAGATACAGGATTTTCTGAAATGGCCTGCCCTCATTTGTACACGGAAAGTGAAAAGATTTTTTAATTGATCTTCCTTTATACCAGTTGTTGCCTGTATTTATTCTTGCTATCTTTTCTTAAAATATAGATTGTAAAAAATACTGCATGATCTTGTATGAGAAACTTTCTGAATGCCCCTTTTATAGTCTTTAACAAGCAGGTTGAGTAGAAAGATGTAGGTGAGTAGTACCAAGCACTAAATTTCAAGGTGAGGACCAGAACATATGCAGCTGAAGCCATGTTTCTCTCTCTCACTTTCCTATCACAAACTAGTATTTTATTTTTGCTCTGCCTGCACCTTCCCCACTGAGCTGTCCACATAGCTTTTGTCCTGAGGTGCTACAGATACTTTAGAACCTGATATAACAGGGTTTGGTCTATCTTTTATACAACAAAAGCTAGAAAATAAAACATCTTGACAGAGCTGCAAACTTCTGTACTGAAAGAATAATTAGCATTCTTGGCTCACTCTTCTCCTCTGGGTTAAGTGCATGCCTAGACAATTGGTGTGTCACCACCTCAACTTTATAGTGTTGCAACTTTATAGGGTTTCAGGCCTTAATGTGTTTGAACAGCCTTTGACATGCAAAATCGTCCAAAAAGGTATTAGATTTACCCTTTAGAGTCTGGTTTAGGGAAAAATTCCAGTTCCATAACTCTGTAATCAGAGTTAGAGTTGCATCTGCCTGCTAGTCTGTTATGCCTGCTGATATGAAGGCATTACAAAAAGATCGGAGATAAAACCTTAAAATTAGTCCCCACATGCTATATGGTCTGAAACACTAGTCTGGACTGAAAAGCTGATTTCTACTCTATGAAATACCGTCCTACACCTTCTGCAAAATATCTGTAGGGGTTTAAGCCCCTAAAAATGACAGCAACAAAAATAGCTTAGTTTTAGTGGTGTTTCATATTGATGCCCCCACTTGCTGTGACTTTGCAAAAGTCAGTTTTTCTGATTTTTGATTTCATTGGCCTTTTTCAACAGTGCACACACTGTCAAAAGTCCAGGTACTTGTTTGCAGAGAAGTAAAACGTATCAAGATAATTTTAAAGTTAACGTTGATGTCCAATTGCCTCTCATGTCCCGTTCCTCTTTCGCTAAGCAGAATTTAAACTTTTAAAATAAATAAATAACAATAATTTTGTAAAGATCCAGAGTGTGAGGAAAGGGAGTTCAGCTTTCCTTTCCGTCACATTATTCTCGTGCTGCCTTTCTCAGCTGGGCTGCAGCTGATGCCAGTTTGAAGAGATGCAGGTGCACTGCAGTGATGTTTTTGGGTCAAGGCTGTTAGTCACTGTGGGACCAGAGGCATCAGGCAGTCAACTGCCTTAGCTCTCCAGACAGCTGCGAGATGGAAAGAAAACAGGGGACATGTTGCTTTGCAAGTTAGCAGGAATTAGTCCCACTTCTTCTGTCTCCTGGTTCCTTCACCTGTGCAGCTGAGTATGAAACACTTGAGAGCTTTCCAGGATTGGTGAAGTGCATGGAGGTGACAGCCTGTCACTGATGAGCCCCCTGCTCCCAGCGGCCTTGCCTTCTGCACTGTTCACACCAGTTCTGCTCAGGTGTGTCCGTGGTTTGTGCTCCTGCCCCGTCCTGTTGCTGAACTGGGGACTGGCCACCAGACAAAGCAGCCCCCAGAGAGCCTGGCTAGAGATCCCACTTCATACAGGACTCCACTTGAACAAGTGTTTTTTCTGAAATTGTGCCCTCTTTTTGAACTTTTTGCTCCACCTTTAGTACTAAACACGTTTGCATGCCTTGTTCTTAATATCCACATGTGTTTGCAGGTGCTTGTTACAATCTATGCAGACTATATTGCACCTTTGTTTGACAAATTCATTCCACTTCCGGAGGGAGAGCTCAAGCAACAAATTGAAACAATGGCAAAGAGCATTGACTTCCCATTGACTAAGGTGTATGTTGTTGAAGGTGAGGTTTTGGTTTGTTTTTTTTTTTTTTAATAAAAAGGCTTTGTAATTTTAAATTTGTGGGGTTTTAGCATTGATTGTGGATGCTGTAGTAGGGCAGTTGCTTGCATTGCTCAGATACTGCAATACTTGCCAATGTCTGTAGCATTTTCCTGGTCTTTTTCCCGAAGCTCAGTGCACAACCTGAACTCAGCCTCTGGTTGGAAGCATTGTCCTGAGTGTGTGGAATGGAAATATGCAGCTTGGTCAGGTCTGGAAGCACAAAACTAGTCAAGATTACAATTTTAGAACTGTGAAACAAAGGGAATAGCTTTTTAATTTTTCGAGTCTCAGTTTAGCCTTAATTGGCTCAAAGTCCTTGGTGAAACAGTTGAAAAAGTCTTGAAAATTAAAAATACCTATTTCTTGAAATGTTCACAGGGATGGTTTCTTATGCTGTAGCCAGGTGGTCTCACACCTACTTGAGACTAATTCTTTTCACTTTCTAATACTGGATTTCTCATCTTTTTTTCTCAGGTCATGGAATATAACATGGAGCATACCAGCTGCCATGTCACTTCAATTCCATGTTCATGGAGTACTTTACTGTTTGACATTTCCACTATTACTTATTTTGCTCCTGTCTGAACCTAATTTCAGGGGCTTTCCCAAATTTTGTTCTGGTTTTGTGTCCCATCTGTGAGGCTCAGAGGTGTTTTTTATTGACTTTGTGAAAGCAGTATGAGGTGGCATAAAGACCTAAAACGGTAGAAGTTTGCTGTTGGAGAAGGTAGTGAAGGTTTTATCTGGCCTAGAAGCTGTGACTCAAAACTTTGGACTGGTCAAATCCTGCCAGAGTTCTGCCTCAGTGCTGCTCAGAACCACTGATACCCTTGGGGCACATACTTCTCTTTTCAAGCCTGAGAGTCAGTGCAGGGGTTTGCCAAACAGGTATGGTTTTCCCAAATGCGTTGCTGGCAGTATCCCAGCTTTTAACAATGTTAAAAGTATCATGGAGCAGTTGTTGGTACTGCAGCCCCTGTGCAGTGTCGTGCGTTGGCTTCTGCACCGTGTCTGCTTAATTCAGGGAGCTGCAGTGGAGGCTGCCAAAGCTCCACATACCTCCTCCCCCCACCTGTTTTTGGTAGCATTCTTAAGAGTGTTGAGCCAGCACTGTTCCCTTTTGATGTGGAGGACTGAATGTGGGAACATCTTTACTGTTTTTCTGCACTCTTGTCTTGGCTCTTCCTGCTCCAGAACTGACTTCTTGTTAAAATGTGCAACCAAGTCCTTTACTTTCAGGGTTCATTCTGTAAGAGGCACATTACAAAGGTTTCCTCCTCTACCAACATCTAGTGAAGGGTGAATATTTTAATTATATACAGATAAAAGGAAACCTTGCTCTTCTGTGGGTGTTCAGATTTCTTCACTGGGAAGGAACCCGATGCTGAGGCGTTAAACTCTGACCAGTCTCTTCCTCTGTTAGTCTGTTGTGGTTTGATGCTGAAGGTCACAAAGAGTTGGCTTCAAACAGAACAATGGATATTTGTGCCCTAATGGGTTTATGCAGTTCATTCATTTATACTGAGTGTTTTAAGGCAAATGCCTTCCAACTTATCCTTTGCTGCAAAAGACCCAGGGGAATCCGCATCTGCTCTCATGGAGACATCTTTCGGTCGAGATGTTGCAATGACTTCTATCCATAAGCAAAAATAAGCTTTTTAGTCAACTGAAACTGTCCACATTCCATTGCAAGAGATTCGTTTCTTGGCCCTAGGTGTATGACTGAGTATGACAGTCCATGACTGACTTGATCTAGATAAAGGTAGCTGTAAAAAATGGCCTGTTGTGAACAAAAATAGTATTGAGGGACTGTGTTATCTGTAGTCCATCTCTTCTTATCTGTTTCTAAAGGCTTCATATTTATCTCTTTCTAATCATCTTTGCTGGCACATTTGAAAGAATTCTGCATAATTTGGCACAGGTTCTTTGCCTGGAACAGTGTCAATGCAGAATGCTCTTTCCACTCTAAATCTGAAATTGCAATAGAATTTGCTTTTCTTCTTGGACATTAGATGTTCAGGACTGCTCTTATGGTTTTAGTGCTTTTAGTGATTGCACACAACATTTCTCTATTGGAGTCATCATTACTTAGACTTTAGAATATGCTTCAGCTTGCAAACAGATCTGCCTGAGTTTGGCTTCTCTTCTTTTGGGGACTTTGACAATTCCTCTGGAAGAGTCTGGTCTGTGTCATTCTGTACAGGCTTCAGTGTGTGGGATTATTCAGATCACGGTCTTTAAATTTTCCCCATTAGGTTCTAAGCGTTCTTCCCACAGCAATGCTTATTTCTATGGATTCTTCAAGAACAAGCGGATAGTACTCTTTGACACACTCCTGGAAGACTATTCTGCTTTGAACAAAGAGCCAGCAGAAGGAGAAGATGGTGAAAATGAAGAAACAAAGTCTAAAACCAAAGTGAGTTGGTTTTTCTTTGTGTTATTTATATTAACTTCTTGGTGAGATACTCGCTTGTGTTTTCTAATGTATTTTAAAGGTCCTGAGTAAGTTGCTAAAACCCAAACCCTAAGGATTTCAACACCAAAGTATGCCTGGTTTGCTGATTGGAATTTCTGGGGCTGTGTGAGTTGTGCAGATAGCATCAGAGACTGTAAAAATCCACAGGGCCTTTAGCCAAACATTAGTTCCCTGCATGTGAAAACGAGACCTTCCTAATAATTGTTTGAATAAGGGACCTGTTCAGGGTTTTAGCTCATCTTCTCCTGAGACTGCCACACCAAAGCTTCCCTTTGAAGGAAATAATTTTAATTCTCAGTGTGCCACTTGTGTGCCCTTTACTGCATGCAGAGTTTTTGGTGCAGGAGGCACGCAGCACAAACAGGTTGCACATGTGCATCCTCCCATGCCCTGGGCAAGAACAGGATGGTGGCCTGGCACTGGCCTCTCCTTGGATGTGCAGCTGCACATCATGAGTCTGCTGAAACAGCTGTTGTGGCCTCAGAAGAATATGGAAATGACTAAAGCTAAGGGAATACTTTCTGAAAAACCTGAAGAAGTAATTCTGAGAAAAACCAATGGCCTTGTGCAGCCTAAGGTTAGACCAGTGTCTAGATTGTTGCTCAGTCCAGGGAGCTGCAGTGGAGGCTGCCAAAGCTCCACATACCTCCTCCCCCCACCTGTTTTTGGTAGCATTCTTAAGAGTGTTGAGCCAGCACTGTTCCCTTTTGATGTGGGGGACTGAATGTGGGAACATCTTTTTACTGCTGTTTTTCTGCACTCTGTCTTGCCTCTTCCTGCTCCAGAACTGACTTCTGTTCCTTGAAACCATGTTATTGGTGCCCAGAGTTTTGCTGGGCAGATACTGCAGGAGTGGGTGATGAGAGGAGGGGATGTTGAGCTCACCTGATTTAGTCATAATGAGAGTCTGTGTTCCATTTCAACAGGTTCTTCAGCCTTTATGTTTGCTTCTGACTTGCTAATGGATCTTTGAATGTGCAGATGTCCTTCCTAATTACAGCTTTAAGGCATGTCATAGGGCTTTTTGAAGAGGGCAGTTCCTTTTTAAAGGAACAGTGCTGCCTTGGGAGGAAGGCTACATGTTGAGTGTTGAAGGAAGTAGGAACAGAGCTTTGCTCTCAATTCTCCTCTGAAAGTCTGCAGCTCTGAATGCCTGCTTCCAGTGTAATGCTTTGCTTGAGTAAAGAAACAGGATGAGAAGAAGGGATGGTAGGAGAGTGTTTGGAAGGCAAATCTTCCAGTGTTCATTCAGGTTTGCAGCAGCATGTCAGCATGTCAGAAATAAGAAAACACCACCTCATAGTAGAAATCTTCTTGAACTTAAAAGGTTTTTGTATTATTTTTGTAAGTATCTTCATGAAAAAGGCTCAGCAAGAAATGATATATGTGTTTCTGCTGTTAGAAGGGAATGGCCTGATCTAGGGACAGTTAAATGGCCAAGGAAAAAACAAACGAGTGAGAAATTTATTTGGTTGTGTTCAGATATACCTGATAACACTTCTGCTTTGTTATTCCCTCAGAATAAGAAACAAGGATGTAAAAATGAAGAAGTTCTGGCTGTACTCGGTCATGAATTGGGTCACTGGAAACTAGGTCATACTGTCAAAAATATAATCATCAGCCAGGTAAATTATTATAAACTGGGGGTTTTTTTTCCTAGAACGTCTGTAATTGCAGCTGTTTCCAAATGCTCTCTTCCAGATTTGTTAGTGTACATTCACCTGATATACTTATGCTGTATGACAGAAAGTTGGTTTGGGTTTTTTTCTTTGCTCTATCTACAGTGAACATATACTGGCCTTTCTGTTCCCTCCCTTGCTTCATCTGGTTGGTAGTAAGCATCTCAGAAAGCATTTCTACTGCCATTTTAATTCATCTGAGCAGCCTTCTGAAGTTGTGTCATGGTTTATGAATGGTACTCCCCAATTCAGTGCCCCCACCAAGACTTCAAAACCAGTCTCTCACTCCCCCGCTTCTCCCCTTCCCCCCACCTCTGTGGCAGATTGAAGAGGAGAATTGGAGGCATAAAACACAAAGATCACTCACTGATTGAGGTAAGAACAGCAATGCGATAAGAAAACAGTAACAGCAACAATGCTGATGACAGTGGGTGCAAGAAAATAAAGGATTCATACAGAAAAAAACAACCATACAATAAACAATACTGGACAGCTCCCTCTGCCATGTTTTCTCCATTGGCAGGCACTCCTTCTCCCTGGGAAAGCCTTTCTTCTCCCTGTCTCCAGCAATGATGGGAGGTGGTATAGAATAACTTCCTTGTCCTGGCCATGCCCCCTCATGGCTACTGCAAGAATTGACTGTCTTGGCCAGAAGCAGGGCATTAGCCACCCCTTATTCTATACCATCTATGACGTGCCCAGATCCTACACCTTCCAACTATATATATACTTAGATATATATTTGTGTGTATATATACACACACAAGTGCAGCTATCATTTCCATAGCTGGTGACTGTACCTCCAAGGTGTCTGTTGAGTTCATTTAGTCCGTGCCTGTGGGTTCTCGAGGGAGCTCATTCCAGTGCCCTTCCACCTTCTGGGTGAAGAACCTTTTTCTGTTATCTAATCTAAACCTCCCCTGATACAACTTCAGGCCATTCCCTCAGGCCCTGTCACTGGTCACCACAAAGAAGAGATCAGTGTCTGCCCCTCCTCTTCCTCTCTTGAGGAAATTGTAACTGCGAGGAGTCTCAGTCTCTTCTCCTCCAGGCTGAACAGACCACGTGGCCTCAGCTGCTCCTCATATAGCTTCTCCTCAAGGCCCATCAACATATTTGTTTCCTTCCTTTGGATGCTCTCTAATAGTTTAATGTCTTACATTGTGGTGAGCAAATCTGCTCACAATATTCAAGCTGAGGCTGCCCAGCCCAGAGCAGAGCAGGACAACCCCTCCGTGGCCTGGCCAGCAATGCTGTCCCTGATGTCTCCCAGAACAGAGATGTCCCTCCTGGCTGCCAGGGCACTGCTGGCTCAGATCCAACTGGCCCAGGACCTCCAGGTCCCTTTCCGTGGTGCTGATTTCCAGCCACTTGTTCCCCACTCCGTCTGTACATCCAGGGTTGCCCCATCCCACGTGCAGAATCCGGCACTTGGCCTTGCTGAACTTCACGTGCTTGGTGATTGCCCAGCCCTCTGATTTGTTGAGGTGTCTTGTTGTGATGGTTAGATTATTGATATGTTTTTGATGGGTTTTGCACTAGGATTTGTGTTGTACTAGTCTGGGCTTGTCCCTCACACATGTAGATGTCGTAACCACTGAAACCAAACACCTGTACCTGGACCCTGCCCCTTTTCCCAAGTAAATTGTACCCTATTGGTGGTGGGTTTTGCCCCCTCCCCTTCCTCCCTGGGGGGTCAAAAGGGGTCTCCAGGAGGCCCCTGCCCTCTTTGCCTCCAGGATCCGATGCAGTAAAGATCTAAGAACGTTATCCCGAGGAGAAGAGCGCCTTCTTTCTTTTACCCGGGTTCTCTTGTCACGTGTAGCTCCCGGGGGCCCTGAGCTAGTCACAGGACCTCCGCGGACCTCACTGTGATAGTGTCTCTGCAGGGCCTCCCTGACTTGGATGGAGTCAACAGCTCCTCCCAGCTTTGTGTCATCTGCTAACTTGCTTAGTAACTCATGTCTTTCTTGAGCTGTGTGCACTGTTCCAGGAATGCTGTTCTGTTCTTTTTCAAAGGCTGTTCACAAGCTTTTCAGGCTGTAAACATCACTATTAAGCTCCTGTTAAGGGAAAACTGCTTCCATACTGGCTTTTTCTTACCTGTGCAGCTGAATGTTTCAGTGAGGCCCTTTCTGCTTTTTGCTTCAAGGCAATTACCTTCCAATTTTTTGTATTAGCATTGATCCCTGCTAACTAGTAACTAGTACACTGCTTTTGCCACTTAGCTAACTCACGTAATTTGTGTTTGGATACATTTTCTAGATACTATTGTTTTGCTGTGATAGAGAGACGTAATCCTCACCTTCAGAAATTTTCACAAATTTTTCTGCAAAGTCTTATGCTTTTTATGTTGGTTGCTTGCTATCACAGCCATCCTTCTTTTCTGTTCCGTGTGCTTCAATAACAAATAGTATACTGGCACCTTCCATATTACTCTAAAACGACCAAACAACCCCTTGGATAGCTTGAAAAGGTACTAACTGCCCCCTCTAGAAAACTTGGTGAGGCACGGTCCTGCCTCTTGGCTCTGAAGAGCCAGGCAAGCACAGTGCTTGTACATGGTGCTGCACAGATTGGATGGAAGCACAGATTGTTTGCAGGAATAGAAGTACAACACAGAACAGACACATTTTGTTTGGCTGTAAACATTTTAGAACCTATGTTTAATTCCAAGGAGATGGGTTCCACCCTGTACTCCCTCCTCACTTCTCTTCTTGCTTTTTCGTCTCCCTTCATTACTTTTTTTTTTTGCTCATTGACAGAAAACAGTGGTTCTTTTACTGTTGCATTTTCAGAAGCAGGTAAACACCAGCTGTTTGTTCCTCTCTGTATATTAGTTCAAAAGTAATCTACTTGTTTTTTTACAGTGGCATCCCTGTGCAAATCTGTAACGTGATGTTATGTAATGACTTACCCTAATCAAGAATGTTTTTCTTTTCTCTAGATGAATTCCTTCCTTTGCTTCTTCTTGTTTGCTGTGCTAATTGGTCAGAAAGAACTCTTTGCTGCATTTGGTTTCTACGACACCCAGCCTACCCTGATAGGCTTGATGATTATTTTCCAGTTCATTTTTTCACCTTACAATGAGGTAAATAGTTTTTCAAGACATAGACACTGAAGTATCATCCTATTAAAATGATGATTCTGTTTTGTCAGGGGAAGTTTGAAGTTTCTAGGGGCTGTATTGGGTGTCTCATTTTGATAATCAGGCTTAGTGCTGCATGTTGGGTAGGATTCCCAGTTTGAGGTGTGGCTTGGATAAAACTTAGTGAGAGTAGTCTGCAGCCACAGTGATGTGTGGGATGTGGGAAGCTAGGTATGGTAGTATTTACTGTCACTGAAGGAATTCGCAGATAGCTGAATTTAAAAATAATTTTTAATTCATTTCTCTCCACAGGTTCTCTCATTTTGTTTGACTGTATTAAGCCGACGATTTGAGTTTCAAGCAGATGCATTTGCCAAGGAACTTGGGAAGGCTAAAGACCTATATTCTGCTTTGATCAAGCTAAACAAAGATAATTTAGGATTCCCTGTTTCTGACTGGATCTTTTCCATGTGGCATTACTCCCACCCACCCCTTTTAGAAAGACTTCAGGCCTTGAAAGATGCAAAGCAAGAGTGACAGCAATGATTGCTGGTTCAGAGACAGTGCTTCCATCTCAGAAGCAAAGTTCAGAGCTGCTTTTTAATTTTTTTTTAAATGGATAATGCAAATTAAGTGCACTGTTAACAGCACCACAGATCTGAGTATCCTGAAACAGGTATTAAATTATAAATGACTTATTTTTAACAAAAACAAAACTGTGGAACTTAATTTAGAAAAAGTGCTGGGTGAAGATCTTCCCCCCCCCACCCACACATTGACTTTTATTTCCATATCATAGTATAGACTTTTAAAGGGACAAAAACAAGTGTAGACTTCAAAGCACCTTTTTCTTCAGTTTCTGTATGCCTTGAACCTTGCTTTTGATCCTTTTTCTCTTCTCAGCATTCTGTGAACCTTCCCAGTCTCACCCTCTTCACAGTGAAGAGGCTTTGGGTGACTTGATTTCCTGTATAATGATACTTGTACTTGCCAGTGTGTTTTAAAAAGTTGAATGCAGCTGCAGGCTTTTCTCCTGCATTCATGTCTGTCATGATGAAAAATGCTACTTAATAAAACCTTCTTTCTCTGAAGCGTGGGAAGAAGGATGAATTATAGCTGAGGAAATGTACCATGTCTTCCTTGGAAATGAGCACTAGGTGGTATTTGGTAGCATTATGGTGAGGTGAGGCTGCTCCTATTGCCCGTGGGTGGGAAGGATGTTGCAGGGAATCACAGCTGGACCCACGTGTTTGAGAAGATTGCTGATTCTCTCTTGTTCTCCCTTTTTCCACATTTCAGTTCCTCCGTTTCTGTTGTACTTTGCGTAGATTTTTCTGTGTCTGTGGAAGTGTCCAGTTGCTCAGCCAGTATATCAGAGCCATGCTTTCATTCTGAGGGGGCTTATCCTCCATTCCATTGAGGGGTTTTGGTTAATATGAATCCCATATCAATATGAAAGTGCCAGTAGTGCTGGCATACTTATTCTTCCTTATCTATAAAAAATTTTACATATAAAAAGCCCAGGAAACAGTTTGCCCACATCAGTTACTGAAGAACACAGTGGGTAAATGTGGAAATGGCTTCGGCATTGATTATCTCAGACTTTTCTGATGAAAAATAGGATTATATTTACTTTTGTTGAAGTAAAATTAAAATATAAGTTTGCGTGTGCATACAAATGTTTTGAACCAGCCTGAATACACATTCTCCGTATAAAAATCAGATTTTCTATCTGCAGTAAATGAAAAATTCTGCTCAGCTCTGTACAAAGAGAGAGGTCATTGAAGCAAATTGTCATTGTTTCACATGCCAGAATATTCTCATATATTTTATTGTTACCTTACATTTGTTTTTCTGATCATAGGGAAAAATGCCTTATAAGATGATGGGCACAATGATGTCTTGGGTGAAACAAGATGTTGCTGAAAGCCCTTTGTACGCCTTATTCTAATTGTGTTTATACTCCAGCAAATCTGGAGCTGAACTATGGATACGGATTTAGGAGACAGTTTTACAAATCTGGAGAGCCTATATTTGTCATGTTAACTGTATTTAATAAAAGGCCCTCAAAAATAAAATTGTGCACTTGAATCTGTCAATTCAGAACAATAAATGTGTCAAGTTTTGAATGAGATGCTGGCTGGTGTAAAGCTATGGAAAACATTTAAAGTGAGCTTTGAGAAAACCATTTGTCTCATCCATTAGGTAAAAATTTTATGCAAAAATGAGTTTTCTGGCTATTTCAGAAATTGGAGTAAATGCAAACAAAAGGAGATTAAAGTGGGAAGATGAAGGTAATGCCAGTTTCTGTGCAAGCATGAAATACTTAAAATACTTTGCTTACAGGGGAAGATAGTGTTCTTATAGCAATTGCCTGTTACTTCCTTTCCTCCCCTATCACTGTTTAATTATCTCTGCAGTTCTAGCTGGATTTCATATATAACTACTGAACAAGGTTTCAGAATTGGTTCCATTCTGCTCCAGTTGCTTCTCAGCACTGCAATTGTTTGTCAGAGTGTGCTGCTGACCTTCTTCCTGCCCAGATTACTGCTGGGCATCTGGAGTGCACCAGCTACATTTTGCAAACCTTCTGCAGCCTCTAGTTGCTTCCTGTCTCCCTGAGAATGGTCAAAATTACACCTAAATCTTCCTGTGCAACTCCTGCCTTCCCAGGTACCTAAATACCCCTCAGTGTCTATACAGCCATGTGATAAGCCAGTACCAGCTTCATGACAAAGCTGATCTGCTTGGACCAGTCACCATCCCTTCCAGGGAATGACCAGTTTTAAGGAGAGAGGCAAGAAAATTTTCTGTTCCCTTTAGCAAATACTCTTCAGATACTCAAGACAAGGGAACCCAGAGCAGAAGATCTCTGGCAGTATGCTCCTCCCAGGCATCTTGGGACTGCTGGACACTGATCAGCAGTGTCCTGTCCAAAGGCTGGAGCTTCAACTTCCTATTTCCTGCCTTACCAGCTTTTTTTGCTGGTCTAAGTAGAAACCTGAGAGAAGACATGCTGAGGAAAAGTCCCAGACCTTGAAAGGTGACAGAAGGACTAAAATGGAATGGTTTCAGCATGAAGCTTGATGTGTCTTGGTAATGTATGCTGGCAGCCCAGAGACCCAAGTGCCCTGGGCTGATCTCCAGCAGCGTGGGCAGGACAAGGGAGGGGATTCTGCCCCTCTGCTCTGCTAGGGTGAGGCCCTATCTGCAGAGCTGCATGCAGCTCTGGCATCCCCAATGTAAGAGAGACATAAGCCTGTTGGTATGAGTCCAGAGGAGGCCACAGAGATGTTCCAAGTGTTGGACCCTCTCTGCTCTGGAGCCAGGCTGGGAGAGCTGGGTGTGCTCACCTGGAGAAGAGAAGGCTCCAGGGAGACCTTAGAGCCCTTTCCAGGGTCTTAAGGGGCTCCAAGAGAGCTGAGAGGGACTTTGGACAAAAGCCTAGAGTGACAGGACAGGGAGGGATGGCTTTCAGCTGAAGGAAGGTAGATTTAGATCAGATGTTATGAAGAAATTCTTTACTGAGGGACAACTGGCACAGGTTGCCCAGAGCAGCTGTGACTGCCCATCTCTGAAAGTGTCCAAGGCCAGGTTGGACAGGGCTTGGAGCAACCTGGGACAGTGGAAGGTGTCCTTGCCCATGGTTTAAGATGAGCTTTTAGGTCGCTTCCAATCCAAACGATTCTATGATTCTGTGATGAAATA
>WEIT01009316.1:62905-74615 GCA_013389985.1 Dryoscopus gambensis
GCCTTTCCTCAGGGCGCCCCGGCCCTACCGGGGCGGCCTTTCCTCAGGGCATCCCAGCCCTGCTCTGGGCGGCCTTTCCTCAGGGCATCCCGGCCCTGCTCGGGGCGGCCTTTCCTCAGGGCATCCCGGCCCTGCTCGGGGCGGCCTTTCCTCAGGGCATCCCGGGCCCCGGCCCTGCTCTGGGCGGCCTTTCCTCAGGGCATCCCGGTCCCCGGCCCTGCTCGGGACAGCCTTTCCTCAGGGCATCCCGGCCCTACCGGGGCGGCCTTTCCTCAGGGCATCCCGGTCCCCGGCCCTACCGGGGCCTGGAGCTCAGCGTGGCACCGGGCCCTGCCGAAGGGGGCGCGGAGTGTGCCTGGGACCGGGGCCTCCGGTGTCGTGAGTGCAAAGGACAGACACGCGGGCGCGCGGGAAGCCACACTGGTTTAAGATTAAGGTCAAGATCCCCTGTTGTCCTGGCTCACCTTCGTGGGCTCTGGGGAGGACTCGTGCCCTGTCATAAAGGAGAGGTGTCTGCAGCTGTTCGGGAACTTTTTGCGGTTCCTGACCGGATACCGAGCAGTAAAAACATCCCAAATCTATGGCAGTGCGTTGGAGCGCT
This sequence comes from Dryoscopus gambensis, assembly GCA_013389985.1. Taxonomy (NCBI): domain Eukaryota; kingdom Metazoa; phylum Chordata; class Aves; order Passeriformes; family Malaconotidae; genus Dryoscopus; species Dryoscopus gambensis. The sequence continues at coordinate 63,507 of WEIT01009316.1, forward strand.
CATGAGCTTACATTTTATCAGCAAATTCATCTGTTACTGTGGTACGGGGGTGCAGCCTCTCGAGGCTCATGTGCCTGGGATGATGCTGGTTTTGCAAGGCTGTGAAGGTGATGGCCATGCTCAGTCCACTGTTCCTCACCTTCCCTCCGCTGGCATTGGAGGGCTGAGCCAAGGCTGTGTAAGGGTGAGATTTAGCAATGAAATCAGAAGGCTGTAAAGGGTCTCCAAGAGTTTGGGTCTGTAGTATGAAATTCTTATTTGTTGTTCTGAATATATGAGAATATTACCTTTTTTATATGAAACTTTTCCTTGGAAACCTTGTTTCAGAAGATATTGAAGATCTTGGCTGTGTCTGGCGTTGGGGTGTTTGATATGGACGCTGAAATTACTTTTTGGAACTGTTCTGTTGTGTGGCATTGAGTGTGGCTCTTCAAAGCCGTTGTGTGATGCGATAACTGGACTGGTGCTTCGCACACAGGAGCTGCTGGGTAGGTCAGTCGGGTGTGTCTTTTAAATCAGAATAAGGTAGGTGTAGGCTGGACGTGAGGCTTTTTTTACAGTGAGGGTGTTGAGGCCCTGGCACATTTGCTCAGAGAAGCTGTGGCTGCCTCATCCCTGAAAATGTTCATGGACACATTGGACAGGGCTTGGAGCAACCTGGGCTAGTGAAAGATGTCCCTGCCCATGGCAGGGTGGGTGGAATGAGATGGGTTTGAATCTCCCTTCCAGTCCAAACCAGTCTGTGATCTTCAGAGGCAGCATTCCTGCTTTTTAGTGGTCTGTTAACAAGTAGGAATTAGTGCTCTGTGTGGGTTGTGTGTTGGTGATGTTTCTTTGCACGATTTTTATATTTAATATTATTTGGGTTAGGGTTAGGGAATTAGTGCTCTGTGTGGGTTGTGTGTTGGTGATGTTTCTTTGCACGATTTTTATATTTAATATTATTTGGGTTAGGGTTAGAGTTTGGATTAGGGTTAGGGAGTTAGTGCTCTCTGTGGGTTGTGTGTTGGTGATGTTTCTTTGCACAATTTTTATATTTAATATTATTTGGGTTAGGGTTAGGGCTAGGGTTAGGGAATTAGTGCTCTCTGTGGGTTGTGTGTTGGTGATGTTTCGTTGCACTGACAGTACCCATCTGCAAGGGACTTCCATCTCTTGTGACACCATCTGTTCCCTCAGACCAGCGTGAGACCTTCCCATGAACGTTTTTGGTGTGAACTTAGCTTGGGAGGGTATCTAGGTTAAAAATAAACCTAGGGAAAAGCCTGGGGGTTTTTATTGGACTTGATTGTTCTTTGAAAGCTGTGGTAGCTCAAAGGGAATGGGAGACTTCAGAGGGCCTTTGGGCAGAAGTTGTGTGTGTGGCTTCAGATACCTGTGGTAATGTGTGGGTGTGCTGAGTGGTCACTGTTATTGGCTTCAGAGTGGGAGTTCACAGAAGGTCCTGAAGATGCAACAGTGTGGGAAACTGAATATGCTGGACGTTGTGGAATGTAAATATTTAAAAGATAGCAGATCATTGAGTATCTTAGTGTCTTGAAGAATCCAGGGTTTCCTGTACACAGGCTTCCCAAAGCTACTTTGAATTGTGCCCATTATTGCCCTTTCTAAGTGACTGAACTTGGACTATGAAAGATTTTTTTGTTCTTTTGGTGAGAAATCCAGCGCCGTTTTTGTCATTTCCTGGGGGAAGCTGACCTGCTGGATGTTGGAGGGTCACTAGCTTCTTTCTTTTTATTTTTCCTGTGGCTGCATATTGAGAAGTGCTTTTTTCCTTTCCAATCAGTAGGGAAATTCAATAGCAGTGTACAAAGCTTTCTTATTTTGGATTAAAGCTTGGTTGACTAAGCAGTATGAGATGCAGCCCTTCCAGGCTAGTTCTTGGGGTTTCCATGTTCCTTCACGTTGGAGTGAGTCTTCTTGGCTGGTAATTTTATTTATTTTTAGTGGAGAACAGAACAAAACAAAACATATATGGTAATAAAGATTGGGGAGGATGAGGGGAAGGGATGTTTCTTGTGTTGAGCCACCAGTGTGACCATTCTGGAGAGGAAGCAGCTGTGAGCCTCAAGTTTGAGCATATGGAGTGGACTTAGAGGCTGCTTGTTATCCCTGAGTTTGGCAGGGATGTGAAGGAAGGGAAGAAAACCAGAAAGGTTAAATGATAATATAACAACTACACATAAACTGGGCTTGATGTGAATAGAAAGTTCCTACTATAGGGTGCTGAAGATTTTTTTTTTTTAGGTAGAGACAAAAAAATTGGAACTTGTTAAGCTTTGTTGCGTTTTATAACATGGTATCTGTGATTAGACTCTGCATAAAGTAACTCAAGCCTTTTCTTTAAACTGTAAGCAATTTTGTTACTTGCAACATTAATGTTAGTAGCGTGACATGCAGACATCTTCAGTGTGTTTGTGTTCTGTTGTGCTTTTTACAGGTGGAGTATAGGGAGATGGATGAGAGTCTCGCAAACCTGTCAGAAGATGAGTATTACTCTGAAGAAGAGAGAAATGCTAAAGCTGAGAAAGAGAAAAAACTACCCCCACCACCTCCACCAGCTCCTGCAGAAGAAGAGAATGAAAGTGAGCCAGAGGAGCCATCTGGTGAGTAAAGAGAGACCTGACACTATTTACCTGATTTATTAACAGAAATTAGGTAGGGCCGGGTGTGGCATCGTGAATCCCATGTCTGGTTTCAATCTGGTTTTGAATAATTGTTCCACAGTGTTTTATTTGCTGGCCCCATAGGTGGAAGGAGGGAGGAAACACAGAACAGCCCGATAAAGATAGGAATACTCATTAATCTAATTCCAAATGAAGCCAAACTTCTTGTGCTATATTCTCGTGATCCTTGTTGACTTGTCTTTGGAAGCTTATTGACCAGAAGAGCCTCTCTGGCTCTCTGCTGCCACACCTGCTCATGCATGAGCATTCACTTACTCCTTGGAGGGAGAAGAGGTTGGGTTTATGGGGGGTTTGTTATGCAGAAGAACAGATATAATCTACTTTGATTCCTGTGGCTTTAAACTATGACTCTAATCCTAAATTCTGGTTGGATATGGTTTGCTTAAATTTTAGTGCTTTCCTTATTACCTTTGACAGAGCTTCACTTTACACTGAGGAGTTTTTTGGTTAGTCTTGTTCAGGAGGCAGCTTTTGAAATACGTGGTAGTAGCAGTACTTTATTTTTATTTTTTATTCAGTATTTTGTTCAGCTGCCACCATTAGTGAGGTCTGTTGGTGGGGTATCACTCAGCTCTCTGGAAGGTCATGCTTTTGCAAAGTTCAGAGTCAAGAGATTTCGTGAGATAACATGAATACTAGTTGGTTTTAGACAAGAGCTGAAATCTCGTTGAATCTTTGCAGGTTCATCACTTATGTGAGTCACTGTTAGTCTTCAGTTATCTTAAATTTTTTTTCTGGCTGGCAGGTTTGAGAATGTAGGCATAGGACTGATGTTAACTTGGGGACACCTACCTTCAGTTGCAGAAAAAATACTGAAAGCTGTGGGTGTGTTTTATCTCTTAGGATTTGCCATTGTAACTTCTCCTTGTTGCAGCTGTTGGCTCCTCCCTTGATACAGGAATACCATAGCTCAGATGCTTGACTGAAATACTTGCAGCGATAAAAATCCTGCCACCCCAGGTGAAGCTGTGCAGCAAAAATGGAATTTTAATAGGTGTAATTAAGCAGGTGTTTTAAGCTTACTGTTTGATCTAGCTTAGGCATTGTGTTTAATCCTTGAGACCTAATATTAATGCATTTTTTTATTTCTCTCAGATTCCATTCTGTGCCTCTAAAAATGATTATTGAAATCAGTTTGAGGCATAATCAGTGAAGTACAGTGGAACAGGTTTTATCTCATGAAGGAAGAAACATGGAAGATCAGCAGTGATGAGTCATGCTATTCTATACACACAACAGCCTGTTAAACAGTTATTTTGGAAGCACTGTGTTTCATCTAAATACAATCAATTTTCAAACCATCTGTATCTAGCTGTCTAGAAATGAGTAGATTTCAGGTCATCATATAATTTCTCTATTCCTAGAAATTCTGTGATATGCCTGAAGAAGTAAAGTAGAAAGAAGGCAAATTTCAAGTTGTCATTCCATAGCTAATCTTGCTGTAATTTTAAAGGTTTCTCAGACTGTATATGTCTGTGGATGTCTCTATTTTTGTGTTTATTAATATAGGCATCTAGAACATCAGGTCATCTTATGCTGGCTGTTACAAGTGCATTGCAACTTCTAATTCAGCCACCCTCTAGAAGGAGGAGGAGGCATGGAGTCTGCTGTGTATAAAAGCAGTGTTTATAATTGAGGTTTTCTCTCTCTCTCTGTCACTTTGAAGGAAAAACTGAAGTGTTCAATAAGAAATACTAAATTGGACAGTAATACTAGAGTAGAATTGCATACTGAAAATCTAGGAAAATTTTAGTTAGCTTGTGTATTACTGTTAATTTATTCTCATTGCAGACCCTAAAAAATTCCTTTCTGTGTTTAAAGCCTGTGGAAATGCAGGTAGTGCAGTACAGGTATAAAGCTGTCACATTACAGCTTTTGGGTTGAAAAGCCTGATTGTGCAACTTAGAAATGTCCTGGTGCCAGTGTGTGGTATTTCATTAGCCTGTCCCCACAGACAGCTTACAGTGAAGGGGTTATTAAGTGTCACAGTTCAGGTGACAGCAAAAAGCTGCTGTTCTCTGAGTAGGTTCCATTCATGTGTGCAGCTGTGGGGAATTCCAGGTGTTTTGGCTATTACAGTCTGGATTTGCAAGATATACTGCCTGCTGTTGCAGAGCAGTTTTAAAAGGTGTGACAGTATTTCATGGTTAAGATAATTTCCTTAGGGTATCTCTTCTCCTTTTACTTGAGGAATACTGTCTAATAGCAAAAAGCTTCCAAACTCCCTTTCAGTGCTGAATGATGATGTTTGTGTTCTTGTTTGCCAGTATCCCTTTTGGAATCAATGAGCTTGCTTCTTTTGCCTTTTTTTTTTTTTCTCAAAGGATTTTTGTTTTGTTTTTCCTCACCAAATTGAATTTTCATTTTTAGAACTACAGAAGATTTTCTTTGCTAGCTCCTGGGCTTTTAGTGTTGTCAGTATTCTTACTTTGTGGTAATCCTATATTTTTAGGTGCTGTTTTCTAAGGAACTGAATGTAATCAAGTTTGACATCAAAGGAATAGTCAAACTTAGTGGTGCTTTGTCTCTTTAGTTTGTCTGACTTATCTGTTTTCCTAAATAAGTTCAGTACTGTGATACTTGTGCGCTGCTGTTCTGAATTCTGAGACAGTGGATAATTACATGAGGTAGATTCCTTTGTGGATCTTCTTCCTGATTGCTCTTCAGCTCATGGTCTGTTATTCTGTTGCGTTGAGACTCGGAGCAGATTCTGCTCTTGCACGTGTTCTGCTGAGCTGCAGTAGTTTGATGTTCCCATGGATCAGTGGTTTGCTTGCTGCTGGACAGCTAGAACCTTCCTTCCAGGGGAGGAAAGGCAATCTTCATGAGCAGGCCTTGTTTCCACACTTCCCTGCTCAGACTGAGTAGCATTTAGAATTGTGCCCAAGCAGTCAGTAACAGTGCTGAGAAGAGGAAGATACAGATTTCTTTCTGTAAGTAAGCCAAGAGCAATTTTTTCCCCTCTGCTCATTGTCCGTGTTAATTCAGGGGTTATGAATGCCATAGACTGATGTCAGAATCTCTTTAATTTCTTAACCTCTGGAAGGCACAGGTGAAACTTTTATTGCAAATTAATGGCCTATGCTTGAGTGTAAATATTTATGTTTCAGTGGTGTTAGTCTCTCCCAGATTGGAAGCAGGTCTTGAAATGTTCCCAGCAATATAAAGTACTTGCAATGTAGATCAAGTAAAGAATTTTATCTTGCTGTTGCAGATATGTTTATTCACAGAACCATAACTTGGGTCCTGTGAGGCCTGTCAAAATACGATTATTTGTCAGAGTCTCTGTGAGTTTTTGGCTTCCCTGCTGGCAGACTGATTTTATACAAGTCCTAACTATTTTTCCTCTGCTGTACTGAGTGAAAATGTCTGTCTTGTTTCAGTTCCTATTTTGCTCTATCTGTAGATATTTAGTGTTGTGACATTCTAGATGAATCCAATTCATCACAGTATAGAAACATTTGTTTAACTTTCTGTGTCTTGCTTTAGGGGTTAAATCTGTAGTTCAGATGAAATTCTTCTCAGTTAGTGTATCCCCTCAGAGCCTTAAATTGCATTCTGGCAAAATTGTCCACCCAGACTCTAAATAACAATTGTGTGTTTAGCCTCAGGTTAGACCTTGCTCTTCCCTGTTCAGAGATTACACCTGAGCAGTTGTGCTCTGGGAAGTGGCTGTTCCATTCCTATTGCAGTTCATAGCATTGCTGTGACTGTTGCAGAGTGTTTCAGTGCCTGTTGGTTTGGGCTTGCTGACTGGTGAGGTGTGTGGTTTGGAGGAGCCTTGGTGCAGCAGGGGCCAGCTGAGTAGCACTGGGTGTGCCATGGCTTCCTGAGCTCTGCAGGTGATGGAACTTCAGGCAAACCTCTGATTGTGGAAGAATATTGCTCATGAGCTCAACTCAGAGCTGGTGTCCCCTGTGAAGTGATAGTGTGTGAGGTGTGCAATGGCTTTGTTCCTGCAGACACTGCAGCTGCACTCATCTCTCTTCTCAACATGCTCTGTTTCTGCTTGTTTTGCAGTCCTGTTTAGGACTTACATGCAGGCTGAGGTAATTCTGAGACTTCTTCAGATCTTTTAGATGAGTACTTAGCTTTTCCTCATGTTTCCATCGCTGGGAATGTTGAAAGACTGAGGTCTTTCAGTGCTGGGTATTGATCACATCACTGATCAATGGTATGACGTGTATTTGGCTTCAAAGGCAGTCTGAATGTGTTAGAACACTGATGGTGTATCAAGGGTACTGAAGCCAAAATAAGTGGTCTGAGCCTTTCAAGAAATGGTCTAGCATCAAGCTTAAAGGAAGGGAATATGGCAAAAAAAACAAAAAATAGGCTCTCCTATATTGAACATGAGAGGCTTTTCAAAGTGCTTTAAACTGTCTCCTTGGGATATGGGGAGACTTGGAAGCACCAAAGGCAAGATTATCAAATTCTTAGGGTTTGAGATCCATGGAATCTGATGGTATCCATCCAGCAGATCATAAGTATTTAGCCACCAGGAATGCTACCAATGGTGTACTTCTTTATTTCCAGTAAAATCTGATGTAAAGCGTTCCAGTAGCATGGATAACACTTTAGAACATAATTTTTGGTGCCCTGAACCTAGTTTCCAGAAGGTGGGATTCTCAGAAAATGGGTTTAGTTAGTTGGTGAAATTTAATACCTAAAACGCCAACTGCCGGGCCTTTATGTCCAGTATGGTTTAACTTATGGAGTAAGGTCCCTGAGTTCTCCTCTTTCCTTCCACAGGGCAAGCAGGAGGACTTCAAGACGACAGTTCTGGAGGGTATGGAGACGGCCAAGCATCAGGTGAGGGTGGCGTTTGATGCTTGCCACTGAGTAGCAAGAGCCGCCAAGTTAGGGAATGATGCTTGCAAGCGCGCATGGGTGTGGTTGTCCCGAATTTAGCAGGAGATGCAGGAGCTGTGTACCCACCTGTTTAAAAAGTGTGGGGTATTCAGATTTCAGTCGAGGTCTATAACAGCTGTGGACAAGGGCACTAGCTAACCCGTGTTGAAATGCCTCAGGCCGATCTCTCATCCCTCCACTCCTCTCCATGTTCAGAGGAGTCTAAACTTAAAAAAGCTGTTTCTTACCCAGCCAGTTTGTACCACCTAGGCTGACAGAGAGCCCTGGGCTTTAGAACAGTGTACCCTTTTTTCTAACCTGCTGAAGAAACCTAGCACAGAGTACCTTTTTGCTCATTTCTTTTTGTCCTTTGAAAGGCTTTGTGTTTGACCTGTGTGCCAGCACTTAGCCCAGGAGATTGTCTGCTGGGCAGATTCATACTCTGTTGCTCAGTGGACTGGATTGTGAATTGCATTCGCCATTTGGCCTCGGTGCTGCTGCTGGCAGTGCTCACTGCTTTGTTCACAGGATTGGTGTCTTTACTCTTAAGTACTTGGAGTGCTACTTAAAATCTTCCTCCAACTCTGCTGCTTTTGCTCTCACTTCAGGATTAGGGTTTTAAACAAAAGAGACAAAGGCTCCAGAACCTATTCTGTACCTCCAAGTTGCTCTTTTTGCAGCAAATAGAACTTCAAGATACTCATCTGAGAGTGCATCCTTTGCTGTAGTAAGGGAGCCGAATACTGTTATGGATGTTACCACTTGCATGGAACTGCTGGCTATTATGGCTCATGGACTTAAGGATGCATTGCCTATTTCATTTTTAGGCAGGCATTGTTGGCTGATTGGAAATTCTGCATACTTTGCATTTTGTATTATATGCTGACAGTATGTTCTAATGTCCAGTTCAACAGCCAAAACCCTTTCAGTGTGTTCATCTGCAGATGTTTGAGTAAGTCTTTAAATGAGCAGCATCCCTCAGGATTTCTTCTGTGGGGAAGGATATAATCAAAACTTCAGCCAATTAGTTGCTAATGCTGAATGTCAGGAAATGGGCAAGTGTGTGTGCTCAAATGTGTGTGAAGAGGAGCTGATAACCCAGTCTAGGTAGAACCATTCCTGCAGTTGCCTGCCCCAAAGAGAAACAGGTAGTTTTGAACTAGTAATCCCTGTAATGTGTGGCTTTCATGAAATACAAGCAGTAAGGGTGTGAAATGGGATTTAGTCAGCCTGAAATCCAAATCCATTTAGATTTGAGCTGTGTAGTTGCAGGATTCAAGGACCTTTAGTTCTTATAAGATCTTCCAATGGTTGGCCAAATATAAACGGTATCTTTGCTATTAATAACTCTGCTTTTTCTAAATTCTTGTATTGGACAAGAATTTAGAATACAATTCTTGTATTGCTCTTGTGGGTTGTTTTATTAGTTTTTTTTTTCTTTTTTTCCTGAATACCTGTGCTTATCTGGAGCTATTCTGTCATTCTAGTTTTAAAGTTTGAGTGTTGCCATGAAAGACATATGACCTTAAAAGCCCCCACAAGTCAACCCACCCTGCGAGTTCTTTCCAAAACCATTAACAGCACCGTGTTCAGTTTGAAGAAATAAATCCCAAAGCTTTTCAAGAAACTGCTAAGTTGCCTTAAATCCACACATCTGAGATGAGAGTTTGCTGGTGTTTGATGACTGCATGGCTTTTTAGCAGGTACCTGGAGAAGCTCCCTTCTTTTAGCACAAACCTGTGAGAGGGAGTCAGGTTCAGCATTTCAGGTCTTCACCTGGCCATTCTCTGAAAATTGTGCTGCTGAGCTTTTTGCTAGCACTTGAGGAGCTAGAACCTTAATTAAGATTGTTAGCATTAATGAAGTATCAGAGAATTGGTAACTGGTTTGGTTTCCATGCCCAGTTTTACAGAATTCATAGCTGCACGTATGCATTCCTACACAGATGTTGGCACACTTGGGCCGATGTCAGATGGGAGGACAGCAGAAGGGCTAGGGAATGGTTATTGCTGGAGAAACTGGAGTTGTAGCAGAGCTGTGAGTTTCTATTCCACAGCTGAATATTAGTGCAGGAAACATTGTGGGTGTATCAAGTTCTCCTACGGTTAATTTTGTTTTGCTTGCAATGCTCTGTAGCTTCTGTTACTAATTTCTTCATGTCGTAAAATTTGTGTAAATGATTACAGACAGTTATCTTTACCTTGAGTCATCACAGACCTTTTGATATTTACTTGTGAATGAATTTTCGGTTGTGGGGGTTTTTTTGTTTGTTTTGGTTTGGTTTGGTTGGTTTTTTGTTGTTTGTTGAAAGTTTTTTTTTCTTTTGCTGTTGTAGGTTTTTTTGTTTGGTTGGGTTTTTGTGTGGGTTTTTTTTTGGTTGGTTTGATTTGGGGGGGTTTTGTTTTGATTTTGGTTTGGGGTTTTTTTGTTAGCTTCACAACCATTTCCTTCCTTGATTTTTTTTCAGCGCCTTTGGGAAGTAAAAATGCTTTGTAGTTAAAGGGGTGTGCTTGCACCAGAATTAAAAGCAGGGAATTCCTCTCCCTGGTACAGTGACATGTACTGCTGTACATGAACTTCAAACTCTTAAACAGGTGTCTTGGTTAGTGTAACACACTGCAAGCTTATATTTACTTGGCTATTTATTGTAATCTTTTGAACAATTCTAGTTTCAGCAAATGATCTTAATCTTACTGTGTTACTTGTGGGGTGTTTTGCCCCTGGGATGTATTGGCTTCTGTCTTTCTAGATTGAATGCCTTGTCCTCTGTCCTGATCGAAGTCCCTTCTAGGACATGGGAGATTTATATTGTTCTTGCTGTATTTCACATCTCAGTACTTCATTTTGCTTGCTATGCCTGCAGGATTTGCTTTCTGCACTCTACTTGTGCTGTAGCACTTGATGCAGCTGTGTCTTAGTTTGTCACTTTATCTATAGTACAACATAACAGAGGCTGAGGAAAGCAGGATACAGAAATGTGGTGACATCACTGCCAGTGTGTGAGTTGGTAGAAGTGCAGGTTCCTGTATGAATGAAGGCATTGCATAGAGAAAAACTCCCCTGTGTGGGTTCAGCATTAGTCTTTTACACGCGGAGCATTTAAAAAGAAAAGTAAGAAATCTGTTGTTTGTAGGCAGCACCTGGGGAGGGAGCACAGGAAATGCATGAGTGTTATTGTATTTCATTGCACTGCCTGCTGTAAATATGCAAAATGAGAGTTTAAGGTGGATTCCTCTAGCTGGAGAAGGTAAATGCAAATTAAACTTTGAGAAGCAGGTGAGAGGGGGTGGTAGATGCTCTGCTTGTAAATTACAGATATTTTGGCTTTGAACAGGTTCTGAAGCATTTTTCCAATTCTGTTAGAAACTGGAAACCACACAACTTAAGGACAGCATCTAAAATAGTTATGTTTTATTGATTATATATATAAATATATATATGTTATGTGTGAAATATTGTTACGTGCCCCCTACCCCACTTATTTTTCAGGCTTTGTTTTTTGGGGGTTTTTGTTTGCTTGTTTTATCTCCCCATATAGTGTAGCTTTTTCATTATCTCTAGATGATACCTGTAA
>WEIT01009316.1:75049-101939 GCA_013389985.1 Dryoscopus gambensis
GTGACAGTGGGATTTCATTTCTGGCATCCTGTCATGCTCTTAAGTTGTTAAGAAATGTTGATCTTAATGAAATCTTGATCAAAGCAGTGCTGTGAGCAGCATAAAGAAGCTATAGTGTATTTACAGATTCCAGAACTGGGATCAGGACTTTCTCCTGAAATTTGAAAAGAGTATTTTGGAAAACTGACATCATGTTAGAAAAATTACAGTAGGAAAGCAAGAAATATTTTGAAAATTCCTGTGTTACCATAGTTAAGAGACAAAACACCTTAGGCACCACTCAGTTTTCTCACAGACTAAAGATGATCAAGAAACATTGCAGGGTATTGAGCATGGTAACACCTAGTGCTTAAAAACTTGAAGCTATTTAAAATTTATGTGTGGTGGACATCTTCATGCTAAGAGCATGACTTCTGCTATTCCTGTAAAATTTTCCTCTAACTCAAGTTGTAACTTTTGGCAAGTCATGAGGTGTGCAAAAACAGGCCAAAGCATGCCAAAAAGTTTGGAAAACAATTTGCGCTAAATGAATAGCGAGTAATCCTTTTACAAATGTGTTAAAAGCTGAAAAGCCTTCCACTGAAACTAAGAAATTACTGGAGAGAGATTTGTGCAGGGAGAAGCAGCATTGCTGGTCTGTGGGCCTTATTCACTGCAGAGGAACTTGGAGAAGTTCCTGAGCAGGAATCCTGTGTGAGGGAGACTTGGGAGAGGATCTCTCTCAGCGAGGATAGCAGAGATTATGGAACAGCTGATATGAACCCAGTGCTCAGCAGAACTGCAAACTGCAGTGTGTAGCCTCTTAATTAGCCATTTGCCTCAAATAGCCTACCAAATTACAAGGAAATTATTTTTTAATCATTCCTATTCATTATAGTTGTAGGATTTCCACTTTAGTTTGCTCTCTGTGAAGAACTGTGAAGCTCAGTAATGCAGCTCTAGAGAAATACCTAAATAAATGACTAATTATGGAATGTAAAATGGCGTGGAGGTGCAATGTATGACCTAGATCTAGGCATGGAACAGTAAAACTATTTATTAACTCCTGCCTCTGTGCTGCAAAGTAGGAGTTCTGTTGGGAAAACAGTTATTTTCTAGTATGAATTGACCTACTAACATATCACAGACAGTTCTTCCTGCTTGATTTTTGGACTGTAACTGTCCTGTAAATATGCTTTTTTGTGTACATGTGGCCAGTGTAGTCCGTGGTAGTGTCTTATATTGGTGAAGATGGATCAGGTCATTAAATGTCGGATATAAATAAACCTTTTAACATGAGAAACACTGCTGTAGTTTTATGAAAACATGAAATCTCATGCCAAAAGGACAATGCTGGCTGATGTTGCCAGCTGCACACATCTGGGTGCTACCTTGATGCATTTCCACTTATTTGAAATGGTGTGAGAATTTCAAACAGACTTTGTATACAATATACAATACTAAGTATTGTACCTTAAGGAGCCCTGGAAGGCGAAGGTCAGGGTGACTTGGGTAGTCCTGCCAAAGTTTAAATCATGAAGGGGGTTCATCTCCTGACAGTATTTGGTAGCAAACACCCACCTGGAAAACACCTCTTTTGTATTGCTTAACATGACATGTTGTATTGTTTATTTAAATACAGCTGCAGCTCTGGTTGGATAACCCAAAGATTCAGCTGACATTTGAAGCAACTATCCAACAATTAGAAGCACCTTACAATAGTAAGTGAAGTTTTCATTGCCAAAACCCTATTGTATGTATCATTGCTCTTCTCTGTCACTTTTGTTTGGGGAAAAGCTGCTTCATATGAGTCCTTTGTTAGTGGAGCTCCATGAGTGGTTGTGTACAGACTGGGATATTGCATTATACTTATGGTTCAGATTTGTTAGAGTTCATTTGTCTGGTAAAGAAATATCAGTAGCAGGATTCATGAAAGCTACTAAAAAGATGGATTGTTACAGTAGGGTTAATTCATGTGCAGCTTTTAAGGTTTGCTGCAGCTTCTTGGTGGTTTTCAGCTGTGAAATGTTATTAATCATATGGTTTTTGGGAGGCATTAAGAAGTTGCATAAGACTTAAACAGACTGGATGTGATGCAAGAAGGCAGTAAAAGAGTGAGGAGTTACTGCTTGCAAATGGAGACCATTCCACACTTCTTAAACAAGATCTCAATAAACTGGAAGAAGGTGGAGGGGAGCCATAAAAAATAATTGAAGATGAAAATAGTGCTGGAATGAATGCAAATGCACTATCAAGGATTGCAAAATAGTGAATTATTGTGCTTTTAAAAATAAAAATGAGAATTCAGTGCTGCGGTAAGGATTGGCATAATGCCAGCAAATCCCATCACAGTTCAGTGTCCACAGTCTTGGGAATTTGCAGTCAGTTTCAGAAAAGGTGTTCTATTGCACTAGATTAAAGGAAGCACTTAAGTCCTGTGCAGCTTTTGAGGCAGGATTCAGAACTGCAGTACAGCATGGGTGTTTTTCAGAAAACTAGCCTCAGGCATCCTCAGGAAAAGGAATGGGTCAGTAGGGCAGCAGAGCTGCAGGAAGGGATGTGTTTGGTGGGACTTGACCGAATTGCTGCTGTGAATATGTCCTCAGTACATAGATGCTGCTCAACATACAGAATAATTTTGAAACTTCACACCTTCTTTTAGGTGACACAGTGCTCGTTCACAGGGTTCACAGCTACCTGGAGCGGCATGGGCTGATCAACTTCGGCATCTACAAAAGAGTGAAGCCCCTTCCAAGTAAGAAACTTGAACATTGTTTCTAATTGAAGTTTTGTTTTCTTGTTCTGTGATTTCTTAGGACAGCTTTTGAGTGCTCTTATTTAGAATTGCAGTGCTAAGGAAATAAAAGAAGGCTGGAAAGCTGCTGATGTTAATGTGTTTTATTTTGGCATAGAGAATCCATGTATTTACGTAAATCACTTTGAGAGGAAAAATGTTGGCAAATCTTCTGTAGGTAACTCGGTGACTGTTGCTTTTTAATAAGTTATCTTGGTTCCTCTTTTGAATAACTAAAGTCAGAAACATGGTGTTGTACTTAGATCTGTTCCAGGCTTAAGTTTCGTGAGTTTTGCAAGTGAACTTCTCTGCCCTTTCTAAGTTTTATTCTTATGGGACAGAAAGAAATAAAACTATTTCATCCACAGTAATGAATATGAATTGCTTTCTTCTTCAGACAGTTGCCTGGAAGCATTTTTTCTCCTGTTTTCTTCCTCGTTCCAGATATACTGCTAGTGTATTTTCCTTGTACCTGTCTCATTAAGAAAAATTATCAAGCGTTCAGAGTTACTTCAGTTTTCTTTTTGTTAAAGAGTTTGTTCTGTCAGAACTACTCAAGGAAGCTGCTTTTTGTTCTTGGTATCTCTTAAATGCAACTTTAACATGACTGTTTGCAATTTAAAACTGCACATATAAAGGACTACTATAGCTGATTTTTCTCTTTCCTTAGCCAAGAAGACAGGGAAGGTGATCATTATTGGTTCTGGAGTCTCTGGCTTGGCAGCAGCTCGCCAGTTGCAGAGTTTTGGAATGGATGTCACAGTTCTGGAAGCCAGAGTATGAATTTACGTGCTATTTTACTTCTCTACAGCAACATAACCAGTACCACAGTTCAGTACTGGGGTAGGGCTGTGTCCCAGCTCAGGGGGGTGAGCATGCGAGGTGCTGCAGGCAGCCAGGATGTATTGCTGGTACTGAGCCTGTCTCACAGGGAACTGAGCGGATCTGTTCTTGCTGGGAGCTGGCTGCTGCTTTCTCAGGCTGGGCTGGATACTCAGGTGCTAGTGTTGTGTGCTTATACCTAGAATGACCTTCTTTCATGCTTAGAAATTGTTTTTTCACCTAAAAGCAGAATGCAAGTCCTTTTTTTTGAGACTTACATCATGGCTTGGAACTACCACACAACATCAGGTGGGATTTTAAGCCTAGATTAATTCTTTAGTACCATGTGCTGAACAGAGACTTCAAAATTAGTGCTACATTTTGTGGTATGTGAACTAGCTGCTTGTTCTTTCAGGAATAAGGTATTCTTCATATTGAACCCAAAGTGGAATCTCTCCTTTTTTTTTTTTTTTTTTAGTTGAAGGATTTGTTTGGTATAATCTACTCAGTTGAGAATAGCTTGATACACATTTAAAATAAATCCATTGACCAGTTGGACCTTATGTTTTGCTTCCTGGCTTTGTTTTGTTTGTACGTTTGCCTCTGACACTTTTCTAGCACAGTTTAAGATAATCTGCTTAATTTTTTTTTGTTAGAGTAATGTTTCAAGCTCTTAATTTTGCTGCTGGGGAGCAGAGCTGCTGACTCTGTATTTCCAGGTTCCACACCACTGCAGCAAAGGGCAGTGCAGCAGAACTTTTCTTCAGGAGACTCCTGCTCACCTGAATATATTGAGTTTTCTTATTGTTTGCTTGGTTGAGTTTTGGGCTTGGTTAGGGTGTTTTTGCAGCTGGAATTAAAACCTGGCTTTTGTTTTGTGCATCATGATTATAACTAGTATGTAGATCTGGCAAGAGGCTATTTTAAAATAATGCACAATATTTTTCAGCTGTTCTCTAGGCTCCTCTTGAGTAGGCTGTATTTTTTTGGTTTTAAGGCTGCTTAGTGGTTTTTTGCATTATGATTTCTGTGATTGGGGTGAGGGTTGTTTCTTTGTTTCCACTCATTTTCTGTGGCTTTCAGACTTACATGCTTCTGAACTGCTGACTTAATTATTAAAAATCAAACTTTGCATTTTTACATGAATTGATAGCTGGCTGGGATCTTTGCCTAATTGTAGCCAGTGTTTTTCTCTGATACCATTCTGCTAATTGGATGAGAATAGGGAAAGGTGATTTTTTTTTTTAATGAAGTTTGCAGTGGTAGGGAAGTAATTGTCATCTTTAGTAATCTCTGACAATAATCAAAAGTTTTTTTCATGCTTCTAAATTGGACTGCTGATTCATGGTTATCTTCTTAATTGATAGCACAGCTGAATTATTTCCTATATAGCTGTTGGCTTTTGTGGTAGGAGGTGGGGGTGTTGCCTGGAATAAAACACAAAACTTTTCCAAACAGAGTTAAAATGATAATATAAAATCAAATTGTTAATTGAAAGGCCTTCAAGGTACACAATATACACATGTGATACAGTATTTCCACAGTTTTATAAGGTTAGTTGATTAGTATACCTATCAAATATTGTCCAATTAGAAGAGCATTTGGTTGGGTAATTTCCCCTTAGGTTCTGCCCCATTGAAGCCCCCCCTCCTGATCTTTTTTACACCTTATTTGTGTCTATGATATATGGTGCAAAACAAAGGGTCCTTGCTAGACTAAAGGGAAGACTAAACAGAATTTCAAGAATGTATTATTAAGAGTTTGTTAAACTGTGGGAGAGGGCAGGAAAAGTACTAGAAGTTATTACTGTGTATTAACAGTCTACAGAGTTACAAATAAATGAAAAATCTATAAAAAGCTAAAAATCTTTAGGCATCAGGGGGAGGAAGAAATCTAGTACACAATTAAATTTGTTTATGGACAATGAGGAGATTGGCTTTGGAATCACAGTGGATCCTACTGTAGAAATACTTAAATCTGCCCAAATCAGATTAGGCATCTTTTTTTCTATTTCTTGCCTTTTTTTCTTTTCTTCTCCTTTTTAAAATGCAACTTAAGCATTTTACTCCTTAACTTAGGCAAATTAATTGTGATTGAGTGCATTTGCAGAGTTTTTTGGAAAAGTGTATATTCTGTTTATTGAACCTTCATTTAAGAGAATACTTGTGCTGTGTTTCACAGAAGTTTCAGTGATTATATTTCAGTGAAATGTTTTACTGAATGTAACTGGAGGTTTAATATTTTGTGCTTTTAAAAGGACCGAGTAGGAGGAAGAGTTGCTACCTTCCGCAAAGGCAACTACGTTGCTGATCTGGGAGCAATGGTGGTAACAGGACTTGGTGAGTTTTTCAAAATCAAAAGGATCAGGGAGGAAAATTGGGAGGCGTGATGCCGTAAATGGGAAACTTTAATGCTATTTCCTTTCATGGCCAAAATAATTGGATATTTTTAACTCTTAAAAAAGTATGTGTTCTCATTCAGCCTTTTTGGCAGTTAGTAGTTTTCATAAATAGCAAAGCTATATGATGGGAGAGACCCTAAAGAGACAGAATGTATTCTTTCAATTTACATGGGAAAGTGAGGAGGGGAAATGCAGAGCCCTTCTAAAGAGAAAGAGATTCTTCAGAGTTTAAACCTCAAAAATACTTTCTCCAAGTGATTGCAAAAATAGTTGTAAAAATAATGGCAAACAAGCCAAATTTCTTCCTGTTTATTACTGTTTTATGGGATGGCATCAGTTATTGACGTGGTTAGTCTGCTAAGATGATGGGCAGCTGTTTAGTGTGGAATATCCTTCAGCAATGTAGTGAAATGATTAAAATATTGTAAAATCTGTAATGAACACCAGTTTTTACTGGCTGCCCCAATTTGGTGTCTGTCTTATGATTAGTCTTACTAAATTGCATACAGAAACTGGTTCCAGACAAAGAACTGAACTTGCACAGTCATGGAAAAACATTGACTAGTGAAAGACTGTCATATTTTTATGTTTAATTCATGGAGTTTTAGAATCTTAAGGGTTGAAAGGGACCTAAAAGATCCTCTAGTCCCAGTCACCCTTGCCATGGGCAGGGACACCTCCCACTAGACCAGGTTGCTCAAGGCCTTCTTCAGCCTGGCCTTGAACACTGCCAGGATTGGGGCATCCATAACCTCCCTGAGCAACCTCTTCCAGTACCTCGCCACCCTCCCAGGAAATACTTCTAATAATCCAGCCTAAATTTCCTCTCACTCCGTTTGTTCCCATTACTCCTTCTCCTATCAATACTGTTTTTGACAAGGAGTCCCTCTCTGGCTTCCCTGTAGGATCCCTTCAGATGCTGGAAAGTTGCTTTGAGGTCTCCACACGACCTTCTCTTCTCCGGGCAGAACAGTCCCAACTTCCTCAGCCTGTCTTTGTAGGTGAAGTGCTCCAATCCTCTCATCAACTTTGTGGCCTCTTCTGGGCTTGCTCCAACAGTTCCATGTCGTTTTCATGTTGGGGATGCCAGAACTGTGTTCAGGACTCCAGGTGGGGTCTCACAAGAGCAGAGGAGAGGGGGAGAACCCCCTCGTTTGACCTGCTGGCCATGCCCCTTCTGACGCAGCCCGCTGGTTTCTGGGCTGGGAGCACTCACTGCCAGCTCCTGGTGAGCTTTTCATCAACCACCACCCCAAGTTTTTCTCTCAGGGCTGCTCAATCACCTCTCCACCCAATCTATAGGTGTGAGTGAGATTGCTGCAACCCACGTGTAGGACCTTGTACATTGCTTTGTTGAACTTCATGAGGTTTGCATCGGGCACCTCTCAGGTGTGTCGAAGTCCCTCTGGGTGGCATCCCTTCTGCCCAGTGTGCCCACTGCCAACTCCCTCAGGATCTGTGGATAACTCTCATCAGGTCTCACGGATTTGTGGGCATTCAGGTTCCATAGATGGTCTCAAACTGATCACCCGTTCATGATAGGTGTTTCCTTTCCAAAACAATCTACCCTTTGTCTTGAATGAGGCAGCATATGCCATGAAGGAAGAAAGAAAGAAAAAGAAAGAAAGATTCCTGTAGGGATGGAGATGGTTTGAAAGGCATCTTCACATTTCTGAATCTGGAAGAGAAGAGGGAAGGCCACTGAAGGGTTTGATCTTGTGGGTTAAGAAGGCAAAAGACTGAAGTAATGGGATCTTTTCTGGTTTTAATAGTAAACTGTGGAAGAGCTATAAGTTTTAGTAGGTTGTTGAACTTGAAACATGAACTTATTTAGACCTACTTCAAAACTCTGTTCTGCTTTTTCAGTCACCTCTCTAAAGACAGGAAGGTGGCTGAACTTCCCCCTCTATTTTAAACTAACACTCTGGGTTTGCTTGAGTTGCAGAATCAGAGAAGGAAGCTAGTCCTGAAAAACTTTTCCCAAAGTTAATTTTGTGGAGGAAGCCTGTATTGCCTCTGCTCTGTACCATTTTGCACTTGTGTCTGTTCTTTTCATTTCCTCTGCTGTCCTCAGTTTGATGTTTAGGGATTTGGGATGCTTAAAGTTGGTGCTTTCTGCCTTGCTGTTCTACTTGAAGTCTCCTCAATTGTTTTCTAATTTGTTTAGTTACACAGCTTCCAGGTACAGTTGGTGTCTGGGGTTCATCTTCCCAAATTGTATTCACTAGTGTCACTTGTTGGAATCCCACTAAATTTTTAGGAACTGAATTCTTTTGGTTTCATTTCCATGTCACTGTGCTTGGACTAAAGCTCCTGTTACTGTGTAGCTTTGAGAGCTTTCCTTGACTTTTCAAACACTCTGCTTGTCAATGTGTTTACAGCTGTAAATTCTCAGTCATAGTAAGATTGCTGCCACTCTAGGGCTCTGCTTGTATAATCACCCTGTAATTGTCCTGTCCTTGAAGTTTTGATGGGCAGGTTTTTTTTTTCCATGCCCTCATTGCAGGAATCACTGTGAAGTGCAGACCTTTGGCAGTGTTACACTAGGTCACTGGAATGCATTCACTGGAGTTGTTGGTGTTTTAGTCTCTGAAATTGATTCAAATGTGGAGTTTTTGTTTAATTGCAGACAAATTTTACAGGAGTCTCTGTTAACTATATAAAATCTTTTCCAGGAGGAAATCCCATGGCTGTGGTGAGCAAACAAGTTAATATGGAATTGGCAAAGATCAAACAAAAATGTCCACTTTATGAAGCAAATGGACAAGCTGTAAGTCTGATACTGTTTCCATGAACCCTTTAAAAAAGAAGTAATATCTCAAATGTGTTTATTACCAGGCTATTGGTCTAGCAGGAGATGGCTTCCAGAGAGAGGGAAGAAGGAAAGCGTGTGTCCCTTTTTAGGCATTTTAGTAATATTGTAGCATACCTGCACATATTCATCTAAAACCTGCCCTTTCCACCTGAGTTTTTACCTCTGCATTTCAGAGGTTTTGTGGAAGCCAAGTTCCTGTTTGTTTTTCCCAAATTCATTACTATTTTTCCTTAGACAGTCATCTGTCTCGCTCTTTGAAACAATTATCTGCTGTGCTGGCACTCTAGCTTCTGTTCTTGCTGGTACTCCTTTTCCCCAAAATAAGATCATTCTGGCTGCTGTACTTTGCTGCTGGTTTTTAAAGGATTGACTAACCAATGCTAACTGGTTGAATGCATGCAACAGCTCAGCAATAATAATCTAGAGCTGCAATTCGCAAACCTAATTCGCTTTATTTCTTTCTGCTCTAATGTTGAGTGCTATTAAAGGTAGAAGTGATAGATCCTAGTTTAACACTGAATCTCACACATGTGTTGACTGAAAGTCCTACCTGATGGATCATAAAACATGGTACAAGGAGTAACTTCTGCAAGAAGACAGGTGAGGGTACTGGGCTTCTTGCTAGAGGCCTGAAGCAGTGATCCTTGGCTCAAATTTGTAACCTGGCAGCTGCAGCTCCTTTTACTGCACATGAGTCAATAGGGTGTTGTAATAAACTCAGGAAAAATTACCAAGGCATTGTAGACAATTCTGCAGTAGACAGTCTGCTCCCGTGTTGTGAAGCCAGTCCTGCATGTGATGTGTTGGCCTCTGCACTGCTGTGTTCCTCCTCTCCCAGCTATTTAAAAACAGGAGAACCTTGCCTGGATTGCAGAGTCGGTGAGTCACTAGCGTTTGCCTGCCAGGGGGTGGGGGAGATACCTTCATTCTTAAAAGTCTGACAGAGATGCATCAGAAATAGGAAATTCCTTTCATGATGCCTTAAGTCTCCAGTGAGATGCTGCCTGCAGAAATCTCACTGCAAAAATAGTGGGAGAATCAACATCTTAGTAAAGGCTGATAGACAAGCTGGCTTGTAACGCTTATGGTATGTACCCAGAGATGAAATAGAGCTGTTAATTGTGCACTTCAGTGTTTCAGTCTGAGAAAATGCCAGAGAAGAAAGACCTGCAGAGTTGGAAGGTAACCACTGGCACAAGAAGGAGTGGCCAGCTGCAAAGTCAAAGAGGAGTCATAATTAGAGCAATGAGATACTGATGGAATTTGCCACTTAACACAGGGTGTCCTTTGAGTTAGGGCTGAATAACAATTAGAAAAGAGCCATCTGATCAAGTCATAGGGATGGGCTTAGCATTGTTAACAACACCTCTGGAATTATTTTTGTTCTATTTAGCAGCCATCCAAGAGCTTTCCCAGTCTTTCTGAAGCAAATAGTTTCTTCTTTTCCTCATGATGATTTTTTCCCTTACACTCCTCGGTGTTTCTCTCTCTCCTTTGTTTAACCCATGCAAGGTTTAACAGATGTAAGGTTTGCTCTTTCCAGCACCTGAACTCTCATTATGTAACAGGTATTTTTATGCTGGTAGCACTCACTATTTAATTATTTAGTGAGATGATACTCACTATTTGACTGAGTGTCATCAGTACAAATGCCACCATTCCGTACGTGTTCTGCAGTGTTTCTGCCGTCATCCTAGAAAAGCTGGATTGGTAGTTCTTATTCACAATAACCATTCCAGAAGTTAAATTACTGTCTGTCTACTTCACTGAGCTATGCCAAGCCTTCTAAAGCCTTGTGATTGCATAGAGCCATCCTGCCATCAGAGTCTTTTGGCAAGCTTCTGTAGCTTTGATGAACACACTTTCCTTTTTGGTACAGAAATCTTATGAGCCCATAAAGCAGTTTGGTTTTCTCTTGCAAGAGAAGTCTGTGATCGTGGTTTGACAGCTCTTCTTGTGCCCATCCTGGCAAAGTGTGACATTGTGTTGTACAGACCTTGGTGTCTGACCATTTGAGAGAGCCGAGGGTATTAAAATTTTTTTTACAAAGGCTATCCTCAGCAACTGTATTATTTATGAATAGGTTAAGAACAATGTTTGTTCTTTTGTCTCCTAGGTTCCCAAAGAGAAAGATGAAATGGTGGAACAAGAATTTAATCGTTTGCTGGAAGCCACATCCTATCTCAGTCATCAGCTGGATTTTAATGTTCTCAATAATAAGCCTGTCTCCCTGGGTCAGGCTCTGGAGGTTGTCATACAGTAAGTGACTTCTCTCTTTCTTGGTAGACCTTCCCATTTGGTGGATGAATTTCCAAAAGATACCTGAAACAGTTGTGGTGCTCCTATAGCTAAGCATTACCCTCTTAATACAGCTGCTTAATCTCACAGATGGTTAAAGGAGCAAAATTCTCTTCTTGAAAGTTTCCTGGAAATCATTGCTCCAGTGACTCAGTGTGGTTGGTGTGCATACAGCACACTAAGGCTACTTGAAAGCTAATGGCAATTGTAATGGCCTTTAATAGGAGCAGGTGACTTCAGACTCACATTTTATCTGGTCACATATCCCTTATTTACAGAAACTTGCATTAATTTTCCAATTGCCATACAAGTATTTACTAAAATATCCCATGACATGTGATTTTATTGCATTCCACTAATTAGATTGTGATGGTAAGTTTTCTCATTAGCACAAGGATTTTATGTTGAGCTGACTCTCCCTTCTCACCTTTTCCAGGCTGCAGGAGAAGCATGTGAAGGATGAGCAGATTGAGCACTGGAAAAAAATTGTGAAAACACAGGAGGAATTGAAAGATCTTCTTAACAAGGTCAGATGGTGACATTTAGAACAAGGTGATGAGTATTGTGTTTCTCAGAAAGTGGCAAAATGTACAAAAATGTCCAGAGAAAAATATCGGAAAGTTGCTATTAATGCTGTTCTTAAAATATCTCTTTGCTTAAGACCTGCTTAGAAGCCCTGTTAGGACCAAGGTGTCTCTTGCTTGAGGAGGAGAGAAACTGATTAGACAGAAAACCATAAAACATAATACGGGAAAAGAAGAGAACAGACATGATGATGAACAGTGATGTTTCATTTAGAGATGCTGATACTGGCTGAGCCTTTTGGGGGGTTATTTAAAAATGTTTACTATCTTCACCAAACATCTGATTTGTAGTACAGAAACAGTGGGTTAGGCCTACTTCCATTATTTTTGCTGATGGTAAATGACATCTTTACTTTTCTATGGAAGTTTCTCAAATTAAAAACATTTGTGGACAGCTCTCAAATTATTTGGAGCATAGTAAGAAATCAGTGGTGTTGGGTTTCAGCCAACAGTTTTTGTTGTTTGAGGGGTGGTGATATTTACTGTGGCTTCTTGGAGGTAGAATTGCATGTAAGTTATACCTGCCAAAACCAGGAGATCTCTCTGGTATAATGGCATCGTTTGAGGTGAATATCCAGTTTACACAGTAACTTGTTGACATCTGCCTTTCCTCATTTTTTTCCCCCCTTTCTTTCTTCTTTTTCCTGCTCTGTCTTAAAAGATGGTGAATTTAAAGGAGAAGATTAAAGAACTTCATCAGCAGTATAAGGAAGCATCAGAAGTGAAGCCACCTCGGGATATTACAGCAGAATTCCTTGTGAAAAGCAAGCACAGAGATCTGACTGCACTTTGCAAGGTGAAGGAGGACATGCATGCAGTGTGTTAGCCTGTTTTCACAGGCCTTCAGCATCCAGATAAAATTAGCCAATATAAGTGTTTCCACATCTCTTGCTATGATCCAGTGCTTTCAAGAGAATGTGATTGACAGGAACTCTGGGTTGCAACACTGCTAGGTCTGCATTGAGTACCTTTAGCTAGGGAGTACTAAAGCTCAGTTTTAGATAAATCTGTGCTGGCTCATGTCAGACAGCATGTCATATTTTGAAGATGAACTTTAATGTCTTTAATACAGCTGGATTTCACAGTAGTCTGGAAATAAAATCTGCATTTGAAGAGAGATGCCTTTTCTCTAAGATAAATAAAGGTGGTTTCTTGAATAAAAAGACTTCTTTGTATCCAAAGATTATCATGTGCAGAGCTCTGCAAGCAGAGTTACTTCCCCTCTCTGGGAATAT
Organism: Dryoscopus gambensis; assembly: GCA_013389985.1. Lineage (NCBI taxonomy): Eukaryota > Metazoa > Chordata > Aves > Passeriformes > Malaconotidae > Dryoscopus > Dryoscopus gambensis. The sequence continues at coordinate 87,978 of WEIT01009316.1, forward strand.
CTTGATGTAGAGATGTGCCTTAAAAAGGAAGCCATAAAAACTGTTGTATCTATGATGGTGACAGACCTGTATGCTAACCCAGGTCAGGTAGAACCAAGGATTGTTTTTCAGCTACTTGCTCAGCAGAGGATATATACCTTTATTTGGAAGCTCTGTGTGTGTGTATATGTATGTATGTATACATAAGTGGTGGCTCTTCTGTTTTGCCACCAGTGAACAGCTTTGTGCTCCTGTTGCTTTTACTGGACACTCCAAATTATTGTGCCTTGAAGGAAGATGACTGTTGCCTTTATACCTAGTTCTACTTATATTTTTTAAAATCAGGAAAAAAGCTTGAATTAAATCATGTCTTTGCTTTTTTTATGTACGATTTATTCTGCTTTGGAAACCTCCATGTTCAATATTAGCTGTAAACTTTAAGGAGAGAGAAGAATAGAATAAATAGTTTGTGGCATATGAAGCTCTCAATACCATAGGAACCCTTAAAATATCAGGAGTGTAATGGACCCTCATGTTCTTCAGTTCCAAGTGTTTAAATTCCTGAGATATCACCAAACGAATCTTTTCTGCAGTGTGACACAGAGCTCTGTATATACAAAGAGCAGAAGAGCAAAATATCCTGGATTAAATGTTGAAAAAAATAACAAACTTGATTTAGCTTCCACTAAACCCATGGATTTTCTTGTGATTTCTCTTGAGACTAGGCCCAGTCTGATGCTACATGATGTCTTCAAGTCCTTTTACATGTAAACTGGTTTTAATGTTAGCTTTTAATCTTAATAGGAGTATGATGAATTGGCAGAAACACAGGGAAAGCTGGAAGAGAAATTACAAGAACTCGAAGCCAATCCACCAAGGTAAAGATACAAACTAAAAAGAGAAATACTTTGGAAAGGAGTTCTTTTACTACTTGTTCCCTGAGTTTCAAAAATGCTGTGGTATGCTTTTATTATGGGAACTCAAGGGGTTAGAAAGGTACAAGCGCAGAGTTTGAGTTCCCTCAGCTCACCTTGTTCACCTTCCTCATCTTCCTCATTTTTAGAGCTGGCTCAAACAGAAGAGGTGGTTCTGAGCTAGAGCAATTCTGTAGAAATCCTGGCAGTAAGCAGTGCCTGATCTCAAAAGGTGTTTGAGGTCTTAAATACCTGCCAGTAATGATAGCATACAATTCTTCTTTTATTGGCAGAATACTATTCTGTGCAATTTTACTAGGTTTTTTGTTGTTGTTCTTATGCGTGCTACTTAAACCATTAGTTCTGTAACCTTTTTTATTTCTGAAGTTTTTAGCTTCTCTTTGAGTATTTTACATGAACTCTGGTTTAAAAATCTGAATTTGCTGGGTTTTGATACTCAGTTTTCATGAGAGAGGTCCAGATGTTTGGAACGGAATCTGTTTATGTTGTTTTTTAATATTTTTATTTCTGTACTAAGGAGAGACTCCAAAATGACGTGTGAAGAAATTTTCAGAAGCAATGCATTTACAATATATTGCTCTAACAAACGAAATGTCTTTGTGTTATATTTGTTTTTCTAGTGATGTTTATTTGTCATCAAGAGACAGGCAAATACTCGACTGGCATTTTGCAAACCTAGAATTTGCTAATGCTACACCCCTTTCTACGCTTTCACTGAAGCACTGGGACCAGGTAGGTCGTCAGTACTCAGCAATTCACTAAAACCTTGAACCATGTTCATTTCATTCTCATGACAGTTTCTCGATGTTAAGAGTTTCTAACTGTTACTGTGTGTCTCCTTTTGTGCAGGTACTGAATTCTTATGCGATTATTATTTGATGATGAAATTCCAGACAGCTTTTTGTTAGTGCCAAAACAATCTCTTAACAGCACTGTCTGCTGAAAGTTTCCATACTTATTACTTGACTAATAATCAAAAGGAATTTCACATTTATTTGACTCTCTTAAAAAAAGTTTTTAAAAATACTTTTTGCCATGGTGTAGGATTGTTGATTATTTTCTACTGACTTAGGGGACTTCATTATGGATGCATGCTTTTTGTGCCTCTTCATTTTAGGATGATGACTTTGAATTCACGGGCAGTCACTTGACTGTGAGGAATGGATATTCCTGTGTGCCCGTAGCCTTAGCAGAAGGGTTGGATATTAAATTAAACACGGCCGTTCGACAGGTTCGCTACACAGCATCAGGTACACAAACCCTCCAGGAAACTTCTTTGGGGGAGCATGAGCATGGAAAGTAGATTTCAGTGCTTCTGGAAGTAGGTGTGAGGACTGGTATTGTAAAACCCCTCCCATAACATGTTTGGGGTGAAGTAAACAACCACGTTTCTTGTTGGGATTGTGTAAGTAGTTGTTAGAGATTTATTAATCTTGAAATTGGTCAGGATAATTTCTGTGACTCATTTGACACAGTCTTTTTCAGTTGTATTTACTGAGCACATTTATTTACTTTATTGATTAAAGCCTTTGGAGTAAGAGGTCTGGACCCTGCTTAAGGCTTGGTGCCACAGGACCTGGTATTAGAAGTATAAATGAATGTAATGGAAGGAATATCTCTTTTTGTTTTTCTTCAAAACATTGAGCTTGGGAAACTGTCAGCTGGGAGGACAATGTAATGAGAGGGTCACTCTCTACTTATTGTTTATTCATGGATGTATTTAAATAATATTTACTGACCTGGATGACCTTTTAGGCTTATCCCAGTAAGGGCATTTTCAGATGCTACTTTAATGGTATTTTCTGGAATAGAGCTAAATGGCCAGTAACAACTTGGCCTACGAGTTAAGTACTGTTAGTGTAAAGCTGTCTCCATAAATGAAATATGTTCTGATGTGGTCATGGTAATGTCTTTCATTTTTATTCCAATGCTCTTGCCTCCTGGTCTGTTAAGCTGTTTTTCTGTCCCCTTTGCAGGCTGTGAAGTGATAGCTGTAAATACCCGATCCACCAGCCAGACCTTCATTTATAAGTGTGATGCTGTGCTGTGCACGCTGCCCTTGGGGGTGCTGAAACAGCAGCCTCCAGCAGTTCAGTTCGTGCCACCTCTTCCTGAGTGGAAAACTTCTGCAGTGCAGCGGATGGGATTTGGCAACCTCAACAAGGTACATTGTCACCGAGGAAACTGCTGCAGGCCAGAGGCTGTCATGGATAGAACCTGCAATGTGGGTGGAATATGTCTGGCTGGGGAGAGGAGGAATGCCTTTTCCACAGTTTTGGTAGGATTTGATGATGAAAATTGTCTGAGGAACTGTAAGAGCCTCTTGTCTATTTCCCACACAGATTTAAAAGAGTTAAATTGCAGAAGTAGGTCTGATGGAACTTGTTAACCAGAAAATTGGTAAACTCTGAGAGCACACTAACCTGTGGGAAGGCAGTGGTAGGCATACACCTCTATGTATTATGTATATGCACTATATATTCACCAGATTTCCCTTTCATGATCTGTCCAGTGAGAAACATCAGTGAGTGTAATTGTCTTTATTTTTATTTCTTCCCTGTGCTCTTCCTAAGTGTCGATACTCTTTCTTTCTAGGTTGTGTTGTGTTTTGATCGTGTCTTCTGGGATCCGAGTGTCAATTTGTTTGGTCATGTTGGGAGCACTACTGCAAGCAGAGGAGAACTTTTCCTCTTTTGGAACCTGTACAAAGGTAGCTGTGGTGCATGGCTGCTTTTGCCAGTGTCTTATTTGTATAGTTTCAGATCTAGGAAAAAAAAACTTTTAAAAATGTTGTTAGTGTTCACATATGGGTATGATAAGAAGATAGTATTTTTAGGAAGAAGAATGGAAGCAGAGAACAGCACTGACTGCAGGCAGTTCTGTAGTAGGTATGGGCAGCACACAGGTAATTGTGAGTTTACCAGTGCTGGGTTCCAGGCTGTGCCTGTGGAATTGCATTAATACTTACCTACTGTAACACTTGCACTTTTGTAGCTACTTTATTTTCTTGCACCTTGGTGGAATTGTCCTGTGACCTATGCAGTGTTAGCTTGGTTGCTGCCATTAAACATCTATTCAGTTGCACTGATATTCTGAAAGCACTTAACTTTCAGCGTTGTCCTAATTATCTGCTGTTTACTTGGTCAGGAGGACACATTGAATTCTCCAAGAAAAGGGAGATTTGTCTTTGCAGCATTTCTGAATTAAAAGCCATTTCTTAGTTCCTAAGTACATTTGAAATTGAGTTTCACTCTGGTCACTTGGAACATTGTTTGAGCTCTTCCCCTCTCACTAAGTTTCTTGTGCCAGTGGGTCTGGCATCCAGTTTAGTCTTAGTTTTCAAAACCTCAGCTTCCTGGTTGTTTTTCAAGGTGAACTGACAGTTTGAAGCTAGACCTCTTGCATGGGGCTGTCTGTCTAATCTGGGATGATTTTGTAACTGGTAGATGAGGTCCTTTCATCTGTGACGTCGACTCCTTCCTGGTTCAGGTGACTTTGCTAGCCAGGATTTCACACCAAAGCGTGAAATTACAATTTTTTCAGATGTAAGAGGTGCTATTCACTTGTGTATTTTCTTAAGTGGCTAAGTGCAGAACAAGGGGAAGTGCCCAGTTCTGCACCTGGGATGACTCAACCCTGGATGTACAGGCAGAGTGGGGAATGAGATGCTGCAAAGCAGCACCATGGAAAGGGACCTGAGGGGCGTTAGGTACAGCATCGCTGGCAGGGCCANCAGGAGACTCCTTCCCTTACAGTTTCCTCACGAGGGGAAGAGGAGGGGCAGACACTGATCTCTGTGGTGACCAATGGCAGGACTCATGGGAACGGCCTGAAGTTGTATCAGGGGAGGNTGGCAGTTTGGGTCATCACAATATAAGAAAGACATTAAACTACCAGAGAGTATTCAAAGGAAGGCAACAAAGATGGCGACAGGCCTTGAGGGGAAGCTGCATGAGGAGCAGTGGATGCCACGTGGTCTGTTCACCCTGGAGGAGACTGACAGGAGACTCCTTCCCTTACAGTTTCCTCACGAGGGGAAGAGGAGGGGCAGACACTGATCTCTGTGGTGACCAATGGCAGGACTCATGGGAACGGCCTGAAGTTGTATCAGGGGAGGTTTAGATTTGATAATAGAAAAAGGTTTTTCCTCAGCAGGTGGNTATAAGAAAGACATTAAACTACCAGAGAGCATCCAAAGGAAGGCAACAAAGATGGTGACAGGCCTTGAGGGGAAGGTGCATGAGGAGCAATGAATGCCACGTGGTCTGTTCACCCTGGAGGAGACTGACAGGAGACTCCTTCCCTTACAGTTTCCTCACGAGGGGAAGAGGAGGGGCAGACACTGATCTCTGTGGTGACCAATGACAGGACTCATGGGAATGGCCTGAAGTTGTATCAGGGGAGGTTTAGATTTGATAATAGAAAAAGGTTTTTCCTCAGCAGGTGGCTGGGCACTGGAACAGGCTCCCAAGGGCAGTGCACACTAAGCCTGACAGAGTTCAAGAGGAATTGGAATAATGCTCTCAGCCACATGGTGTGACTCTTGGGGATGGTCCTGTGCAGGGCCAGGAGTGGGACTCGATGATCCTTGGGACTCCCTTCTAACTTGACATATTCTGTGATTTCTTGGGGAGTACAGTGCAGCCTTTAGAGTATTGAACACCGGGGTTTCAGTGGAGCCGACCGGAGGCTTTGTGATTCCTCTGCTCTTCTTGCTGAGCAGTGATACTCCAGCTTGATGAGCTGCAGGCCCATCCATATGTTTAAGCTGCATTATGCCCTAGAGGAAAGGCAAGCTGTGGGGTTTCCAGTTCATTGGATGAATGACTTTGCTTCTTGTTTTAAGCAGCAAAGTGGCTGTGACTGTAGACTGTGGGTCTCAGACTGACAGGCAATTATAGAACTTCTTTTCAGAAAACACTTAAGTAGGCAAAAGGTACTGCACTGCATGTTTCTACAGCAGAACTTTACCATTAGGAGTTTTGGTTTATCTGTAGCTGGTGCTGCCACAATAGGTTGTCAGGAGATCTCTTCAGTAAGCATATTGGTTTTGTTACTGCCATTTACCCGACTAAAAGCAAAGGTGTATATATAAGGAGCATTATTAAATGAGTTAGTTGTTTTGCAGATGACCAATGGGCTTTCTTCCATTCTGTCATAAGCAGGCCAGTTTTCTCTGTTAACTGGAAAAAATTGCTGTGCGAGGGAAGTGCCTTTCTAGGCTATTGAATTATTAAAATGTTTGGTAAGATTTTACTGGAGAAATACAAGTAATGAGCCTTGGATAGCAAGGCTGTTCATGTGGCTTTTGTGGCTTTATGATGGCTCTGTTATGTAGTTAACAAGTAATGTTGTGATTTTGGTTTAGATGGGAAGATGATGTCATGTACAAATTAGCTTCACATGCTAAATTCTAAGCCTTCCTTCTCATGAAAATAGGCAGAGCAGGTAGAAATGAAACAGAAATGCAGTAAAACCTCATGTTGAAACACAAATCAGATGGCTGAAATCGAAAACAACAATTACCATTTCTCATGGATAGTTGGGTGTAGACCTGACAGCTTGTGTAGCTGCTGTTTATTGCTGTCATAGTCTGCATTTCTGTGGCCACAGTATTTTGGGAGAGCCTCTGTAAACTGAATAGGTTGAAGAAGTTATAAATACAGAAACAAAAGAACCAGAAGTATCACAGCACACGCTGCATGAACTCTGTGGGAGTTCTGTAAAAGTTCTTGGGTTGGCAGAGACCAGCTGGCCTCTGAGAAGTGTTTAAAGATATGGGGAGGAATGGATCAGGTGAGGAGACTGCATGTGTCCATACTGGGTGACCTCTTGTAGCTCAGACAGGAGTGGAGGTGTCCTGGTGGTTTCAGTCTAGCCCGATGGTATGAGCTGTTGGCTCGGGAGCACGGAGCCGGGGCTGGAGCAGCTGACCCGGTGCTGCTGGTGCCTCATGCTCCACCACACTGCTGGATTGTTGTTGTAGCCATGAAGATGGAGAAACTCCATCCACGGGGCAGAGGAATGCCTGGCAGAAATGCTCAGGATTTTCTGGAAGTTCGGTGTCATTCCAGTCCCTTTTTCCTAGAGCTGAGACAGAGAAAGGGCCTCATTTTCATCATATCTCTGTGGTTACCAATCTCTGGCCAAACTATGTTCTCTGCTTGCTGTTTGGTATCAAGGCTTAGTAAACATCACTGCCTCAAGGAGAGAATTTCTTGGGGAGCAGTGGCACATGATTATCAGACAAGAAGCTTTTCTGAGCGGCACTTGCATATTTGCATAGCAAAATAGTCACTTTTCTGCTACAGTCTCCTGCCTTTTTGTTACAGTCATGAACTAATCCAGGTGACTCAATAACAACATTTTCAGGTCTAGATAAATGCTTACAAAAAAGGCTGGATTTCCATTGAAATGTTTTTGGGGTTGTCTGAATACATGTTTTCACTAAGAAATGCACTGGAAGCTGCATTTTGATTGTGCAGTTGTTCCATCAAGAAAAAACATGTTTACTGAATAGCTGCTGGGAAGTTCAGGGATCTCATTGTGTCATGGATAGCAAACAAGGAAAAAATGGATGCTGAAATGACAAAAAAAATTCCCAGTGTCAATGGATGATAGGAAATCAATTTTTTGTTCTTTCCTTCAATTCTTTGAAAGACTGGCCTTAATCTTTTAGAAAATGGTGTTAAACTACAGGAGTGTCCTGTATCTTTTTTCTCTAATAAAAGGCTTTTAATCCTGCATATTTGTGTCTTAATTGTGTCTTGAGTAGTGTAATTATGTGTGTAGTAATAACTCTTACTAATCTAGCTTCTTTTTTAAAAATTTTAAAGGCTATTGTTTTTAACCAGACTATTTAACTGGGTCTTCCAGCCTGAATATTTGAAGCTGAACTTGACTCCATTGTCTTTAAGGACTTGATAGGAATGTACACCATCCATGTACACATGATCTGCATGTGTACTAGGATTGAACAAATTCACTAATCACTTTGGAGATTTGTGCAAAAGTTCAAGCCAGATTTTTAGCAGGGACTTTTATTTTCTATTTCAACATGCTTGTCATCTGTTCCTAGCTGTAGTATTTTCTTTGATAAATTTAAGAGTTCATAAATATCTCCAGCAGGAGAAAGATCAACTGTGAGAGTTTTCATTAAGTAACTGTGCTGAGGTCTGAGTCACTTGTAAATGCCTGTTTCTTGCCCTTGAGTTATTTTGGTAGTTCTGCAATACTTACCTAAATCTCCCTTGACTTTATGACTGCCAGAAATGAGAGCTTACTCTTATCACAGCTGGCTAGAGTGAAAACAACATCTATTTTGTGTGTATTGTAAATTAAATTATGCTCTTAGCAGTGGCATCTCATGACAGCTGAGTTATTTGGTATCTGTCCATTTTACTTCTGAATTCTTCTCAGAATTGCTGTTTTTCTGGAAATTGTTCTACAGTGCATTGTTTTCACTACATTGAGATTATTTAATGTGAATATGCATTGGTAATGGAGAAGTCTAGATATTTGTATGAAGGAAGTACTTACACTGGTAACCTAACTGCTCTGCTGATGTTAATCACACCTAAATTAGATGGTTTGGAAGGTACTGAATTCCCTGAGATGTAGCATGGTTGGCTCTTAAATCCCAGTGGATGCTCCTATGTCTAATAAGCAATGTCTTCCCTGAAGAAATCTTCTTGTCTCTTCTGCATGCTGTACTTCCTGATGTTTTTATTTACTTATTAATACATCAGTTTTCTTTATAATTCTAAATAGTACCGTGGCATATATAAATTTATTTTGTTATATGGACATGATGGTGGAAAATTTAGGACTACTTTTGTTGGATTTGTTTAGTCTCTAACCTCATGGCTTAATTGCAGATCTGTGTCTGTCCAAGTCCAACTTGTCTGATCAAAATGTTCGATTTCAAGATTTGAATTGTTTTTTCTCTCTCCTACCTCCCCACAGCACCAATTTTGTTGGCCTTGGTAGCCGGAGAAGCAGCAGGGATCATGGAGAATATCAGTGATGATGTCATTGTTGGTCGGTGCCTTGCCATTCTCAAAGGCATATTTGGCAGCAGCGCCGTGCCCCAGGTCAGCACAGGGAGCAGCTCGGGCTGGAAGGGTGGGAAGAGTGCATTGTTGTCATGCTGATAATGGGAGAAGAAACAGAGGAGACAGTACAAAAAGTCTGAGTTCCAATTGAGGATCTACGTGCAGTAGGGTCTAGTAATATATTGGGAAGACTTAAGGAATTGCCATCAAAGATTTACCTTAGTATGTATTATAGAATATAAATGTGGAGTTCCGCCATTAGCGTCAGCCCAACTTTCTTCTTTATATTGTTGCAATTTGCGTTGTTTGTCACAAGTGGTAGAATTTGCACTGTCTCAACAACTGAAGCTCCTGTCTTGTCCCAGCCGAAGGAGACCGTGGTGTCCCGCTGGCGTGCTGACCCCTGGGCCCGGGGATCATACTCCTATGTGGCAGCTGGATCCTCTGGAAATGACTATGATTTGATGGCTCAGCCAATTACTCCAGGGCCAGCCATTCCAGGTGCTCCACAGGTGAGAAATGCCCCCGTTATATTTAGAAAAACCTCAAAACAGAATGATTTTTCTGAGTAATTTGAATACATATTTAAACAGAAGTTTAGGTAACTGGTATCTTATGTTGAATGATTAAAACCTGTAAAATAATTAATTTTTTCATCCATTAATTCTGTCATCACAGGTTTGGTGTAATTTGTTTGCTAAAAAAAAGAGCACTTTTTATTCAGAAAGCCACTTTGGTTATGTCTGAACAGAATATTTAATATTTATATAATAGTAATTATATATTATACATATAATACTATATATTAATAGTATTTAATACCTGTGTTTCATACTCCATATTTTTGTTGTCCACCACTGTATTTAAATGAGTTGTAGTGATTTAAAAGAGGGTAAAGGCCAGAGTGAGAAGAACAGGAATCAAAAGGTCTCTTCCAAATGGGGGGGCCAACACAATGAAGGCAGCAGTCATCTCCAGATTATGTTGAGGGAATTAAGTTCGAGAGCAACAGCCACTCTGGAAAGCACTGCCAAGAAAGGCTGTGTGGCTTTGGCTTTATTTGAGTTCTTATTCTAATGATACAAGTCATTAATGCACACAGCTATGAATAAAATGATTCCCTGCAGCATGTAATACATGAACATGTGGGTTTTTCCCACTTTTTATGATTCTGTGGGTAGACTGCTGATTTAAGTGAATTGTTGAAGCTGTTGTTTACTGTGCTTGAGTTCATGTTCCAGGGTCAGAAATTATTCTTCCCAAACACATTTGAAAATTTGTCTGTAGAGTCACAGTTACAGCCTGTAAATGCTGTTTCAGTACAGCTGGGACATGACCCTCCTGTGCTTCTCTGGCTCTGCAAACATTGCTTATCGAATCGAGCTTTATTTTCTTGCTAATTTATACACAGGTTAAAATAAGTTCAATATGGACTATCTTATACACACCACCTTCACGTTAATGGAGATTGTGGCGTGCTTAGAGGACTTTTAACATTCTTAACGTATCATTTGCTGCAGAATGTGAAAACACATGAGCAAACCCTGACGGTGTTCTTTGCCCCCAGCCCATTCCCCGCCTGTTCTTTGCGGGCGAGCACACCATCCGCAACTACCCCGCCACGGTGCACGGCGCCCTGCTGAGCGGCCTCAGGGAGGCCGGGCGCATCGCAGACCAGTTCCTGGGGGCCATGTACACCCTGCCACGGCAGCCCACGCCCGGCGTGCCCCCGCAGCAGGCTGCCGGCCTGNCGCAGCGCCGCCCTCGGGGACGCCGGCGTGGACGGACGCGAGTAGTTCGTAGCGGTGTCTGCGGAGAGGACCCTGAGTTACTGCACAGCCCTCGTCTGAGAATGGCCTTACAGAAGCTTTGCCAAACCTTTGGCTTGGCAGCCTTTTACAGAAATCTTAGAGCTATTCGAAGGGTCAGTGGAAACGGAATCCTTTACTGCAAAGCTGATCGGGGACTTGGACTCTGCAGATACTTCTTGGAAGTCAAAGTAGCTGGAGGATTTTTTAGGGTGTTTGGGAGATTTTTCTACCCGTGTGTGTATTTACAATTTGGTAATTGCACAAGGGCCTCTAGAAGCTGGTTGCTACAAATAGTAGCTTAGTGTAGAATGTATGTAAACTTCTTTGTGGGGTTTTTTTTATGGTTTTGTTTTGAAGAGTAATATTTTTGACCAACTCTATTCCTGTCTGGCATTCCAGAATTTGGGGTAACTCTTTGCCTACCAGTAACAGCAAATCACACCTCTCCCAAATGGTCCATTGGCTGCTACACCATCTGCATCCTGCTGTAGAGAGTAACCTGGTATCACTGAGTATGCTAAGCATACTGTTTTATTAAATACATTCAACAAAAGAAAAAACATTAGTACTTGTTTGTATAGAGACAGAGTTGCCTAGACGGTAAGTTAGCTGAAGGACCTGTTTTTTGCTCAGTGTAGGAGTGCACTCTCTACCTCTTGGCTTTGTTTCTGCCAAGCTGATGAAATGATGTTGCAGCTGCCGTTATGCTTCTGAAAATAACTTGGGTTTGGCTGCCTTTCCACACAGTCACCTTATAACTCAGCACATAGAGCCTTCCTTTCATTGCACAGAGCAGTTTTATGTAAGCATTTAGTTATTTTCTCCTTCTCTTCCTTTCCCTATCAGCATTAGACTTATTTCTTGAACTTTTCTCAGCCTGTTTCTGCAGTTCATGTCTGTCTTACCTATCCATGGTCTCTGTTCACATGGACTTTCTTGCTTTTTGCTGTTTCTGTTCTCACTGTCTGACCCCATGACTGCACATGTGCAGTCTGTCCCAACTTCCCTCTGTCCTTGCACCTTCTGTTCTTTGCACCTTCACCAGAGGACTGGTGCCTCCTCTTGTTCCATGCCTGTCCCTCTCCAATTACATTGCCCTTGCTTCCTCCTGAAGAAAACGCACACACTCGAGCACGACTGCAGACCTGGCTTGTTTCTGGCTCTGTTGCCTTTGGGCAAACTCTTCATCCTCTGTCATTGTTGCTTCTACTGTTTTCTTGTGTATCCTCCTTCGCAGCTGGAGATCATTCATCCTCCTGACCATCTGTTGTCTTCTGGGTGTTTTCTCCTTAGACGTTGAGGTCTGTGAGGGGGTATCTCCATAGCCAGTCCTTTTAACAGGCTGTGAGAAAGGGGAGGCTCTGATGTGGCAGGGATATTAGGCTGTGAATGAGAGATTGGAGGTGGCAAGGACTAAGCCCAGTGCAAGTAGTTGGATTTAGTGCCATGGGAGATGCTTTATCCCAAATCCCCATTTGAATCAGTGTTACGTTCCCCAGGTCTCTTAACTTTGGAAATGTTGTTGCTGCTGGAGCCCTTGATGAGAAGGGATGGTATTTAGCAGCTCCACTCATCCTTGTGCCTTCCAGGAACAAGAGAGATTTGTGATGGTTGGTCAGAGAACTGCCACTGAAGGGGGGCGGGACTTGAAAGTCCAGTAGGGCATGGACGAGGAGTGTCTGGGGGTGACAGAGTAGAGAGTAATGTGAAAGGCAAGAGTCCCTGCTGATGTTCAGGTAAAAGCCCATCAGCACTGCTCTCCAGAGAAATCCTGTGCCAGGCTGAGAGATGTGACAGACCTTTAAAATCCAGCAACAACTGAACTTCTCTTGGCTTCTCTGACTAAGATGGGAAAAGGATCTGAGAGGTGAGGTGCTATGCAATGTGAGTGGGTCTCCATGTCTATGGGGTGGTTTGCAAAATTCCTGATGGTGCTGTCTCTGTCATGAAATCCTGTGTGCTCTAGCAAAGTGTAAAACTCTTAAAAGCACTTCAGTCCCACTGGAAAATAAAATAGTCCTCAACTTAATGTAGCCAGAGGCATCTTTTCCAGACAAGTGTCAGGCCACTTCTGCATGGTCTGAGGTAAGTTTAAACAGATCTCACTGCAGCTACACTGGCTGTATCTAACTCCTGAATCCCTGCTCAACAACAGAAGGCAGTGTTTTCTGTAGCTGTCGGTGGTGGAGGGTGCAGTTGAGTATGGATGCAGGACTCCATGTGCTCCATTCGCCTTCATTAAGCCTTGCATCCCCCCTTTGATGTTTCCTGTGTGACCCTCCCCCCAGAGGGGTCAGAATCTCCTGATCTGTGCAGCACCCTGTGCTTGTTTTGGGTCAGCACGGGAGGGAACATGGCTGCTGAGGTGGTAAGTATTCAGAGTATCACTCACTTGGGTTTCAGGGTGTTCACGTGGGTGTGACCTGCAGGTCCTCATGGCTGAAGTGTGCAGACTGCCTGGTTTTGGAAGCAGCTGAAATGCTGCAGCTTTTGAAGAAAACAAATCACCGTTTACTGGCAACTCACCACAGTTAGGGAGGTAGCCAGACCATTTGAGGAGGCAGGACAAGCCAGGCTGCTCCTGAAAGGAAGTCCTGGAATCTGGCCAGGATGGGAATGGCTGCAGTTGGTAAGATCGTGGCAGGCCTGATAGCACTTGGAAAAACTCCTGAGAACATGGAGCTACTGCAGATGTCGTGAAAGAAACAGTAAGTAAGGGGTGGTCTTGTCTGAGCCTCACTTCCTTGCAGGAGTCATGTTCAGCCTACTTTGTTTTATCTCATTGCTTAGACTCATAGAATCATTAAGGTTGGAAGAGACCTGGAACGTCAGCCAGCCCCACCGTCCACCCAGCACTGCCACTGTAACCCCTGTATCACAAAAATATCACCCAGTGCCAGATCCCGACGCCTCTTGAACACCTCCAGGGGTGGTGACTCCACCACCTCCCTGGGCAGCCCCTTCCAATGCCTGACAGAACATTTTTTCTAATATCTCATCTGAATCTGCACTGTCTCAGCTTCAGGCCATTGTGAGATCTGTCCCAACAAAGGCACAAAATGAAGTGCAAGATGCTCAGCTCCAGCACCAGACCTCCCCCACAGTGTGCATGCACACACACCCACCCCACACCCACCCCACCACACACACCCTCCCCACACACACCACCCCCACACCCATACA
>WEIT01009316.1:103273-140204 GCA_013389985.1 Dryoscopus gambensis
CCCCCCATACACACACACCCACACGCACACACACTCTGCTGCCTCAGTGCCTCTCCCAGGGGCAGCAGCACTCCCAAGCAATGGCCGCTGCTGTAAACAGTGCTGTACACAGGGCTCAGCTGCAAACACCACATCACACCCATGTAAAAAGAGGAGTGTTTATTGGTTATATACTGTAGCACTGACAGTGTTTGAGTCAGGAGAGACATGCAGATAAGAGTGTGTTTACATTTGGCATGCAGACTAAGAGCACTGTGTCACTGGAAGGAGGAGAGCACCATCTGTATCCACTGCACGGGCAGCCCCGGCAGGAAAGCCCTGGCTTTCCTCTACTCAGCATGCTGAGACAGGGCAAGTGCTAAGAGGGTGGAACGCTGCTGATAGCTCCATTGGACACAAAGTTTATTTTAGGGGAAAAGGCAATACTGCAACCCTCGAAAATCTGCTTGTATTAACCTGTGGTTATGAAAAGATTTCTTACATTATTTATCTTCTAACTAAGCTGCCCCACCCAAATATATGTTCACAAATACAAAAAAATATATTTATTCTCTTAAAAATACATTCCATGCAGCCTGGAGTGCTGCTTCCCCAAAGCAGGAGCCTGCACTGCATGCGGGGCAGCCCAGGAGGATGATCCTTTGTGCCCTGGGCTCTGATCATTGGAGGCATCTGCGAGCAGTGGCTGCGTGTTCTCTTGCACACAGCACAGCCTGCGGGAGGCTGGCCTGGAGCAGTGCCCTGATTGCTTCAACGATGTGCAAGGGTGGCAGAGATGAGGTCTACTATGTTAGAGATGACACCAGTGTGACTATTGCTTCAATCTGTAGCTAGGAAATTGCTCGTGTCAAGTGTCTCTGGAAGCACCAAGGCACATCGCTCTGCCCTGTGCTTCCTGCCCCCTTTTTCCTCGCTCGAGGTCCTGTCCACAGGAGGGCCACGGGGCTACGCTGCAGAGCACCAGTGGGTGCGTGGCCAAGCTGTCACCCCCACACCCTCGGAGGAGCTGGGGCGGCAGCTCTGCAGGCTGCACAGGTGTTTCCAGACGTGAAGGAAGCCATTCCGTGAAGCAGGGAGCTGCTGGCCCCTCAGACTGGAGCCAGCTCATCTGGGGAAAGCACTGGCTCTCCAAAAGGGACCAGCAGCTGAGGTTCCTTGGGAGCAGCAAGCACTGACACACTTCCTTCTGTACAGCAAATACATTTACAACTTTGGAATTACCCGAGGGCTCGATGCGTGGCCTTGTGCATCATCAAGCCTACTGAAAAGCCTGTTATATTTATATGCTAAAATTACAAATACTTCTTCAGTGATGGCAATATTTACACATATACTCTATTTTACAGCTGTTCAAAAAAAGTGTGCAATTTGAGTAAACACATTGTGTTTCCTGAAGTCATTGCTATAAGTCATTAATAATACAATCAGCTCCTATTGCACGCATTGACTAGAGGGCATGGCCCCTTTCCATTCTAGGTAGGGATTTCTTTCTCAGATTTAATCTCAGCTATGGTAAAAACAACCAGTGTGCAGTTACCAAGTGACATCTGTGTCCAGTATTTACAAGCAGTGAAACTGAGTCTAGAGCAGGAGTTCTGCTGTAAAATATTGAACAAATAACTGAGGCAGCTGGAGAAAGGAGAGACATAATCTGTGAGAAGCACCTGAAGACAGCAGTGCCAGCAGTGCTGTGTTGCTGGGGCAATAGCTGGAGCTAAGCCAGCTGAGCAGCAGGGTAAAGCCTGGTCCTGACTGACAGAAGGAGAAAACCCAACAACTATTGCTGCTGGTGGTTGTTCCCTTGCGCTTCAGACATGGGGCTGTGTTCTTGGGGTGAGCAGTGGGGTTGAAAAGCTGGTGGGTAAGCCAGTGTTTTGTGGGTAGGAACAGGGAAACCTGCCTTCACCCCACATGTTGAATCACAGGGATGCAGAGATTTCCTCGCCAGGACTGAAACCACTTCCCTTAGAAGGTTCTTTGGGAGCACCATGCTAAGCCACACCCATGCCAACAAGGTGAGAAGGAGAAAGCTGGTGGATTGTAGGGACGTCGTGAGGGCTCACGTCCTGCAGCAGGATGGGGCTGGGACTGTGAGGAAAGCCATTCAGTCACTGCCCAAAGTGATTCTTGTCCTCCTCAGCAGGTATGTGCTGTCCAGCAGTTTGTGCAAGCTGCAAGTCCTGGGCAGCAGTGACCACAGGCAGGGGGAGCCCCACAACGTGCCAGGTTCCTGGAGGTGGAACAGCGATGCCCAGCAGTGATGATCCCACAGCGACTGCGACTGGCACGGGTCATGCAGCTGGAGAGCTGCTGAGCAGCAGGTCTGGGAATGTGCACAGAGGGAATCCCTGTGACGTCTGAAGAGGCATGTACATGCTAAGATGCCTCCCAGCTGCTCCCAGGTTAAGCAAGCAGGGACTGTGTGAGGCATTTGGGCTGCTGAGAAAGCAGATTGGGTTTGGAGGGGCACATGAAAAGACGGGGACAGAGTCAGAGGCAGCACCGTGCGGTGGGCAGGGTGAGCAGCCCCGCAGAGCAGCGCTGAGCTGAGCGCTGCTGGGGGGCTGTGGGGCCAGACCTGCTGGGGGCACGGAGCAGGGCACACGGGGGCACGGGACGCTGCTGCTGCTCAGGCAATCCATCTGCTTTTGGGTGGTGACACACTGTGAGTGCTGAGCAGAGCAGGGTGCTCAGGAAAGGTACAGCCATCCACAGGACTGCTACATCGACTGTAGTTTCAGACTGCACAATCCACAAGGATTTCCAGTCCTTCCTGATAAACGTGGTGCAGGGAGAGGCAGTTCAGAAGTCTGACTTTAGCTTCAGAATTTCACTTTCTTTAATTTTTAGTTTGGAGTTGGAGTTTAAAATTTTTTCCCATTATCTCATTCTACTAGCACTCCTATGTCAATTGTAAGAGAGAGCATCTAATACAATTTATTTTAACATAATTTAAAGATTATTAGCGCTTCCACTCAGTACTAATTTAAAAGCATTATCTTTTTCTCTTGTTATGCAAGTTGACATATATGTCATGACACGTAAAAGAATAAAATGAAGGGTTAAAAATATACACTTGGGAAAACATCTTTAAAATTTCAAAAAGAAACTTTTTTTTTCAAAAATAATTTTTCCCTTCCTCCAAACAATCTTTATAAAAAAATAATCATGTCACTGAAACACATCCCTTTTATATAAATGTTTTCACAGATATTTTGCAATCAGCTCTATTTTTTTTTTTTTGATTCATTTTCTTCTCAGAATTGAGGTGTACATTTCCCAGGGCAGGGAGGACCTGCGGCACAGGAAGGTGCAGTGCAGGCAATCAGATGGCTGTGCTAACTGCTCCTCTGGAGCTGGGATATGGGAACAAGAGTGGGGTGCAACTCAGACATGGAAGCTATTGGGGTGCAGCTCCTCCCACAGCACTTCTGAAACAGATCAGGGACCTTTTCTGTCTGGAGCATTATCTTTGGCCCGCCACAGAGAGGCACAGGCAGCAGGAAACACTGCGGGGGGTCAGTGGTGTTTGTGTAGAGGCCAGGTGCAAGCACCTTGCTCAGAACAGATGCTGCTTCAGCACCTGAGCACCTCCTGCAGCTGTGGGGGCCATGTCTGCCCAGCAGTGACACAGCTGCACTCGGTGCCTGCGGGCACTGATGGGGACACACCTCTGTGTTTGAAGCAGTCTCTGACCGTACCTGGGTCCCAGGCACGGCAGATGGGAAATGAGGCACAGGCCAAGGCTACTTGTAGATCATCTTGGGGCCCAATCCAGCCGTCTCCACCCTGTTTTGGGAAGGAACAAGGACATTCTGCTTGTCTATGAGGACAAGCACTTGTTTCTTTTTCTCTTAGGGCTCAACTGCCTTGCACAAGCCACAAGTTATCTGCAGAGTGTGACACACATAAAGCTTCAGGTAAATGGCACCCTGGTCCCAGGCAGCAGGAGGTGTCACTGCTGTGTTGGTTTGGCTCAGTGGATGACTTCTTGGTGCAGGATCTCAACTGGTGATGAGTAGATCATGCAAAGGTTGTTGCAGAGACTGACAGTGATAGGAAACCAACTCCTAAACAACACGTTCTGCTCTCCGTCCCTCTCAGTGTGTAAAGTAGTGGAGAACGGTCTCCTCTTGCCTAGAGACCAAGGGTGCTGGAAACACAGGTCCTGAGGTGACCACTACCCCAGCCAATGAGGGTGTATTAGGAGAATGCAAACTCTCCATATGAACTGAAGGCTTTCAGTTGTGGTAGACAGTTGACATGGGCTGGTGGATGTAGTCACAGGGACACTGCTGGGATCTTGTGTGAATGCAAGTGAATAACAAGAAGTTCTCTCTTGTCCAAGGAGTACCATTGTTCAGAGAGGCTAGGTAGTCAGTTTCCATATGGAGACAGACCTATCATCCTACAGGGAAGATTATGATTTCAGGTACAGAGATGAGAAGTGGGAGTCCCCTGAGCAAAGTCTCTGCAGCTGCCTCTTCAGCAATGAAGAAAAAGAATTCACTGGTAAAGCTCCTGTACCTTTCAAATCACATTACAAAACTGGTTTCAGGCTAGTTGAAGCCTCTGGAGAGGTTACAAACAGGTGTGATGCCTGTGAGCTTGGTACTGTCCTGCCTCTTGCTTCACCATGTTCACTGAGAAGAAGAGAATGCAGCTCATCTCCGAGATGTCCGGCAGGCGCGGGAAGCAGCCTGTAAGAGACAAACCATAGCATCACAGACCACCCATAACCCGCAGCTGCCCCTGGAGCATTTCTGCTCTGCAGACAAGGAATGCAATTGCCCTTGGCAAGCATCCCAAATCCCACCAGGATCACAGTTCCATGGCGGGGTAGGGGAGAGCAGTGACAGGATGAGTTTCGAAGACAGAGGCTCTGTCAGCTGGGAGTAAGCCCAAAGCAAAGGGACCCGGCCCCTGCCTCGTGTAGGCTGAGGTTGTGAGCTTTTTTCATGCTGTAATGTACCCATTTCCACACCCAGCATGTGTGGAAGTGAGATGCAGAACACCTGACAACAGAGGAGCTGGAGCACACCTTGTGGTGCGTTTGGGCTCCTGCTGCAGTTGGTGGAGGTCTGGGCAAGACAGAAGACCCACATGATGGCCTGCATGTTACGGGGATGACTTTACCCAAGTTTTTATTTGCTGTTGACTCAGTCTGTGCAAAGGAAGCACAGCACAGCCTCAGATACAGGAGCCTGCACTGGTCAGATGAATGTCACTGTGGGTTACACCTTCTGATGACCACACAGAGTATTGCTGGGTTGCCTCTCTCCTCAGCTACCAAAAAGGTCAGTGTCAGTTCACTGCTCTCTGCTGCAAACACTACCTCTCCTTAAACATCAGTCTGCAAAGCTCAACTGGGACCGTGGCCCTCTGGGATCTTAATTCTGTGCCACTCACCATAAGGTGTGACTCTGTAGGGCACTCAGCTGCCTCTCTGCAGTCCTGCTGTTCTCATAGCAAGATTCAGCAAAGTCCAGTGAAATACACTGGTGACAGGTTTCGGGTCTTAGATATTTCCTGCTATGGATGATCCATAAATGGAAAGATGCACTTTGCTTTGGGTAGCTGAACAGGCCAAGAGGGAATTCCAGGAGAAAAAGGAAGTCTTTTGTACAGACTTAAGCATGACTGTGCACCTGAGAAGTCTGCCTGGACCCCTATACCATCAGAAGGAAACCCCCTGTGAAGAGAAATACACATTTTTTTTCATATTTCAAGCAATAGGTCATAATGACTACAAATGCAGGCCATTTTCCACTCCTTAGTGTGTCCAGAAAGATGTGTTTTAGGTGGCAGAGCAGCAGGGGTGTAGCAGCAGAGAAACACTCTGGTAGTACAGCTGCCAGCTGAAGCAGGGACTCTACTTTTGTCTCTCCAAATGATTTTTCCATCCCTGATTGATTCATGTACCAGAGGATGACTAGATGCAGTGCCTCTTAGTTCTCAGAGAGCATTCTTAGCCATAAAGCTTGCTGAAACAAGTTTGTAACAGAAAATAGAGCTGCCACTCCACCCCTGGGAAGTGCTAACTTCAGACTTGATTTCTCCTACACGAGCGGAGACTTTTTGGACAACTTCTCTAAGTTAGGTTACTGGGAGGCCAGTTCAGCTATTGGCTTCTTGCCTTGTAACTGCCTGCCCTCACATACCTGCTCCTCTCCTTGGAGACCTGGTGGTGCAGGGGAGTTGGATTCAGGGTCCTGCAGCTCCCCCTTGGGGGCTATCCTTTTCCCCGGAGTGTCAGCCTGTAAGAGGTACTCAGAAGACCCGTACTGCTTCCTTCTGGAACTGGCTACAGAATCCTTGCTTTCATCCTGTGCGAAGGAAAATAAAAAGGGTTGGGACCCAGGGTCTATGAAGGGTCTGGAATAGCACTGGGGTCCTAGTCACAGGTTTGCAGTGTAAGGTGCAGACTTGAGTCCCTTTAGCATGGAGGGACTTAAACCACCAGGCCAGCTCTGGCATGGCCTCATTTATGTGCTATTTCATAAAGATTTTTTCTCAAAAACCATCCAGTAATTTTAACCCAAGTTATGGGTGCACAGTCATGAAACAGAACAGATCCCTTGGACAAAATTACTGAGGTCCAAGGAAAGATGAAACCACTGATATGATGTGGCTGGCTGCTTAATTAAAAGCCTATGTGGAGTCAGTGGGAGTGAAATGGTGATAGATACTGTAATTGGGTTTGCATTAAAAGGTTTTGGTAGGGAGTGGGGGGAGCTACCAGGGTGGCTTCTGTGAGAAGCTGCTGGAAACTTCCTCCATGTCCCTCAGAGCCAATGCCAGCTGGCTCTGAGATGGACCTGCCACTGGCCAAGGCTGAGACAATCAGAGGAGGTAGCAGCATCTCTGTGATAACACACTAAGAAGGAAAAAAGTTATTGCGCAGAAGTAATTGTGGCAAGGGAAGAGAGAAGTGAGAATATGTGGAAGGAACAGCTCTGCACATGCCAAGGTGAGGCAAGAGCTCCAGGAGCCAGGGCTGAGATTCCCCTGCAGCCTGTGGTAAGGACCATGGTGAAGCAGGCTGTGCCCTGCAGCCTGGGGAGGCCCACAGGAGGGCTGAAACCCGCCTGCAGCCTGGGGAGGAGGCCCACAGGAGGGCTGAAACCCACCTGCAGCCTGGGGAGGAGGCCCACAGGAGGGCTGAAACCCACCTGCAGCCTGGGGAGGAGGCCCACGTACGAGTGGATCCCCAAAGGAAGCTGTGACCCCGTGGGAAGCCCATGCAGGAACAGGGTCCTGGCAGGGACCTGCAGACCCAGGGAAAGAGAGAGCCCACGCTGGAGCAGGCTTACTGGAAGCATTTGTGACCCCTTGGGGGACCCACACTGGAGCAGCCTGTTCCTGAGGGACTGCACCCCATGGAAAAGTGACCCACACTGGAGCAGCCTGTTCCTGAGGGACTGCACCCCATGGAAAAGTGAGCCATGTTGAAGCAGTTCATGAAGAACCATAGCCTGTAGGAAGGACTCACGCTGGAGTTCATGCAGAACTGTCTCCTGTGGGGGGGATCCCCTGCTGAAGCAGGGGAAGGACTCCTCTCCCTGAGCAGCAGCAGCAACAACATGTAATGAACAGAACACAACCCCCATTCCCATCTCCCTGCACTGCTGGGGGTGAAGAAGTAGAGACTGGGAAGGAGGGAGGGGTAGGGAGAAGGTGCTTGGAAGATTTGTTTTACTTTTCGTTATCCTGCTCTGATTTTGACTGGTAATAAATTCAAGTAATTTCACCAAGTCAAGTCTGTCTTGCCAGTGACAGTAATCTGTGAGTGATCTCTCCCTGCCTTTATCTCCACTCATGAACCTTTCATTCTATTTTCTTTCTCCTGTCCAGTTATGGAGGGGAGTGATAGAGGGGGGCTTTGGTGGGAGCCTGGCATCCAGCCAGGGTCAACCCACCACAGATGCCCAAATTTAGGCACCACAGATGCCAGCATTAGTCCCCAAAGAAGGGGAGAGAAGGGGCAAGAGGCAGCACAACCCTGGACACTGCCTGGGAGACCTTTCCAGCAAATGTGCCCATCAGAAGAAGGGATGATGTCTTCCCTTGAAGACAAGCCTACCAAATTTTGCCAAATTTATGCAGCAGAAGCCCAGCTCCAGTCATATTAATGTCAGATGCATAAAAAAACCTTGCATTCATCTGACATTGCTGCTGCTCATCTGCTCCCTGCCTGCAAGCATATTTGCACTAATTTTCATCAAACATCACACCAGAGAAATAGAGATTTCACTCCGCGAAACACGAACCCTCACAGAATGACTGCTCGAGGTCTCGCACTGCCTCAGGTCTTTGGGGAGCACGACAAGGCTGGCTGCCAGCAGCAGAGGGAGCTGGCCCCCAGGCTGCAACACCCACCCATCCATCCCAGCTGCTGCTCCCTGGGGCTCCCGAAGCAGCATTCCAACGAGCTGCTGCTTCTGCAGCACAGAGCTGCATGATGAAGAGTCAATACGTCCTGTAGCTTCATTAGGGGCGTTTGCCTGCATCAGCAATACACAAAAGGGAAGGTTGCAGTGGAAGAGAGGAAGATGGATTTTGGCAAAAAACAGCACAGGTCCCGTGTTTCCCAAAAAAGATTCCTAAGGCAATGTCAGACTGTGGGTAGTGGAGCTGGGAAGAGGTGACAGTGATACCTTCAGAGGACAGCTCAGTGCCCAGAGAAAATAGCTACATCTTTAACTGAAACACAAATCCCAGCAGAAACACGCTATTGTAATATGAGGCATACTTTAAGCCTGAAGATACCCTTCAAAGGGTTTTTCTTCA
This sequence comes from Dryoscopus gambensis, assembly GCA_013389985.1. Classification (NCBI taxonomy): domain Eukaryota; kingdom Metazoa; phylum Chordata; class Aves; order Passeriformes; family Malaconotidae; genus Dryoscopus; species Dryoscopus gambensis. Next base: position 112,064 of record WEIT01009316.1, read on the forward strand.
AGGGCATATACAACAATTTAAGCTGCATACACTTTGCTATATCTAGTACATCTGTGTATCTGCAGTCTTTCAGGTTAACTTCATACTCCTCATTTACAAACTAAAAGTACACAATCTATGACCAAGAAGTCAGGTTTGTGACTATGTGGCGCCAAGAGTGATTTTATTGCAAAGTATGATGCAGAGAGAGATCCCAAGCTCAGTTCTGTGTGGACTAACCATATGGTTGGTCTCCTGACACAAGCAGGGCTGGAAGCCAGCTAATCCTAGATATACTTGGGTTGACCAGGCAGAGATCAGGTTGCTCTGTCAGGTATACTTCAGCTGCTGTGAAGGTGCACTGCACAGTTGGCAAATTTGATCTGACAGCAACCTGGAGAGCACCTGCAGAATGCACTACAAAGCTACACTCAGCCCTGGGTGGGTTGCCAGGAGGAAGATTGAAAAGAAACCCTTGAGTGCCCACTGTTTAGGGCTCCGCAACCAACCACACATGAACTCAGCTGTAAGCAGAGATTGCTTCAGTTGTGAGAGTCAAGGTTGTGGGTGCTGTGAATTGAAACTCCTGGGATAAAGGACACCCCAGGAATAGATTTCTTACTTCCCAAGCACATAAACTGCTGTTATGCAGAAGGACAACTTCAATCGTATCAGCTCTGCTTGGATTCATGAATGAATTTGGGTTACAGATTGCCTGCGACCCACCCTGGCCAGGGAGACAATGTATTCTCAGTTTCCAAATGTAGCTGGAAGGCCAGCCTGTACTTTCTAACATCAGGCAACAGACTCCCTGCAAAGTTAAGTGCAAATTTTTCTGTGCTTCTCATAGCCAGAGAAGTGGAAGAGAAGACTTGAAAATTTACAACTCCTTGCCTATCTCCACCAGTTCATCTTTGTCAGTGCCGAAGTCATTCAGTTATGAACCCATCCTCTCTGCCACCAGCCCTGTCAGATTATCCAGCTTGGTTCCTCCTGCAGACTGGCAATACCAGCAGCTGCTCAGAGTAGTGCTAAATGAATAGCAGAGGCAAGAGCTGCAGAACAAACCAGCGTGGAGTTTAATGGCCAGAAGGGTACTTGCTGCCACTGAGCTCACTTGAAATCTGCCAGAGCCTGCAGCTCTAGCGGCAAGCACATCTCACCAGACCAGTTGTCTGCATGTGTCACTGCTTCAAGGGACTCCCCTCTCTGGTACCAGTCAAAGGAACAGGAAAAGAGCACAGCTGTCCTTGTGACTCTTGCTCCTTTTCAGGTGGAATATTGACATAGACCAAGGAGGGAGCAGCCTTGTGTTACCAGCCACCATCCATCTGTTTAGGAGGTGCCCAGGAGGCATTTCCAGACCAGAGTCTGGTTTCATGTGAGGAAACCATGAAGCTCTTATCGAAAAGAGCTCTATCTATCTCTACAGCTGCCATTAGAGCTACAACTCTGCCTCAGGCACAACTCCACTCAAATCTGCTCATTTCCATCATTTTTTCATTGCTACTCCAAATTTAAAGTGCCACACAAAGTCACTCTGAAAAGCGTACTACATCCTACTTAAGCTGTGACTATGTCTTCTCTGATGCTGCTATGTAGTTATTCATATGGCATTACAAGAGCCAAGCAGATGGATCTCATTTCAGTAAGGCTAAATCTGGTAATTCACATATGAGAAGGCTGTGGGCACTATGAATTGTGAATTCACTGAAGGAAGACAGCAGGAGCTGGGAGAGACAGCACTTAGGAAATGAGCTGTAAGAATTTCAAATCATGCATCCTACAACTAACAGGCAACTTGGAAAACCTCATCAACTGAAAGAGTGTTGAATACAGGATACTTACAGGTAGTGTGGTCCGCTGCCAAGCAGCAGCTGCTGTAGGATCACTTGCATAGCTCCTGCGTGTTAGCAGTTCAGATGCACTTAAGTTACTTTTGGTCCTTCGGGACCCCAGTTCAGGGGCACTCCAAGAATTAGCTGTGGCACTTGTCCTTGATGAAGTCTGCTCCAGGGAGTCTGTTTTTGAACTATTCCCTTCCACTTCTAAAAGGTCCACTGAGGACCTACACAAGTTTGTGGCACTGGAAGCTGCACTTTTCTCCACTTTGGTTTGAGAGTCCTCGAGGGAATGTAGGCCTTGTCTTGTTCTCCAGGAACTTCTCACAGTGACATGCTTTGTTTCGGATGAACCTGCATCTGACGAGCCATGGCTCTTCCAGCTGATTGTCTCCAAAGGTGTCTCACTGTTCCTCTCCACGAGTTCAGAAGTCTTTAGCATAATGCTGCTTCTGGAGACCACTGTTTCGGCTTTACTTCTCGGTGCTGCCTCTCCACATCTGTCTGTCTCAGATAATTTCAGAGCACTTTTATTAATTGAGATCTCAAAGGGTGAGGGGAGATTGTTTGTTATTGATGGTGAAGGCTCATTTGAAGCAACTCTGATGTTGCTGGTGGTAACATGCCTTTCCTTTGCTGCTATATCTGCAGTGGTCCTTGGAGCTGTTGGCTCAGAAGGAAAGATTGTGATGCTGCTTGTCATTTTATTTGTTACCATTTTAAAAGTAGACTTCTGTTTTTCTGCCTCTGCCTCTGAAACAGTCCCTCCCATGACCGCCTTCATATCCTTCTCAACAATTGCAGGTTTAATGATGGCTTTTGATCTCAGAGCTTCTCTCGGGCTGAACGACCTTCTGGATTTCAATCCTCCAGTGCTGGCATCTGATGGTTTTATGCACATGGTAGAGTCTTCATCATTCACAGTTTTTTTGTCATTTTCAAAAAGTGATGCTCTAAAAACTCCCCTAGAATTGGAGAACTGCTTGGAACTGACTTTCTTTCTTGTCTCAAAATCTGTATGAGTGGTTGGTTTTTTGCCTCTTCCTGATTCTTCATCTGAATTAAGTTTCTCCTGGTTACTCTGACTGGTTTTGGAGTCAGTTTTTAAACTCATCTTTACATGATCTGTTGCTGAACTTGAAGACTGCTCTGTGTCTTCTTTATCAAGACCTGTGAGAATCTGCAGAATGTCCTCCTGACTCCTGGAGTGATGGGAACGCTTCGTTAGCATTGAAAGCTTCACACTTTCAAGTGATGTGTCTGCAGTTTCTTTTTCCTGGGAGATTGCTGCCCTTTTAGCCCTCCCCTCTGAGGGCTGTCTGTGTGATGCAGCAAAAGTACTCGCTGCTTCTACTTTAGAGCCAGGAGAGTCTGAGACTGACACACTGGAGGACGCGTGGTACCTGTATGGCGAAGCTGTGCCGTTGGAAGAGGTGTGGTTACCCTTTGCGAGCTGCGTGTCCCCCAAGCAGTCACCAACTTCAGCCTGACTTGTTTTCAGCTTCTCAGTCAAAGAAGCCATTGATTCTCCTTTGCTTGACTTTTCATCCTGTGTGTTAGCACCATTTTGGCAGCTGCCACGGAGCGCCTGAGATGGCTTTTCAGCCTTGGATCTCAGGCCTGTGTCACCAACAGGTTTGGAATGTGTTTTCCAAGATTTCTGCTCCTGTGCAGCAGGAGGATATCGGCTGAGGACAGATGGCTGTTCTTTGGATCTCTTCCCCTCATTCTGCATGATGTAGCCTTCCTTCTGACCAGAAGAAATAGTGGAAACTAAAGATTTCTCTTCCAGTCTTCTTGTATCTGTGACAGCAGTGTCCGACAGGGCAGATGCACCAGATGCTTTCCCTGCTTTTCTGTTCATTAAGCTTGGACTGGGCACCTGCTTACCACTATGGCTGTAGCTGTCATTACTGAGAGAGAAGTCTCTGTTCCGTGCTCTTTCCCGGCGTTGCTGCGGTGAGAGTTCCCTTGGCTTGTGCTTAGCAGCTGTCAATTCAGTCATGACACCTCTGTATTTAGGTCGGTCATGTTTTCCCCTGCTAGAAAAGCTTGTATCTTCATTTTCAACTTCTCCATTCTCCAGATCTTTCTGTTTCTTTATTTGCATTTTAATTTCTTCTAGCTGACCTGTTAAGAGTTTGTTTTTATTCTGCTCACTCAAGTAACTGTCTTGCAGATCATTATTTTTGGCTCTCACTTTTTTAAGTTCTTCTTCTAAAGATTCAAAATGTTTGATCTGAGTTTTAAGTTTCTCAATTTCTTGGGTGAGATCTTTCACTTTGTTGTCTTCCTGGTTTTTATTCTTTTGGTTTTCTGATTTATTCCTGGTTTCGTTTTCTACATGTTTCAGGTAATCCACACTTCCCTTCCTCCTGGTCTCCTTAGAAGGCAGGGCAGAAGTCAAGTCATCTTCAATTCTCATATCATTTCTGTCCAGGAGATTGTTGGATGACCTTTCTAGCAAGTTGGATGCATTTCTAGTTTGATCTGCCCTATTTAGTTTATTGTTTTGTTCTAGTTTCTGTGTTAGCTCCTGGATTATTTTTTCATTTTGCTTTTCTCTTTCATTAAAATGTTTTCTTTCCGTGATAAAGCTCAGGGCTAAGGATTTCAGCTTTTCTAACTCACCTGTTAAGGTCTGCTCAGTTTTATCCAGCCTGTCCTCAGATGATTCCAGTTCTTTCACTTTCACTCTAAGTATTTCTAATTCTGTAGATATCTTTTTGGTCAAGTTCTTTTCTTCATTGAGGCTAAGACACAGCTGTGTACAGTCGTTCTTGCTCCTGCTGAAGGCCTCCTCCAGCTTCTCTAGCTCTGCCATTCTCCTCTGAAGGAGTTCAATTTCTGACTTCAGATCTCGAGTGAGGCTCTCCTCCTCTTCAAGTTTTTCTTTCATTAATCTGCAAAGCTCTTCAGCCTTCCTAATTTCTTCATCCTTGCCTTCAATCTTCAGCACTCTTTTCCGCAGGGCTTCAATGTCGGCCAGCATGCTGGAGTTGCTGCCTTCTGCCTGGATAACTTTGTCCTGGAGGTCGAGCAGTTCATCCTCTGCTTTCTGCAGATTTTTAGTTGCTTCCTCCAGCTCATCAAGGCGGCGACTAAGGCTCTGCAATTTGAAACGTAGGTGCCGATTTGAGGTTTCCTTGTAACCTGTACATTCTGCCATGGTTATTTTATTCCTTTTAGAATAAAGCTTTTCTTAGTCTGGGTGAATGGTATACACCTTACGTTCTTCTGGTGTGTTATTGTTCCTTTGAGCAGAGGCAATCTCACCCTGAAAGAAAGAATGTTCAAAATCAATATAAGAGCTCAGAATACAAATCTACTCACAGTTTGACTATAAATGTTTATATAAACAACTTTTTAATTGAACATGTTTCTGAGTACTAAATTAGGTGAAATGAAATTGCAGAGAAGAGCCACAGTCAATGGCTACTTTGGTTACACAGGGTTCCCAAAACTAGCCTGTTCCCTGTAGCTGAGTGCGGGAAGCGTCGTCCTCTGCTGGTCTGCACGGGTGGTTTGTGCACCACCAGTGGCTCCTCACCCAGTGCTCCAGAGTCAGCGCAGCTGCTCATGTGTGAGATCCCAGGCTGCAGAGGGTCACACTTATGCAGGACTCAGGTACACGGACATGCCTATGCAGCAGACACCTCTCTTCCCAGCACTGCACCAGTCTCCTGAAGACACCTTAATGATGAAGAGTCAGGAACCATAAACAGAATTAGAAGAAGGCAAACCCCAGCCATATGGTAACCACTGTGGATGGGGCAAGCCTCCCACACTGGCTTGCAGATGGAGGGGACTGGGAGCTGCTGCCATTTGACACTGTCAGCATTTCTCCAGCAGCTCAGGCTGCTCTGCAGAAATCTTCACCTGGACTGTAGTCACATCCCAAGGACACTCTACCAGTGGAGTTTCAAGTTTCTCCCTCCCATTTCAAAAGCTGTTGTTGCCCTCGGCTGCCACCCAGTCACCCACCCAGGCGACCAGCGATTGCTTATGCCCCTCCTTGCTGCTGCTGAGCATGAGCAGTGATTGGAACACATACGGTGCACTCTGACACACTCAGTGTGAACTCTTCCCAGCTCAGCTCAGAGCTGGCACGGTGTTTTTTAAACAGCTCCTCTGTGCTTTGAGGGAGGAGCAGGAAGGGGCCCCTGGGCAGACCAGAATGGCCGCTGGGATGATCTGAAGTCCCCCTCTGGCACTCAGCATTAGCACCATCCTCTCCTGGGCCTTCTGTCCCGGGCCTGAGGCACAGCCCAAAGCATGTGAGGGCTACTGCAAACCTGAGTGGAGGGAGGGTGCCTGTAGCTCTTTGATCTGGGCCCTTGCTCAGGCAGTCTGTCTTGGAACAGGACTTGACCTCCAGAATTTTTGTGGAGCTCTCTGCAGAGGAAACACTCAGGAGTTTCCTATTGCATAGTGCCAAGAAGTGATGAGCAGGCTGTGGGGAGGAGACAGGGCCAGTAAGGAAGGTAGGAGGGCTGGAGGTGATCCATTTCCAGGCAGGCAGGGGGGCCTGGGCTGCGAACAGGCACCTGCCACACACGCCACGGGGGCCCTCCTGGTGCCCCCTGAAGGACCTCCCTCACTCTGGGGGAATCACCCTCCTATGTGGTTGGTCTCAGGCTCTTCCAGCCCCTGAAAGGAGCACCGCGAAGAGTACCTGGAGAAGAACCTTGGCGTCCTGTGCACAGCAGTGCACGCAGCCTTGGCCACACGCCTGTCCCCTCCCTTACCACCATGGCCATGTCCTGCTCCTGGAGCACCTTCCCTCATGCTGTCCACACCGTCGAGGCCACTGCAGCTGCTTGCAGGCAGGAAAGGCTGCTCAGACCCCAGCAGAACCCCATGAGAAATGTCACTGGACCAGCACAGGAAAGGCCATAGGGAACATCTTCGCAGTGCTCTGAAAACAAAGTGCTGTCCCTACCAGGCATCTGAGCCCGGAGTACACGGTTAACCCAGCACCAGCTACCGGCCGGGAAGTGAGAGCAGCCTCCTGCCCAGCCAGCCAGAGCGCGATGGAGGCAGACCCACACAGGGCTGGTGTGTGCTGCTGGATGTGGCATTGGTCTAACACTGCCACAGGCTGTGGGACCTCTATTCATGGAGCTATTCAGAGCTGTACCAGAGATGGCTCTGGAGCTTCCCAGCACCTCCCCAGCTGACACAGTTTACTGTCAGAGAGGAAAGAGGCTCAATTTAATTAGTTTAATAAGGAGAAGGAGATGTAAAGCAACATCTTCTACGAACAATAAGAGAAAGGATGATCTACAAGTCTCCCAGCTGAAGGCCCTTTAACTTCCTGGCATACCCAGGAGTCACCTCAGCCCTTGGAGACAGCATCAGACCAAATTAGTATTACAAATAAAGTGCACATTTATAAGATTGAGTGGAATTGACCAATATAAAATATTATCTTAGGTGGTGACTTCGAGGTCATGATTTGAGTTAGGGCTTGGACCAGACAACTCAAGGGGACTTCCAACCTAAACTACTCTGGCAGTTCATGACTGTTCTTCTCCAGTCTATCAATGATATCAAAGTATCAGAAGGAATGGTACAGGATTCAAACACTGGGGCAATTATTAACACTTATTAATATTGTTGGTGGCTATTTAAACAGGAGTTGTTAAATCCGATAAAGCTTGTAAATGTACTGAACAATTTGATGTGGATGTATAAACTTCATATTTTTCTCTCTTTCGGAAAAGTGAGCAGTTCTCAGCCTACCTCTACCTTACAATTTTTGCAAAAAAAGAAAAAAATCGAAAACCCGAGCCAACAAAAAGTCCAAAACAAAAAACCACACACAAAACCCCACAAACAATAAAAAACCCCCACCCAAAAACAAACAAACAAACCAAACAAAAAAAAAAACACACAGAAAGAAAAAAGGATGATAATTTTCATAAATAGCAAGTAAACTGTGGCAGTGGCAAATCTAATAGGGAGAGTTCAGTTAAGCAGAGCCATCTCAGTCACCAGTAAAGTCCGATGAAGGACTCTGGCAGGCTGTCCTCCTGGACACACTGAAAAGGCTCAATGGTCACAGCAGCAGCTGATGTACTCCTGCAGCTCAGGGGCAGCTCCTCTCGGCTGTAGCAGAGGAAATAAATACTGAGTAGAAACACAACAGCAGGGATGGCGTTATTTTGTACGCGGTACTGGACTATATATTGACACACCCAAAATGGATGCATCTCGCTTTGCTTAAATACAGAGATACCAACAAAATGCTCTAGAGTCTTCTAGATTCAAAGAGAAAAAGATGCTTAGCTGTCTTCACCTGACTTTGCCAGGGAAACAGGACCTTCCACAGGAGAACTCCTCCCCCACTGGCAACAAAGGGAGCCCAGGCACGGGCTCAGGCACAGGTATGGATGGCAGTTGTCTCCCCCAGGAATGATGCCACTCTTTCCCCAGGGGCTGTGCATCAAGAACATGAACTGAAAGCTGAGACAAGTTTTGGAAAAGCTCAGAAAAGCAGTCAGGTGTGCTTCCTTACTCTTTAAGACCTGATTTCACCTCAACAGCAAGGGCAGTTCTGCATTAAGCCAAGAGGCACAATAGCATCCCTTTGGATTTGAGTTCTTGAAAGAACGTTCTTCAATGAGACACGTAGGAAGCCTGGGGAGTCTCCAACTACCTGTTACTCAAATAAAATATCAAGGCAAAATATGTGGCCAGTAACTATCTAGAGGGGAAAAAGATTTGGTCTGATCTAAAAGGTTCTTTATTGGAGCACATGGAATCAACCCAAAATTTCCCACATTTTTACCAATTCAAAGCAGTAATGTAGTACCAAACACTGCAATGAATTTACCAGGACTCACTATTTAAATGACTCATTCTGACTCTACTTTTCCCCACAGATTTGTCATTGGGTTTTCTGATCTTCCTCAACAAGTGTGCATATCTCCTAACTACATTTATATTTAGCATTATCAATTACCTGCTCCCACTGTTTAAGACAGACTGCCTTTGAGGGCTCTTCTGACTCTGCATGGTTTTGGCTACAGCATCCTGTTAAACAGCTGTGAGAATTCAGCATTCAAGACACTTACTAGAGTCATAACTCTCAATTACCCTTCACGTTCCTTAATTTAATTTTTTCTGCACACCCACTTCTGCTTATTATCTACAATTTTATGAAAATGTTTCTTTAGCAGCATCATTGGATATAACTTCCCCTGGAACTACTTGATCTTGCCTGCACAAAACACACACACTCAGTTCACATCTGTGAACAGAGGGGAAAAAACCTCCAGCTAGAAAGAGTTGCATTAGCTAAACACTTTATGAATTGGGAGATAAGAATCATCTATTTCAGGACCAGCAATTAAATGACTACTGCCTGAGACCTACTCACATCATCTCTGACAGAGTTCTTAGGCCTGTGATGCTGTTCCTCTCCAGATGCATAGAAGCATCTTACCCTACACATCATCTTCCTTGCTCTGATTTGGTGGTTGTGATGAGTCCCACAAGCGCCCACAGCTCTTGTTTTTGGGATGTCCCCAAAACACTCGTGGGAAAATAACTGTTGGAACCAACTCCTACTCTGCTCTCTGTTATGCCAAGATAAAAATGCAGCCAGCTGCCATCCACGTCTGTCGAGTACTAGGAGACACTGACACCTCTCACAAGCACATTTTACATTTAATTTTTGGGTTTTTTAATCTTTTTGCTCGCACTTTTAAACTGATAATGCAACATCCCTCACTGTGGTTGGGTGAGCCTGAGCTCCCAGTGATGGCACTGCTGGTCTGCCACAGCACCCATCATCACAGCATATATGATACATTTGGCTTTACCCAATCCTAAAGACGAATGAGAATTATTAATGGCTTAGTCTGCAGCCTCTTTTCACTAGTTTATTTGTTTGCTCTCGAAGTTGCCAGGGATTGCCATAGACTGGAGAGCAGTACTCATTACAGGCAATAGAAAATCAATAGATTCAAGCACAGCTATAATCAGAGAATAGATAAGTTTTGGAGTTTGAGTCCTTGGGATCCTCTGCATTGTGAAACCACACAGGCTGAGGTTTGCATTCCATAGCTGACAGGTGGTCCAGTTTCAGGTGAGGACCAGAGCAGAGCTATTGTCCATGCTCTTATGGATGGAGCATGTATCTGGTACTACTCCCTCCACTTCCCCAAATGCTGGGGTGAACTTAGATCCCCCCTCTGTTCTATTTTCTGCTAAATTATTACTCAGAATATCCATGGGAACTGTATTTTTGCACTGAACACAATGCTAGGAGTGTTTGGATGCATGTAGGGAAAGGGAGCCTTAGGCAACACGGGTCTCCAGACGATGTATTCAAATTGCATGAGGTGGCTGACAGTCACTTGAGGCATGAGGACACCTCTGTGAATGTACATCAGCAAAACCTGGGGTAGCAAGGGAGCTGCTCTGAGCAGTCCCCAATGGCCAAGCAGGTCAGGAAGAAGCTGATGAAGCTATGCTCCTGTACTAATGCATACTTTTCCACCTGAAGCATAGGTTAGATGTATTGGTTGGATTCTGCCCCACGTGCACACACACCTGCAGTTTTAATTAACAGGTTTCTGGTGTTGCATACATAGGCAAGGGAGCGTGAACGTGTCACGCTCATATACGGTAATGCTGCTGATGAATCGTGCTTGTATCGCAGCTCAACGTGGTGAGAGCATCAGTGGGACTTTTCTTCCCTGCCCCAGGGTGAAATGGTCTGGGAGGAGTCCAGCATGTCATTTGTCATTTGTAAAGTAAAATTTCTCTGCCATCTATATAGAAAAAAGACATAGGTGTCACAAATTGCAGCAAATGGCAATACTGTGGCCAGAGGCTTCAGTCAGTTAAAGAGAGAAGGAAGGAAAGTTTTCCTTAATATGATTTTGCCTTTTGCGGGCTCTTTCCAGCACCTGGTTCTTGACTTGACACAATGACACACAGTCATGAGAACAGGAGAAAAACACTCAAGAAACGAAAAAGGATATAAAACAAGATAGACTAAACAAGAGCCAAAGTCCCCTGTATGACATCAACCCTGCATGCCACCTGCAGGCATCTAACAACCTCCTGGGACAGCTGAGGAGGCAGATGATGTATTTGCTTACATGGGATTGGGACGGGGGCTCCCTGGCCCCACTGAACATAAAGGCCAAATGCCAAGTGACTTTTGGGGATGCACATATTTTGAGGGATGAACTGTGCCAGAAATGCCTGCATCTAGTGGGAGAGGAAATTCTAAAAGTCAGAAAAATGCTCAGCAATTTGGAAGTGGATTGACTATTGACTAATACAGTGTGAGACACAGATGCGTGAAATAATGAGACAGCAGCCAAAAGTAACCACAGCGACCACAGCCTTCAAGGAAACTCAAATTATGACACCAAATAGCATCCACAGCAATGTGAGACACTGCAGAAGGCTCTGCAGATGCAGGAGAGGATCTGGCACATCACTGAGTCACACTGACCCTACTTCAACACTCCAATCACCCAGTGAACTCCTCAGCACTGCTCTTCTCCTTACAATATAAAATGAGTTTCCCTACATGGCGCTGGCAGGGCCAATGCAAAAGCAGCAGAGCATAAAGGCACCCATGGTTCTCACAGCAGATGCTTTGAGTAGCACTGGGGTTTGAGCAGTTGTGCTTTACTGTGCACAGGACAGCAGAGATTTTGCTTTCCTCTACAAAGCCACTCTCCTCTGGCTCCCCTTTGAAATCACTGCTTGACTGACACTGGAAGGGCTCACTGAGACCAGGTCTGAGCATTTGCTGACCAGGAGCAGCGTCTTCCTTTCAGCAATACAGAACAGTGTGAACCTGCACAAGGGCCAAAGAGAGCGCTGCTAGTGGCATCCCTGCCCTGGGAGCCCCATGGCAAGAAGCTGTTACACATGCTCTGGAGTACTTGATCAGAAATGGATAGATACTTGCAAAGCCCCTCAGCATGCTATTCCTATGTGCCATCCTGCACTGGAATCAAAGCTGAGAAAGATGTTTTATTTCTTCCCATGCTGCCACTTGTACTGTCCTCAGAAGCAGATTTTACTGTCACATTTGATTTCACAAACACTATGCAGGCATCTCTTCAGCGAGTCACAAACTTGGCAGCATCCTGCAGATGGCATGGGAAAAGCAGCCCCAGCTCAGTGGTGCTTTTGTAATAATTACTGGACACAGACGTCTCCCACCTCCTTCACCCTCCATCCCTCCCTCCCATCTCCATCAAGTGCAGCACTGAAAAGGCTTCAGGAGCCATGGCTGTCACCATCACTTCAGCCCCATAATATGTGCAAGCATTAAGGTAGCTGAGCCACCCATGGGCTAGCTGAAAGCCCCAGACTAACTGAAAAGGTTCAGGGGAGATTCAGAGCAAGCAAGATCCAGAAAATTGTTAGAAAAATGAATGAAATAATATTTCAAAGACTACTGAATGCAAAGAACCCAAAGTTCTATGACTCAGGAAGTCCCTGAAAGCAGACAATAGGGAAACTCATATTCATTATTTTCATGTTCCTCCCCAACATCTGGTTTGGGCTACTGGTACAGCTAAGATGTTGAGGAGACAGGCACCTCAGTCAGACCTACACTGCCGTGTCCTCCTCTGTTCCTTTTCTTCTCTCCTGCATCACTGCATCTTCTCTGCTTCTCAAACTTCCATTATTCCCAGATACTTAGCATATAGTAAAAGCTCTTCTCAGACTTACCTTCCACTCTGTCGCTTCAATAAGCTTGACTCCTAAACCTGCCGTTCTACCCTCTTCATCTGGTCACCATAAATCTTACCTTTCAAGCACAACACTATTCCCTCCACCCTCTTCTGTCATGCTTGTGCTGAAGGCTGGGCCAGTAACATCAATCCCAGTTCCTGCTGGTGTTTTCACCCTCTTGCCCCATCCTGTTACCTTCTGCTTGTCTCCGGTTGGGCTCACTCTGTTCAGTGCCCTACTTCTGCTTGTATGTACTGGTACACTGGGGAACTCCTTGCTGCATGATGTTATGAAAGCTAGAAGTCCTTATGGGTTCATAAAGCAGCAATTAGATACATTCATAGAAGAAAAATCCCTCAAGGTCATTCATACAGGGGCAGGGACCCACTCTTAGTTCAGCAAGGCCACTTGAGACAAAACCTGGAGGCTGGAGAATCCTTTGATCTGCATGGCTGCACACCTCCCCTATCCCTCTCCTCCCTTCTAAGAGTCCATTTCCAGCCATTGCTCTCATCCAGTAGAGCTCTTATTATCTTCTTGGGCTCTTTTATTGTCCTGTCACAAACACCTGTCCAGGTGAAACAGGAATAACACAGCACATCTGACAAGTACCACACTGCAAATTGGCTACACACCCAAAAGCATAAACCCACACAATTTTTCATCCAGCAACATCTATAGAGCTGGGAAAGGCCAGCCTGGTACAATACACTTAATCTTATTAACGTCAAGTACTCATAACCATCTCTGAATCATTTTGCTCATTAGGTGTAGGCAGCTCCAACTTTCACATTCTTCCTAACACTATACCCAAGAGCCACATGGCTACAAAAACATCCCTGTTGGCATGAAAATCACAGAGTACTGTGCGTTTCTTTGCACCCTGTCTGATATAGGGCACATTCCACGCTCCTAACAGAGTAGGACATCCAAGTCAGCTTTGCAGGAACACTCCTTTGATTGCTGTGAGTTTTTCTTGCTAAAAGATTGGCTCAGCCACTCAGAGGTTTCCATGCAGATCCCTACAAACCCTGAAGAAAATGGGGATTGCCCCAAAGGTCCTCCCAAAAAAATGAGCTTGTGAACTCTGTAGCACAGACAACTGGCCACTCTTGTGACTTTCTCCCCAGAAGAATTCATTCAATGAAGTTTGTAAGTGCTAAAAGGAAAGCTTTTCAGCTCCCTTACCACAGGAACAGCTTGGGGAGTTGCCATAGCTACTCCCTGTCCTGGACTGCTGCAGTTCCCAATCCACCCATTTTCTGCCTTGGACAGAAATGAAAGAACAGACAGGCAACCAGCCTGTGTGTGGGTGCCTGCCCAGCCTGGGCAGAGAAACAACTCAGAGAACTTCCAGCAGATCTCAAAAACTGAGACAGAGCAGAGCTTTGGGTAAAGGAAGGCCCCAAAACACCTGCACGAGCATCTGAAGGCCAAAGCAGTAACGTGGCTGCAAGGCAAACCCATGTGGGGAGCTGAAGCAGAAAACAACCACCTAACACCTCCCAGTGTGCTATTCAACAGTGCAAACAATGGGATGCACCTCTCACCCCTACCCATGCAGCCTGAGCTACGATGTCCAACACAAGAGCGTGTACTCCATGCCCCAGCTGTATTTCCTCTTGGCCCAGCAAGGCTGCTGTCCTCACAGTTTAAGTGCATTTCAGAAGAAAGCAGCAGCTTTGCTAATCACCCTGAAGTGCAGGGGGCCCAGGCTGCCTGTTGCTGTCAGGGAACAACTCCAAAAGCCACAGTGGCACATTTGATTAGTCCAAAAAAGGCTACAGGGCATCACACTGAACGCCAACCCACCACTACTGAGCTTCCCCAGCAGCCCTGACTGGTCTTTTGATGCAGTGCTGCACAGCTCTTTTCTATGGTCTATTTTCAACATTGTTTTGGACATCCCACCAAAATAAATCTGTTGCCAGAGCAGTGGCTCTCTGGCCCTGAGACCATATGATAATACTGTAGAAGGAAGCTGGAAGCTGGCACTCTTCAGGTTTTTTGAGCTAGTCTACCTTTTGATAGTATTTGTTCAAAGATTCTCACAGGTCCTCTTTCTTCTGCTGCCCATTTGTCACAAGGTTTATAAGCTGTCTTTCCTGAGGTCCCTGCTCTGATGAAAACACAAGTTTCCTTGCTTGTGTTGCAATCAGGAATCCCTGCTTCACCCATTTAAACAAGTACTGGGTCTGTTGCCACTTGTTCAAGGATGCCCCAAATGGTCCTGACACCGCAGCTCTGGAGCAGTATGTGCTGGCTGAGCTAGGTCTCACTCCCAGCTGCGTATTCCCTCGCACTATGCACACTCATACACCTCTATCCCAAGCACTCATGCAACTGACAGAACACGAGGACACAGCCTCAAGCTGCGTCAAGGGAAATATAGGTTGGATATTGGGAAGAAGTTTTTTACAGAAAGGGTGATAAACTATTGGAAGGGACTGCCTGGGGAGGTGGTGGAATCACCGTCCCTGGATGTGTTTAAAAAAAGACTGGATGTGGCACTCGATGCCATGATCTAGCTGAGGTGTTAGGGCACGGGTTGGACTCGATGATCTTGCAGGTCTCTTCCAACCCAGACATTCTGTGAATCCTGTGACTTTTCTAGGCTAAAACTAACCTTATTAAGGTAAGAAATAGTGGACAGAAAAATGTTTGTCCCAGCACAAAGTAGTACAAGGTATGAACAAGAGTGAAAGTGAGCAGTACCGAAACAAGGAAGGCAGAGGCAGAAGGAGGCACCATTTTCTCCATCAGTGAGACTTCCAACTGCCCACAGCTGCCAGGTGCCTTTCTTAAGGAAAACGATGACAGAGCTCTTACTAGCTCCCACCTACATAAGCACTTTAGAAGAAAGCTTTCTGAATTTGCACTTCAGCTTTGAACTCACAGCTTCCTGAATGAGCTAGTGCCCCGACATGACACTGGGAACTGCCCTCACTGCCTCCCTACATCTACACGCTTCTCTACCACATTAGTGAAAGCAGTTGAGGACACTCTTAGCTGAGTCATAGAGGCAAAGGCTAACTCTGAAAATCTATGGAAGGACCCTCTAAGTCTCACCAGGGAAATGACAGATGACATTCAGTATCAGATCAGATCAAATTACAGACGTGGAAGAAACCATCCTAATTTACAAGTAAAATAACAAGCTTTCCAGCTTACCTCAACCATTCAGGAAACTATCAGCTCATTGTTCCACAGTGGTCAAAAACCAGGTCTAATACTATGAGTTACTAGTAAATAAGTGCAACACAAGAAGAGAACATTAATTTGCCAGTGTATCAACCCACAGCATGCCAGCATCTCCAAGACTGTTTGCAATTCCAGTCCCATCTCAGCCTCTGCTGCCAGCTAGAACAGATAAGCAACAAAGATGATCTTAAGTATGATTTCTGAAGAGAAATACCCTGACAAACCTGAAAAATTAAATTACTCAGGAAGAATATGACAGATCTATAAAATTATAATTAGTTTGGAGAAAGGGATATGATCAATTGTTCTCTCTGTGCAGTCACAACAGACATGGAGAGATGCTGCTCCTCATGGCATGCAGATAAGCTGCTGGACTCTGCTGCAGGACACTGTGGACACTAGAAGTTTCCATGGGTTTGAAGCAAACATATAAAGTAACACAGTAGACATTGTTCAAGGGTTAGTAAATCTACAGAAGTCACATCCAGTTCTGTAAGTCCCTGTGCCACAGCAGGATGGAGACTGAGACAGCACAGAGAAACTACTTACCGCAGCTTTTCCCTGTTTCTGCTCTCTTCCTCAGGGCCCTGTTCTTTGCCACTGCTCTTCTACTGAGCTAGATACACTTGTGGTCTGATCCAGGACAAACAAAATGGCCTTGGGCAGGAAAGTCAAACCCAGCTTGAAGATCTGTCCCACTGGATTTGCAAGAGTTAGGTGAAATCAGAATTATGGCAGCCGTGGGCACCACATACAGTGGCTCTTCATGGCTAACAGGCCAGGGGTAGCAGCAGCTGTGCTTTGCTTTATGCACTCTCTGCACACTTTGCCCTGCACTTCTTTCTGCTCCATACACACAGGATTTTGTTCTGAGCAGGTCCAGCAGGCACTGCACAGACCCTCAGACTGCTGGCACGGTAGCACAAGGAAATAAAACGTGACCTGAAATAAAAATGATCATTCATATTTCATAAGTGCCTAAATTTTAACTTTCCATTAATCTTTACTAACAGCCCTTTAACTCAAAAATTCTAAGCAGAAATCTAGGACTAATTTCTGTGATAAATTTCAATATTCCAGCATAAGCCCAGTTTTAACTTCTGTCTTGTAAGTCCACTTTATAAATCATTAGCATTGCTATCCACCCATTGAACAGAACAGCCCTAACCACTAGAAAGAAACATGATCATCAGAAATCTCCCAAATCAGTAGAAGTTTTACCCCAAGTCTCTGGAGAGTTGCTCTTGCTGAGGGGATCCCTCTTCAGGGCAAGCTGCTGCTCCCCTCGATTCATGTGAGAAGACTGCCCTTGCCTGGCTAAGACCTGACACAGCCTCCCCCACGCACTCCCACCACTTGCCCTGCTTAGTCCAGATGCAGAAGATTAAATTGCTGGCACTTTTTGAGGACCCTGCCCTGGGATAGATGCATGGCAGTACTTCTGCAGGCATGCTCAGCAGTCTGGCCTGCCCTGTGCTTGCAGCCTAAATGCACAGGGCTGAACAAAGTCTTAAATTAGTAGCAATTCCGACTTGTGGAAGGGCCCCTGAGGAAGCCAGGGAATCTGATTCAGGTTACAGGTGCCACTGCTGCTGCTCTTGGAGCAAACCAGGGTTTAGACTTGAAGTGTAAACTCCCAGTGGCAGGGCTGTGTGTTAGGGAAGCTGAGGCGCCTGGCATGCAGGTATGCTGGCAGGGGCAGCACTGCAGCAGCTCAAGCGCACGCTGGAGCTCACTGCAGCTGTGCTACTCTGCAGCTTTTGGAACAAGCATTTGTCAGAGATGTGGGAGAGACTAGCAGCCTACCTCAGCTCAGCTGCCTGGGAAACAGCAGGGTTAACATTGCTGTCATGAAAAGTCCAGGGGGAATCTGTCAGCCATTTGAAATGCCTCTGGCATAAAGGCTGGCCAGCTTGGGTTACACCAGCAGCATCACTTCCAGCTTGAGGCAAACCTTTTGGCTGCAATTCATGAAGTCTACACGCTCTGAAGCAAGACACGGGGTGCTGTTACCAAACCAAGGTGCCACCATCAGCTCAGGGTCTCTTCCAGAGCCGCCTGGTTGCCCTGCAGGAGCAACAGCTGAACCGAGCAAGTGTCCAGGACAGCAGGCAGGTAAGATGAGGCACGATGCTTCAGCGGGACGCCCTTGCATTAGCATGGTACCCATGCACTGCAGTCACTGACCCACAGGCAGTGCAGCCAAAGCCTGGGTGATTTCTCCCCAAAGTCATGGGAACTAGGTGGACCACGGGTACAGCATCTCACAACCCCTTGCACAGGTAAATGAAGGCTGGCTGGCAAATCAACACACAACGAGTAATCTCCAGATCCTTCAAGGCGTCCCAATACAAACAGTTGGGAATTCTGTCCCCAGGCTGTACCAAAAATACTAATTGTGATCTTGGACTCCCTTATAACAACTGGCTTTTTTTTCTTCCCTCTGAGCTCCCAACCTGCAGCTCTTTTGGGATGTGAGAAGGCAAATGAAAGGAAGTATTCAGGAACTTATAAATGACTTATAAAGCACTCTTAAATGTGATTTGCTCAATGAGGACAGCTGGGTGGATTGGAAGATCCTAACAGTAGTCTTTGTTTAGTTTATTGCTGAAAATACCCTCAGGTAACAAAAAAGTAAATAAAATAACATTTACAAACAGATCACAGCCTGGATGTTTTAAGGAACACGCTGCCTTTGTGAGAGTATGCTTGTAGCTGTGGGGACTTTAACCACAAAATTAACACTCCATGGGCAATGGGGAGACTCCAAGACAAGCTGCCAAGATGGTGTAATGACACTGGGCAGCTGTGCCACTGAAAACTGCTGACTTGAAAGCCTTGATGAATTTATGGATGGAATACATTCACTTGCAGGCTGAGCCTCTCAAAATGTCAGCAGGCATTTCACACACAGACATACAGCACTGTGCCAGGACAAGGGCAAGCAGGACATAAAGGTGAGGGACCGAGACCAGCTGCATGCCCTGCATTACAGACTCTGCTCTGGGAAGAGCTGCGAGGGCACCTGATATTCTCCATAAGCTAGAGGTCCAGCTGGAGGTAACTGGCTGGGGTATTCAGCAGTCACTGTTGGGATGCAGAAAGAGATAGCAGAGGGATACCTGGCCTCTGCTCCTTCTTTCCAAAAATGAGCCAGAGTGATTCCTCATTTGCTTGGGGAAAAGTGTCTCCCCAGTGCTTGGGGATAAAGCGTCTCCTCTGACTAGGGAGGGCACTGAAACAGCAGAACAGCCGTAACTTCCCAGAGAGATCATCCTTACCATCCAGCTGCCTCCTTCAGAAGGCAGCTAAGAAGCAGTTTGGAGTCAAAAGTGAGACAGGATTTCCATCAGGAGGGTCCTGAGCCATACTTCTCCCACAGAAAAGGCTGAATAACATCACCAACATCAAAGTTCTTCCATCGCCCACCAGCCTCTTGTCCATAGGGCATGAAAGGGTTAAAGACGCCACTCAACTCATGACTATCTTGAAAGCTTTGTTCCAAACTCTCCATTTCATGCTGCTAGAAAACCAACAATTTTGAAATACCTTGTATTAACAAGAAAGAGGCAGTTCTACAGGGCAACCTGCATTTGCTTTTAAGTCCACTGGTTATCCAAGGTTGTTGACTAATGGACAACAGACAGACAAATTCTACTGCTCTTGGAGCACATGTACTCCTGCAAGCATCACACAAGATGCTAATGACAAAACCTGCAGGCTTAATGCCAAGCATTTATTTATCTGAATACTATCCTAAATGAAGATCAGAGCCAAGATATGCTTTTCTTGCAGCATGTTTAAAAAGTGGAGAGTGAGAAATAGAGCATAAGGCAAAAATGGCAGCAGAGGATCCCCTCCAGCACTTTTCCAGGGCATGGCTGTCTAACTGTGCTCACTTGCATTGTTATTTATATGTCCTTTCTCCCCTTGTACTCCCTGGACTGAAGGAAGGAAGGATGTTTCATAGGAAGGAAGGACTGGTGTGGCTGTACTGAGACAGGACCACACTGCTTCCCCCACCACGCTCCTCCTTTCTACAGAGGAGAGAAGGAGTAGGAAATTCACATTTTCTCTCTCATCTTGGTTGGTAGTAAGGGGATGAAGTTAACCCCAGTCCAGCTCCGATTTCAAACAGGGTTCGTATCCAAAGCTGGGGCAGGTTGCTCAGGACTGCATTATGTTGTGAAAATCCCCAGTGTCAGAAATGCCCCAACCCCTCAGGCCCTGTTTCCTGTCAGAACAATCTCAGGGAGAAAATTACTTTCCTTTATGTTCAGTCAGAATTTACCATGCTGCAACTTTCTGCACCTGGAATAGGGCAATTCCCAGCATCAGCCCAGACTGGCAGATAAATGGATTGAGAGCAGCCCAACAGAGACAGACTTGGGGGTATTGGTGGACAAAAAATTGGACATGACCCAGCAATGTGTGCTTGCAGCCTAGAAAGCCAACAGTGTCCTTGGCTGCATCACAAAAATGATGGCCAGCAGGTCAAGGGAAATGTTTCTCCTGCTCTGTTCTCGTGAGACCCCACCTAGAGCACTGCATCTGGAGTCCTGGAGTCCTCAGAAAGACTACAGCAGGTTCACAAGAGGCCACAAAAAAAGATCCAAAGGCTGTAATAGTTTTGTGAAGAAGGGCTGAGAGAGTTAGGGTTGTTCACTCTGGAAGAGAGAAGACTGTGGGGAGACCTTATAGTGACCTTTCAATATATAAAGAGGGTTTATAAGACACAGAGAGACTTTTTACCATGCACTGCAGTGATGGATGTGGGCAATGGTTTCCAACTAAAAGAGAGTAGGTTAAGGCTAGATATTAGGAAGGAATTCTTCCCTGTGAAGGTGGTGAGTCACTGGCACAAGTTGCCCAAAGAAGCTGTGGATGCCCCATCCCTGGAAGGGTCCAAGGTCAAGTTGGATGGGGCTTTAGGCAACCTGGTCTAATGAAATATCCACCTGGATCTCATGACACTCCAGACACCATCTCACCAGTACTGAGCAGAAGAGAACAACTTCTCTTGATCTGCCTCACAGTGCAGTCACCGCCACGCTGCCAGTGCTTTGCTGAGCCTGCCCAGCTTGCTTCTGCCATTCCTGCCTTTGCAGAGGACAGATGCTCTATGTGCCCCACCAGCTCACACACAGCTGGGCTCCAAAGCAAGGACTGTGCTGAACTCTCAGCCACATGCTCCTACAGTCACAGCAGTCACTAGAGGCACGCAGAGCAGAGATTACTAAAAAAAGGGAAAAGAAAAAAAAAAAAACAAGGAGAAAAGAGAAAAAAGAAAAAACCCACCCTGCTCTGAAAATCAGCTCCAAGCGTAGGCAGCAGAGGAAAGTGAATGGAGATGATCTGCGTGTAAGGACTTGGGAGCATGTTTCTGTTGTAAGACAGCCAGAGAAACAAGCCAGAGAATAGGGCTTGCCACTCCTGCTGCTCGAGGAGGGAAATGAAGGGCAGGTGATCCAGGCCTGAGAGTGCCACCTGGCAGTCAAGGCAGTCAGCAGGGCACAGCTGTCTCCTCGCACTCAGCAGCGGCTGTTTCACTCCGCCTGCACCTCAAGCCAGCCTCTCAGCCCAGCCCTTATGCACCAGCTACCAGCAGCCTGTTTGTGGTCTACATTCTGCAGAGACTACACCTCAGAGAGCCTTCCCATCTTCCCATCACTGCTGGCAAAGAGTTTCCCACCTCCACAGCAGTCACCTTCAAACACACAATTTCACAGCTTTCCCAAAGCACTGCTGATACTCGCTCTCCCCTTCACAGCACCTCTGACACTGGTTACAGACAAAAGGAAAAGACCTATTCCAAACTGTGCTTCTTGTTCCCATGCTCTGCCCAATGCAAAAAGGTAACATCCAGAGAATTTTTGAGCACATGGAGGCAGTTTACAATATACTAACAGCCAAAACTCACACAGAAACATCCAACACCCAGGTTACACAGGATACCTTTATGCAAAGACATTAGTCACACTCAACAACATTAAAAACAATCCTGAAGAGCAGCTATACAGAATGGGATGCAGACAAGAGTGAGAGGCTTCATTACAAATTCTCAATTGCTTCAAGTTCAAATTCTCACCACAAAGCAGCACTAGTAGTTATTTATTATCATCCAGGAATTATTGTTTTCTTGCAAAAGCAGACATATTTCCAAATGATTCACACTACCTGAGAAATTAATGTTTTTGCAGCTCTGTTCCAGATCCTAGGTCACGAATCTCCATTCTATTCCGGTAAATTCCACTAAGATATCACATGTAACAACAAGTTCTTGAAGTTTCATCAGATTTTCCCTTTAAGGTAACCCATGGT
This sequence comes from Dryoscopus gambensis, assembly GCA_013389985.1. Classification (NCBI taxonomy): domain Eukaryota; kingdom Metazoa; phylum Chordata; class Aves; order Passeriformes; family Malaconotidae; genus Dryoscopus; species Dryoscopus gambensis. The sequence goes on from WEIT01009316.1 coordinate 134,125, forward strand.
ACTCCCACGTGAGGCACAGGCACCTCAAAGGCACAAGCAGCTGAAAGTGCTGCAGTGGAATCAGATGATCAGCACAACCTTGTAGCCTCTGCAGCCTCCTTTCAGCTTTGGAAACACATCCTGTGATTTTCAAACCAATCCAGTGGGAAAGAAGACAAAAGCCAGTGCTGAACCTTAAGACCCAGAAAATGCATATTAAAGCCATTTAAATTAAAGCCATTTTGAGAATGAATGTGAAAACAAAGTCTGACAGATTTTGCTGCAACACGTACCGAGGGTGCAGCACTGCAGCAAAAGCTGTCACTCCCATCTGTACGGAGCTGTGCGGCATGCAGCACGGGTGGCAGGGCTGACGACACCAGGCAGCAGAGCCAGGCTCTCAGGAGTCCTCACTGCACAGCCCAGAGTTACCTTTCTGCAAGCACTGCATTGCATGCAGCAACAGAGGAAAACGGGAAAAGGAAGCGTTCAAGGTAAAGAGAAACATTCTTCAGCTAATTAAAGAGCTGCTTGAGCTTATGTTCATCGTGATCAGTCCTGCAGAAAGACATTTTCAGCTTAGGATGAAGCTACCATTTTTAGAGGTCAGTTAGAACACTGCAATACTTACACAAGAAGTAGGAACACAGGGCTTATCGTGTCACACAATAACATGCTCCCTCTTTTGCTCCCACACCACCTTTACCTACCTTGCCACGTGCACTTTCAGTGCAGTGTACCTGTTGTTACCTGTTCTGCACCCTCAGAGGAGATGGGAGCAGTCAGGGGGATGACCTGCTACGTGCTGCCCACTGGCTCCCAGGGTGGAAGAGCTGCTGTCCTGGAGCAGAGGTGATGTGTGCCACCAGAAGGCACCTTCCTCAGCTGCCCCGCAGGACTGCTGTGCCATGCCACAGGTCAGGCAGCCCTCTCACATCACCTGCCTACAGCCACAGATGCTTTCCTCTCCTACTGCACAGCCTGACACATGAGCCCCAAACTCCAGTGGTTTTGTAATATTAACCACCAAAGCCGAATCCTACCAGGGCTAAGAAAGCCTTGGTTTTCATCTCCTGCTGCTCTGCTTTCTCAGATGCATGCGGCGCACACTTAAGGATAGCCACAACACTATTTGCAAGGGGTCTGATGAAATTTGTCCTACTACTTCTGAGCCAAACAATCACAAATCCAAGCAAGGAACATGGGGTTTTGTGGCAAAAAAATCTTTTTTAGATCAACACCCTCTCCCCACCTCCAGGCATCAAGTTTGCAAGTTGAAATCACAAACCTCAAAACAAGCTGAGTTAATGAGTTAATTCAATACTAAGTAAGGTTTGATACTATGGCCTGGGCAGTACAGCAGGTCAAACTATGACTTAATCTATGACTTAAAAACCAATTAGCTAAGTAAATTCAGAACTATAAATGTTTACAATGCAGGGGCTTGTCCATCCAGTACTGATTAAAAATCGTTAAAGCCCACACTTTCCCCTTTGTGACTTGAAGCAGCAAAACCACCACATTCCTTGCAAACCAGGGCAGAGAGGAAGGAGGAGTGACGAGGAAGTATCCACACACGACAGTGCACGTCTCCCACTACCTCATCCTAGAGCACCCAGGAGCCCACCTGTCAGAAGTAGGATCTGCCCATGGAACCAGGCCAGTCTGCCTGCACCTGCCACCAAGGGAGGAGAGTGGACATGGCTGGGTTGTGGACAGCTAGTCCCCTGACAGACAAGGAAGGGCAGGATGACAGCTATTATGCTGCAGCAGGCCAAGGAGCAGCCATACGGAAGTTTACAGCTGACGCAAAGTATTTACACACGTGAGACCAGTGCACTTTGCTGGCCCAAGTTCAACATAGCTGCTCAGAGCCCAGATCATAGGACTCGGAAGTTACTTTGCGAGGAAGACATTTGAGGTTTGCTTAATCCTATGAAGCTCTGACAAACAGGGCCAAAAAGATTGAGACTTAATAAATGTAGGAAATATTCCACTGAAGTCCTCTAAACATGATATCTCTACTCCTCTGCCCAAACCTGGGCAGCATTTGGCACGAGCAGGAGCTTTGCAAAGGTAGCACATGCAAACTCACTGTGATGGTGGTGCATGGTGGTGACAGAGATCTCAGTGCAGGCAGCAATGCTAAGTATGCTCAAAGGATGCTATCACTGCACAAGTGACCTTACAGACTTTGGACCAGATCCTCAAACTTAAGTTTTATAGTCATTTTCAGGTGGCCCTGCACTGCACCTGCCTCCTTCTAGCCTCGTGCTCCCCTCCCTCGGCCAGAGTAAAGCAGCCCTGCAGCCACGCTGGGAATCAGGGCTAGAGGGAGAGGGGGAGATGCTGATAGTTAATTTTCACCTGGATCAGCTCCCTGAACACGGCTGCATGGAGTTTTTGTCAGCTGCGGTAGGGCTAGAGAGGGCGTTTGGAGGAGAAGCGGTTGGGACGAGGGGAAAGGCAAACCCAGTTCCTCCAGGCACAGTGCCCACCCGCACTGATGTAGCGCTTCCCAGATCCATGACTGGAGAGGATGTGAAAATCCCTTCCTCTCCTCCAACGTGACAAGAGCATGCAGCCGCTCTCATCCGCCTACTGCCACCCAGCAACAAACTTACCAGCTTATGTGTTCTTATACTTTATACCTGCGTGTTGGCAACTTTGTTCCTAAGCAAACAAATTATTTCATTCCTGGGGTTGTTGGTGTGGATCCTAAGGAGCTTTACCAGGGGAAGAGCTTCTCATGGCACACAAGGCTGCAGAGTAGGCGGAGTGCTAAGTACAATATTAAAACTCATTTTTTTCTAAACACCCCCTCTCCTTTCAGCCCATCACTCAACAGGGTGCATTCACCTTTCTGGACTGTGCTTCTATGAGAAATTCAAATGTTCAGGAATACAAATGTTACATTCGCTGCACAACTACTGCAAGAAAGCACCAAAATATTCTCAGGTTTCTTTTACAGAAAAGGAAACAGAAACTGCCTGTGCATAGCATTCATGCTTCTGTGCATGCTGCTGTCATGCTTAGCTAAAGCTGTGTGTTGCACCTGCATATCTTACTCCACCCTGGTGAGGGTTAAAGAACATTGGGCTGAGGCATCCTTACAACCCCTTATCTGCCAAGATTAGGGCCTCAGCAGGGGAACATCACTGCCAAAACCTAAGACACCACCAGAGACACAAAACCATTAAGGCCTAAATCACCACATTCTGATGGCTGACATCCAGTGCCACACTTTATATTTGATCATTTCAAAAAGCACTGGTTTTCAGGCTGCTGAATCAACCCAAACCCCACTGACTTCACGGGAATGGCATGCCTGGCATGCTTTCTCAGTCAGCATGGTTATGAAGGCTCCTAAATCTGGACAGTTAAGGGCAAATGGTTTGTGGGTTTTCCACCAAACTGATTCTGCCATCAGCTCTAAACCCTCAAATCCAGAGAGATGTGGCTGTCCACAATGTGTGCAGTGAGTGGCTGCAGTTGCCACCAGAAGCCTGCCAGCCCCTGATACCCTGGCAAACAGCTGAGCTTGGACAGGGAGATTAATCACACCTTTGGTGGCTATGGAGGGAAGAGGAGATCACGTTAAAGGACTAAAGCTCTCCAAAGACTCAGCCCCACTGAAAGCAGAGAGAATAACAGTATGGAAGGACAAAGCCAACCACCAGCTTTGGGAATGCAGGAAGTGCTTGCAAACAACACCTGCTTATCAGCTGTCATCAAGTATTTGAAAACATTCAGGCTTTCTACTTCACATGTGTGAAGACACCAATTACCCAAGGCAAGAAGTCTGTACAGGCCTTAGACTTGAGAAGACCTAAGTAACCATGCCATAACCATCACAACAAAGGTTCTCCATTCCAACAAGTTTTAAGGGCTCCCATGATCTGCAGTCTACTGGTTAGTGCAAAACATATTACTGCTACGAATCATCAACCTCGTGGGAATCTTCCACTCAAAACGACCTTCTAAAGAGATCATATGCTTCATTTTAGTGTGTCAAATTATGTCAAAATTGTCCTTTTTTGTCATTTGGCCAGTAATGACAGCCATACTTTCTGAAGAACTTCCAGGAGGAAAGAGGCCTCTGGTTCATCAACAATTGCAGCCCACGGTGGGAAGGAAAGGTTTCACGGAGGATGTGCACAACCTCAGAGTGCCTGGGTACAATACTCTGGTAAGGTCATGCTCGAAGATGTAATCACCAACCCATCTGAACGTACAAAATAACGCGGTCTAGATTGCAAGGCATGGGCTTTTAAATATTATCCTTTCTTGTAATGACCACATTTGAGAGTTCTCTTTTTTAACAAGAGTTATTTTTGCCCACAATTCCTAGCCTCGTATTAAATAAAGAAAATGAGTAACTTATTCTCAGTTGGGTAATTTTCACAACACAGAGAAAGCAAGAAGGCTGGTGAAAAGTCCACGCTATTGTAACTTATTTCTACTTCCTAGGAAGTCAACATCGGTCAGATTGCCCTGTACTGGAGTGCAGAAACTTTACCATCTCATAGCATTATGAGGAAGTTGACGTTGAAGAACTACTCAGACCAGGAGACACAGGGGTTAGTTAATGGGGACCTGACTATGCTTGAATTGTGCTTTTCTCCCACACTCCCTTGCCTCAGTTCATTCCTTCCCACAGGAACTTTCAGACACATGTCCAAAAGAAACACAGCAATCAGCTCTCCATGTACTCCTCCTCCCTGCAGCGCTGCAGAGGGCTGGCTGCCCTGAGCAGCCCCGGGCATCCAGGCGCAATGCCAGCGAGGGGTCCCACGCCCAGGAGGGGTCTTGCACACCGGGCTCCTGCACCACGATCACTCCCTCGGGGCTCCGGAGCCCCAGGGTGAGGGTGTCAGCCCGGCAGGCAGTGACGACTGTTTTGTGCTGTCCTTACTGCTGCAGAGCCAATACAATGGAGGAATTACACTTCTGCAAGTGCCGCAGATGCAAACCAGCCACAGAGCATGCTGCCCCTGCCGAAATATGCCAGCTGGCTACTGGCTGCACACACTGACCAGAGCACAGAGCTGCTGGTTCTGTACTCGCACAGACTGTAACACTGGGGAACAACGCCCCCCTCAATGTCCTGCAGGTCAGCAGATGCATACCTCTGCCAAGAGGCTCTAGGCATGTGGTAAGTTACTGCATTTTTTTCCCCCTAAACACGGAATGCCACAGACTATTCCAGGTTGTGAAAATCCCTCTTCCCACTCTCATCACTGTGGTACTGCTCAGAGAGGCGCTCACCCACCCCAGCGGCTCTCAGCGAGAGACTCGGCAAGCAAAAATCCTGACGCACGAGGCAGCGATGAGCACTCCTTCCCCTGATTTTTGTGGAACGTTTTAACAGAATTTACGCACCAATTAAAATCTAATCCCACTGCACGTAACTCAAATGTGCTGATTAGCTGGGATGGTCACTTTAACTTGTGTTTAATTGGTTTGAAGGTTTCCGATGTAGCATTAAAAGGGAGAAAAAAATGCAGATTTGAAATGAAAAGTGCACTCACCAAGGGCAACCAGCAAAGGTCTGCTGTGCCACGGGCTTCACATGCCAGCACATGAGACACCTGACAAAGCCAAATGGGGTAAGTTTCAGAAATTTTTGAAAGAGGAAAAGTTTCACAATGCTCCATCAATAAATTCCTTTGCGACGGGGGGAAGCAAAGAAGACTAAAATGATTAACAAAGTCAGAGCGTCAGAAAAGCTTATATATAAAAGAACGTTAATTATAAGATAAAAGTGTGCAGGCTGGCAAAGAAGGGGGAATTCAGGAAAAATAAGCAACAGGAAAGGGAGTATGTGGCTGCAGCAAGGAAAAAAATGGTTATCCACAGAAAACGCGTTAAGCGCCTGGAAACCTCCAAAATCTCAACTCCACCAAGCCGCAGCCAATGGGTTTAGGACCTTCCTTGAGAGCAGCCCGCGACAGCGAGGACCGGTGGGACCGCGCTCTTCCCGGGCGGGGACGGGGCCGATCTCCGCTCAGGAAAGCGGCGGTTCCGGTCCCGTCGGAAGGAGCCCGACGGCCGCTCCATTTCCGAGCGGGAGCCGAGACCCCGGCGGGCGCCTCAGGGCC
>WEIT01009316.1:140539-164181 GCA_013389985.1 Dryoscopus gambensis
GGAGGCGCTGGGCGGGGTTGGGTGTCGTGGGTGCGCCGCAGCGCAGGCGCTTCCGTGGCTGGTTTGCGGTGGGTTCGTGCTCCGGAGCCCGCCGGCCCAGGGCTACCACTGCCTCGGGGCTTTGGTGTCGGGGCGGGCAGTGCCGGTCCCGGCTCTTTAAAAACAGGGCAGGGCCCCGCGCCAGGTGGCACAGCGAGATTTTGTCCTCCTCTCCCGTCTCCCGTTGCATCCCTCCTTTAGTGCCATCTCTTGGACAGTTTGGGACTTGGTGGTCAATCCATCTGTGGCTGGTTTCACCTCTGGTGAAATCTGCAGCCTGGAGATGCCGAGATGGGATCAGAGACAAGAGACACCCCCATCCCCAAAATTAACAGGGAAAAATTGGTCCCGGTGTAGCTGAGCGGTAAGCAGAGCCCCTGCACTGCTGACCGGGCGGGTGACACGATGAAGGACACTAGGGAGCGTGGCTCGGTGCTCTGTACATCATCGCGCTGCCCCTGCCCAGCTGAGTCCCCTGCAGACATAGTCAGAGGCAGATGAGCAATTCCAGCCTCCCAGCCAGGCAGCGAGACGTGACAGGCTCGGAACCTATTGTCCCCTTTGGCTAGTGTGTCCTTAGCTAAACTTGTCTCCACAGCACTGTTTTATTTCAGGCCACGCCAAAGGAAGATGCTTTAAGCGTCAGGTGGTCTGGCTTGTCACGCTTTGATAAAGTATTTTCCTTGCTGTGATACTGAGTTTAGATATCACTCTTTAATCCTGTTTCCATAGCACAGCCTGAAATACACTTGTTGTTAATGAAATGTCAACAGTTCTGACCGAATTCTCTAGGTTACAGCTAAAATCCGAGCTCACAGGAAGATACAAAATGAACAAGACCTTGCTTGCAGGCAGACTGAGAAGGGCTATGTAGTCGTGGAAATGGGGAAAATGGGGAAAGCATTTGCCTTCTCCTGACACCACCTGTGCACCAGCATGCGAGCAGCAGAGACATACTCCATGTGCTGCTCTGCAGTGCAACCGCGTTCGGTGGTTTCTGGTTCTCCACTTTACAGATGCTGCGTCTAATTTCTGAACTGGTACGAGGGAGGTTTGCTAATACAAAGCCAGTTCTTGATACACATCTAGCAATGGTGTGTTTGGGTATAACTGGGAGATGAAATGGAATTTTTAAAAGATAGTTTTTTATTTTAGCAAGTGCTCTAAGCTTGCCAGTAGTTGTGTACGTTACAGCCTGGTGTCTTCCATTGTGCTTCTTGGATTTGCTGTGTTGGGAGAGGAATGGAGCCATGCTTGGATACTTTTTTATATGGTTTATGATGAAACTCATTGCTGCTGCATGATATTGGCACCAAAGGTACCCAAGTGTTTCAAAAAAGCGTGAAACAAATGGGAGAAGAAAGTTCTGTCAGTGGCTGCCAGGGATCACAATGATGTCTCCTCTGACTAAAGAAGAACCTGAAGAGGTGTTGGGAAAGTGTTTGGCATCCTTCCTCAGGCATAATCTCCCTTGTTGCTGTCCACATTGGTTTCCACAGTGAAAACAACTGAAAGTATTCATAGTTTTGCCCCCATCATTAAGAAGATGGAAGTTGGGGCACTGAGATGGACTCGGGCTCTGGCGGGGCAACATTCAGGAGAGGATGAGATGAGACAAGAACAGACAGAAGAGGGACTGTGTATCCCCATGGCAGGCCCTTTCCTTGGTGTATCCTTCATACCATCTGCATGAATCCATCTGGTGAATCATACCATCTGGTCATTGTGGTCTGCTGGCCACAGCAGGCTGTGCAGGATCTTTCCTGGCACCCAGAGGAGCCACTTAGCAGCCACTGTGGTGACATCTGGGGAAAAACTTTTCTACCAGTGGTGCTGGCACCCTGCTTTGAGTTTTGGAAACCCAGCACTCATCCTTCCAAGAGATAAGCATTGCAACCATGCCTCAGGCTTTGGTGAGTCCTCATCATGCAGCAGCGCAAACAAGAGCAAATGCTCACTAAGGACTGTGAGAGACACTCCTCAGCCTCCTGTGCCACCAGATGCCAGTAGCACTGGCACAGTGAACTGCTGCTGGAGGGAGAGCACAAGGTGTGAGGTAAAGTCCTGACCCACCCAGCATGAGTGATGGAGGGAGGTAAGGGAAAACAAACTGAGCTGATAAAGGGGGAGAAAGAAGCTCTTCACCAAGGTGGCAACTGAACCAGCTGCCAGGCGGGGTCTGCAGTGTGAGGAAGAGAGTGAATGGAAACCCAGGGAATGACAAATGTCAGGTCTCTGGATCCAGGGGGGAGACACGCTGCCTGCTTTGTGTCATGCGGAAGCAGCGTGGCTGCTGCTGGTGGTACAGTGCCTGTGGCAACAAGGTCTGCCACTGCCCAGGCTGGTATTTCGAAGAAGAAAGCTTAGTGGTGTGAGGTTAAAGACTTAGAAATTTCTGTCCAGGGAAAAGAAATGATGTAGAGGAAAACTAAGGAAGCTCTGTTTGCACTAAGAGAAAGCACTTTTTTTTTCTTTAATGTTTTTATTTATGGAGAGTTAGGGCAGTCAATGGGAGCTGCAGACAAAAGTACAGAAAGGGACAAGTGGAATGAGGGATGTTACAAGGTGAGGAAGCAGCTCCAGCTCATGTCTGGGCTTGGGAGGTGCTGGGCAAAAAATATCCAACTGACAGGAAAGATGGGAGCAAAGTAGGGAAGCCCAACTCACCCTGAAGAATAAAAGGGACCAGGAAGGGGGAAAACTACAAAGAGGCTGGAACAGGAAGGTGAGGCAGAGGCACGGGGGTGTAGAGGAGGAGGCACACTGGAGGTTGAACTGCTGGTGGTGTGCCCTTGCCTAGAGTGGGCTGGAGGAGACTGCTCTGCTTGTGGGCAGGTATGGATAGCAGGGTAGGTTAAAGCTGGGAGGGAAGTGGTGATCTCCTTCTTACCTGGAGGACTATGACTAGAGAGTGGTGCCCTCCTCTTCTTATTGTACATGATAGAAAGGCTGCTTAGTTCCAAGGGAGCAGGGTGTAAGTAATGTGGGCAGGTGTGACCAGAGATGATGGGCGAGGGGAGATGACAAACACAATAAAATCACAAATAATATGGGGAAGCATCAGAAGCTGTCAGTGTGTCTGCCAAGAGAGGATCCATATGGGTGTAGTAGCTCTAAACAAATAAATGTAACTCATGCATCTTATGCACAGCTTGATAACGTGAGAAGTGGATGGCTCTAGGATGCCATGAACACCAGAGGCATGAGATTTAAAAGGGATTAGCCAAACTCACAGAGAGCAGATTTCTCAGTAGTTATTAAAAATGTCTGAGTCATCTTCCAGTTCATGAAGTCCTTGAACTGACTCTTCAGGTATTCTTGCTATTCTGTACTCCCTCTGTTTGTACGGTGAATTTAAGTGAGGTGTCTGAGTTGATCTTGTTGCTGCTGATACATGCAGTTGTATGTCCCTCCTAAAACTCCTTGTGTGCCTGTGCTGATTCTTCTGCACCAGTTCTGGGATTTGTTCAGTTTATCAAACTGGCAGAAAACTAACTCAGAGTGTGACTACTTCTCTGCCTCTAATGAATCGAACTAGCCCACTGTTTTCTAAGTGTCCCAGTTTGAGACAAAATTCAGAGGAACGTCCGAACTTGAACGTCCTCTCTTAGAAGGCAGGTTACAGCCACCCCTCTCCCACCAGGTTTGGGAAACAAATATTCCTCGGAGGAGAGTGAAAGGGAGAAAAAACCTATTTATTTAACAAACACACAGGAAAAGAATAATAATGCTAAATAATAAACACTCTTGCTGTGGAGTGAAACCTGGGAAGAGTCGTTCGGTGGGTGTGGTCTCTCTCCATTTTGGGGCTTGGTCAGCCTGGGCCCACCTCCGAGGCCTCGGTGGAAAGTCCTCCCGGTGTGTTCTAATGTTGTTGAAACAGTCCAGAAGAGAAGAAGGAAAAAGCCGAAGTTCCAGGTAAAAAAAGGTTTAACTCTCCGTCTCCCTCTGGAGAAAACAGAGCCAAGAGCTGGCTGGAAAGCAGGAAGGGTGCTTCCTCCGCTCCTCTGGCCACAGCAGGAGAACGCAGAGGAGTGTGTATGTGTCCTTGAACACGAAAACTGCTTTGAAAAGTTCGCCTGGCTTTTTTTTGTCTTTCTCTCGCACACAGTTTTAAAGGCACAGAAAGGCACAGGATTCATATCTGGGCGTAGAGCAGTGATAGGGGATAATACATCATAAAGTCACCCCAAGACACTAAGCCGGTGGTTCTTGCTTCTCTCTACAAAGTAAAAGTGGAGATTCTCCAGTTATTACCTGATTCCAGGCGTTCAGGTTTTAAGTATTAGAAGATCAGAGTCATTATAAGATCATTAAAGATATTTGTTGAATTAATTTCTAACATCTTCTGACAGAGCTGGAGCCTTGGTTGTGCTAGATGCCACACAGAGTTTAGGAACATTATTAAACACAGCAAGCAGAGAAAAAGAAACAGAATCATGCTTGTGTGGACAGAAGTGCTGCATGGCTTGCTAGTCTCACATCACTGTCAGCAGTTTATATGGCAATGTAAGTTTTGTTGGGTTTGGGGTTCTGTGTGTAGAAACAATTGTTTCTTGTTCCTAGAATCAGCAAGGTACCACCATTAGCCCCCACAGAAGCCTGCAGCCATGTCAAGGTATGGTAACAAAGGCACTGAGAAGCAAACAGCCACATAAGAATCAGGTTGGTGTCTTGTCAGGTTATACTGCTGCCATCTTCCTCTGTCAGGAATCATATGCTATGGGAGTACAGTGAGAACACCGTCTCCTCAAACCAAGGGTTTTCATATCAGTCTTCACAAGGAGCCAGAGCTTCATATCATCATGAACTGGCACACACCTGAAGAACACCAGGATGGGGAGTGGCAGTTGCTAGAAATAATAAACAGGATTTACACACACTATGAGTAGGGTTTGTCTGAATGTATCAGACATCTCCACTACAGATTCTTCTACACAAATCTCATTTCATTCTTGCAGCCTATGCACTGTAAATAATGTCATTAAAGTCAGTTGGTTTGAAGGAATGTTTCACCTCCTCCTGGAGCAGACATCTTTAAAATGTCAGCTGAATTAGGTCTACACATGGGGCCAGAAGGGGTGCAGTTAAGGATGCCAAGGGTGCTTGCCAATATAATTTCAAGATTGGATTCTGTCATCTTTGAAAGATGATGGTGATTGGGAAACATTCCTGGTGATTGAAAAAAGAAAATACCTGTCCTCAAGAATGTCAAAGAAAGAGGATTCAGGCAATACTCAGCTGGTTGGTCAGCCTCAACTCAGTCACTGGGAAGACTGGACAGCACATCCTCCTGGAAGCTATTTCCAAGCACGTGAAGAACAAAGAAGTGACTGGCAGGAGCCAGCACGGATTTACCTGACTAACCTGATTACTTTCAGCAAAGAAACAATAGTCTGTGTTGCCAACAGGAAGGCACTTGGTGTTGTATTGATTGATTGTAGCATTGGCTTTATCAAGGCTTTTGACATGATCCCTACAGTCTACTTGTAGGCAAATTGGACTACAAGTAGACTGTGATTTGGACTGGAGAAGTGGAGTGTGAAGGGAATAAAGAAGTGGCTTGGTGGTTGGGCTGAAAGGCTCATTATCAACCATATGAAGTCCAACTAGCAACTAGTTCCAGGGGCATCCATCAGGGATGTAGGTTGATAGGTCAGTAGTGATTAATGTCTTTATTAATGACCCAGACAGTCAGCTGTCTTGCACTCTCAACAAGTTTGCAAACCAAACACCAAACTGGGGAGAGCAATTGCAATATGTTTTAGGTCAGGTGTGGAGAAGAGGACCTCCTCCTCAGTAACAGGTGCTGGAAACACAACTGCTGTGAAGATGTGACTTGCCACCAGAAGCTGGAGGTAGCGTGTATGTGAAAAAGATGACGTAGAGGAAATCTGGCAGAAAGGGCTCTTAATATCACATTTCCTTCTGTTTCATCCGGGATGAAATCTAAATGCAAAATCTGTTACTGACCAGAAGTGTATGGAATATGTGTCTAGTCATTGGTGTTTTCAAGTGAATCATCTTGGCTGTAGTGAAAAAGAATTCAGAAAAGTTGGATGAATTTTGCTGAAGCTGTTGGAATTCCTCACCTGTGAGTGACAAGGTGTACTGAGCACCTGTAGCCAAATTGTTGTAATGTAAATTGCATGGGAACCATAGCTACAGCTGCCTCTCTTGACATTCGTTCAAGAACTTGCAAGGTTTACTGCAGAGGGAGTTGTAAACTCAAGAAAAAGCAGGGTACCAAGAGGTAGTTTCCATAGTAGTTCAAAATTTGAAATTGTTTATCCATCATTAACTGCTATGGAAGAGACTGGAAAATACAAACCATCATATCTCCACAGTACCAAAATACCTTTTGCATTAGAATATCAGGGTGGTAAAAATCATAATTGTCAATGAAAGCATTCTGACATTGTGTTATAAAATGTGTTCTGCAAAAACATTTCCATCATGTCATAGACTGACTACATATACAAAACACTAAGAGGACTTTTTGGCACGTTTCTGTTCATCAGTGGGGCTTCAGATGCTTAAGTAGTCTTACATATGCAGCATTTATTCCTTTGTACTCCCCTCACAAGGAACTGTTTTCAGATTGGTGAGCATGGTGGGATTGCTTCAACCCACAGGCTTTCAGTGACCATCTTTCTTTCAGATAGCAAGGTTCAGGTTTGTCCTGGGAGGAGTGATCATGTTCTACTTTCATTGTCCTGCCAGTCTTCAGTCATGGTGACTCCTCATTGCTGACATTCATCCTCTTCCCTGGTTGTAGGAGTAACCTGCACTGGAATTTAATTGCAGGGTGCTGCCGTGAACACACATATTTCAACTTCTATTTAGCTATTTCTTCTGTTTTCAATAAATTTCACACTATCATTGAAATAACTATCTTCTTGGACATATCAATATGTACTTCTATACAAACATAACATGTTTTAACTTACCTTTGTGCTCAATATTGCAACAGCTTCACTGGAGAGGCACTGAGAAATCACACAGCCCTCATGTACCTTCTGTGAAATGCATTTGTGTGCTCTGGACTGCAACTCAGAGCATTGTAAAACATGGTAAATATGGACATTGATCTCTGTGACATGAGAGCCTCCTCCTTTCAACTCAGAGGCTGTGGGTGTTATTACTCTTTAATTTATGATCCCTAGCAAGTGTTTTCATCTGCTAGTTCCATATCACTGTTTTTTCCAATACAAGTTACTGAGGCACTCTATCAAATATTTATTAACAATAAGAATGGTGCAATAGTAGACCATTTGCCTTTAAAAAAGGTCTAATATTAAGCTATAATCTACTTAAAGAAAGGGCCTACTGTGTTTACTCTGGACCTAAACAGTGTCAAAGAAGAGTGGTGGATCATCTTCCTATGCTGCATTTTGCCATTCGTTTATCGTTGGAAATCTTCAGGTGTAGGAAATACGGGAAGAGAGACAAAAGCAGTTGATACAGGCAGAGCAATGGGAATGGACTAGCCCTCTCAAAGGCCCTACCAGAACCATGATCTGTAATTTTATGTTTCACACTGAGCAGGTGAATTGCCCAGGGATCTTGGAAGTCATCATGAACTGGCGCAAAGGTAAACATTTTGGACTATCATCATCAGAGAAAGATGAAAGATTGACACATGCTGATGAGCCCCACCATATAATCAGCTATCAGAAAATGAGAAGCAATGCACTCTCTTTTCTGACGGTTCCTGCCATAATGTAGGACTACATTGAAAATGGAATGCTGGCTTATGGAGTCCTATGTGGCGAGAAGCCATTGAGGGACAAGGTGGATCGAGTCAGGTTGCAGAGCTGAAAGCTGTCAGCTGGCTTTGGATATTGTTGAATGAGAGAAATGGCCATCGCTCTACCTCTATGCTGACTTGTGGATGGTGGCAAATGCTCTGCAGGGGTGGGTGGAATGATGAAAAAAGACCAATTGCCAGTGCAGAGGGAAACCCATCTACGCTGCCAAAGTGTGGCAAGACATTGTTGCCTGGGTAGGGAAGACAGCTGTGAAAGTCTGTCGTGTGGATGCACACATATCCAAGAATCAGGCTACTGAAGAACACCGCAACAATGGACAGGGGTATTGGGCTGCCAAGATTAAAGTTTTCAAGTAGATCTGGACTGGCAGCATAAGGGTGCCTCCTTTCTGGCTTGGTGGGCCCAAGATGCCTCAGATCATCAGGGAAGGGGTGGACCATAGAGGCTCATGATCCAGGGGTGGGCTTAACCATGGACACCATCTCCCAGGTTATCCACAGCTGTGAAGCATGTGCTGTGATCAAGCAGGGCCCAGAGGGTAAGGCCTCTGTGGTCTGGGTGTCAATGGTCGAAATAACAGTCTGGAGAGGCCTGGCAGATGGATTACATTACGCTCCCACAGACCCTCTAAGGCAAGTGCTATGTGCTGACAATGGCAGGAACAACCCCTGGATGGCTGGAGAAGCACCCTGTGCCTCACGGCACTGCCCGGAACACTACCCTGGGCATTGAAAAGCAAGTCCTGTGGTGGTATGGCACCCCAGAAAGAATTGAATCAGACAGCTGGGGCTCATTTCAAAAGCAGCCTCCTGGACACCTGGGCCAGAGAGCACAGGATTGAGTGGGTGTATCATATTCCCTGTCATGCACCAGCCTCTGGGAAAATTGAACAGTACAATGGACTGTTAAAAACCACATTGAAAGCAATGGGTGGTGGGACCTGCAAACACTGGGATCTACATTTAGCGAAGGCCATCTGGTTAGTTAACACCAGGGGCTCTACCAATTGAGCTGGCCCTGCCCAAACAAAACCTCTGCATAGTGTAGAAAGGGATAAAGTCCCTGTGGTGCATATGAGAAATGTGTTAGGGAAGACAGTTTGGATTAGTTCTGCCTCAAGCAAAGGCAAACGCACCCATGGGACTGTTTCTGCTCAATGACCTGGATGCACTTGGTGTGTAATGGAGAGGGACAAGGAAACACGATGTGGGTCTCAAGGGGATTTGAATTTTGGGTGAGAACAGTCTGTAATGTTGAATTATATAATACTGGTTGCTCAGTGACACTGTCACTGCGTGCCATAATTACCATGAACAGTGAGTATGGCGTGCTCCAGATACACCAGTCATGAATTCCTGATGCAGCAACCAGCCAACAGCACACCAGCCCTGCTGCCCTGGAAGACATCTAGGATGGATAGAACCCACAGCCATGGATTAAATGAACTCAACAGACACCTTGGAGGGATGGCTATTGACTATGGAAATGATACCTGTGCTTTTGTATCTATCTATCTATCTATCTATCTATCTATCTATCGTTAGAAGGTGTCGGATCTGAGCATGATGTAGATAGCATAGAACAAGGGGTGGATAATGTCCTGGTTTTGGCATTGAGATGAACCAAGGCAGGCTGAGAGATGGAAGGGCAGTCAGAAGGATAATGGGGTAACTTCCAAAGCAATGTGTGGCTCTCATACTCAGTATAGACATGACACTTCTGATGTAAAATGCTCAGAGACTAAAATATTGCATGAAATTTGGGCTGCACCACTTGGTGTCCTGTCTTGTCTGAGACTTCATCCAAGACCTCTGTGTGCCAGCTTCCCACCTGCCAAATCAGGGAAATAATCCCAGAGGAAGAGAAGTGCATGTTAGGAGGGGCCTGCTCTGTAGGCCCAGCAGATGGTCCTGACAGTATGATTCCTGACCGCAGTTTGCTTGACCAGTACTTAAAGAATTCCAGAGACAGTGATGCCACATCCACCCCAACAACCTTAATTACTAAGAAAGTTTTCCTTGGTGTGTCACTTCATTTTCCCCTCTCTAACTTCCCATGTCTTGTTACCAAGGAGTGAACCTCCTGGCTATTTTATGAGGTCCTGGTCATTCCACACTGGCACTAACTATATTCTCCTGTTTCAGTTTATGCATGCAAGAAAATTACATGACAGAAATATAAGATCAATAATTTTCATGCTATTTATTTTGTAGTATTTCTGCACTGGCAATTCTATTCAAGATAAAATGTGTAATAATAAATAAATAGTTTTCTTTCTACAGTTCACCAAAAGCAAAGCTTCAAATGCAGCATTTGTGAAATATCCACATGACTTACATCTGTGCTATGCCTCTCTGCCCTGCTGCTGATTATAGTCAGGCTGTGTCACACATCTTCTAAAAAAGTTATAGGTTTTATCAGCTTCACATGAGTAAGATACACACCATAGAAAATGTAAGTATCAGATCCTGATCCCCAGAAACTTTCTCAGCCTACATAAATGGTTAATAATATACAGCAGAAATACTAATGTCTTGTAAATACACACACAATTTCCTCCCATTAGGCTGCAAAGCATTGTAGAACTAGATAATGTGTCACCTCATCATACAACACCAGCTCCCTTGTTCACACACCTTCCCTCACTGCGAAGCTTATTTCATGTGTTGTTGATCTTATATACAGACATGATCACTGCAGAGACCATGGACAAGTTCTGTTATGGCATGTACAACCCCAAACAGAAAGTATCAAATTGGCAAGAAATTCCCAGTTACATGCACAGAACAGGGTAGCAGCAGACATGGCAATTACCACTCCGTTCCTTAAGAATAAAAGCATGGAAAGTTTCAGGTAGGCTGTGAGATTGCACAAGGGTCAGTTACACAAGAGGAGAGTCTCAAGAAGAATTCTTTTTGAAAAGTATTAGTTTTTGGAAAGCCTGTTTAAATTCTTCATTAAAAGCTGTATAAATGACTGGATTGATTAATGAGTTTAGATAACCCAACCAGGTAAAAAAGTCCAGTAGGATGGGATGAAACCAACAGGCATCTTGGCAGATTGGTAGGACTAGGGATGTGACAAAAAAAGGCAGCCAGCAGAAAATGAAAGCTCCCAGAATAATGCCTAAAGTTTTGGTAGCTTTCCTTTCTCTTGCAGCAGAAATTCTTTTCCTTTCCAGCACACTATCTGCAAGTTTTATTTTAACATGACTGAGAAATATTGGGGATCCACCTGAATGGGAATGCCCTTCATGGAGGCTAGAATTAATGGAGCAGAGGGAAGAGCCCGCAGAACCAGTAATCAGGTGTGCAGTAGTAAAACGTTTCCCATATAATGAGGGTGGGTTCAGAATCCTGGATCGAGCTGCTACATAAATTCTACCATACAATATCAGGAGGAGCATGGTTGGGATGTAGAAAGCTCCACAAGTAGAATAAATTGTGTAGGAAATTTGATCTGTGTTTACAGTACACTTCGCAATTTCTTCATGAGCTTTCACTTGCCTCCAGAAAAATGGTGGCACAGAGATACTGATAGATATCATCCAGACCACAGCAATCATGAGGGCTGCTCGGCCAGCAGTCCGGCGTTTGGTGTATTCCAAAGCGTCTGTGATAGCCCAGTACCTGTCCAGTGCAATGACACAGAGGTGGAGGATGGAGGCTGTGCAGCATGTGATGTCTGATGACAGCCAGATATCACACAGCAACTGGCCAAAGGCCCACGTGTGGGTCACTGTGTAAGCAATGCTGACAGGCATTACGAGGACAGACACTAAAAGATCAGTCACTGCCAAAGAGCCAATGAGGTAATTTGCAGGTGTGTGGAGCTTTCTAGTCAGAAGAATTGTAATAACAACAAAAACATTCGCAAGGATTGTTGCCAAAGTTATAACAGACAGAAGGATTGACAGTGAAATCTTCAGCCCTAAGAGTGTCCTTTCATCCCAAGACAGAGGTGTTTCAGTGAAATTTAATGATTTATTTGCTGAGCTCTGGAGAAAGAACTGTGCTGAATAGTTGTACTGAGTCATCCTCTGCTCTGATTTCACCCTCCAGTGTAATCTTTCTGGGACGATGAAGAAAGATGCTCACTTTTTTTGATAAAATAGAATTTTTCATACTTCGGTCCAACACTGAAGAAGTATAAACTTGTTGAAAACTTCAGGTGACACAGTAGATGAGGTAGTCTCCTAAGCAAGATTTTCCATCACATCACATCAATTGTTAAAGCAAAATGTCACCCAGACATGAGTCTGATGTTTGACAATGGAAACAGTACTATAAGTGATAGGAATTTAGGTGGTTTTCATCTTGAAGAAAACGAAATCATTCTTTATTATCTTTTTTTCCCACCTCTTTTCTGAGCTAATCTTCTGCAAAGCTGAATAAATCAATACTGAAGGGTGAGAGATGGAAAAGAAACATCTGGCCATGCAGTTGATGCCCCTTTGTTTGGGACAAAGCTACCCTCAAGAGTATTTTCTTCTCTCTAATAGCTGACTGTCACGTTTTTGGTATTTACAAGGAACACTTTATTAGTAGAGTACCTAAGATATAAAACAATACCTCTGGATTCCTTCTGTAAACATAATTTCTGCCAGATTTGCAAATCAAGACTTCTTCAAGTACAGATCTTCATTTTCATTCATTTCTCCAGACCGTTCAGGTTTTCCCTTCAACAATAAGTCTTCAAATGCTGAAGTCAGGTGTTGGGTACCAGACCCCAATGGACTGGCACACATTATAGCACAGTATACAATCTACAGGCTTTCCATATTTTTCCTTGGATTCACCAGGACTGGATTTCCTGAAGTCTTCACAAATCTCAAGGAAACATCCTAAGACAGATTTCCTTCAGGCCTTTCACTCACTTTCACCCATGAGTACCAGAATCTCACTTACATTATGCCAGCCCACCCCTTCTTGAAAGAGATCGTGAATGTGGGTCATGAATGGCTTTGAAGTGTGCTGTGAGGGCTACAAGGAGGAGCACTGAACTTCTCCACGGAGATCATCACCAGGCCAGCCTTCTCCCAGCCATCGAGGGGAAGTGCCTCTCTCAGTCATCGCTGGTACCAATTCATGCCATCCAACACAGAGTGGGGAGTCACTTGGTTGGGAATCTGTGAAGCAAGAGGAGCATATATTTTACATGAAACATTAGTGCTTTGAAGTCAAACAGCCTCTTTTAAGCTCCTAAATCCTAATATAAGAATCAACATTTTTCAGTTTGGTGTGTTTGATTTTTTTACATACAACCACCTTCTGTGAGTCAAACATTTTCAGACATGCTTTTTCTTTTGAGGTGTACTTTTCCAATAAGGGGACATAGAAAAGTCTCATATTTCACACTAGACTATTACTTTCTTGAATTTTTTTTTCTCCAGGAAGGGAAAATCCCTTGCTAATGGCCATCTGTGATATTGAGCAAAGGTTCAATTTATAAGAATTTTTGAACATAAAAATGTTTATAGTGACCAAAGTCCATCAAATCCAGTCACCAATCTCTGGCAATGGTCCATATACATTCCGCTCAACCCTTTTGCCTTTTTCTGATGCTTTCCCAATGCTGATACATTTTTTTGGAGACAGAGACCAGAACCACAAACAGTTGTTGATGTGGATACACCATAGATTTATACTTCAGCATAATGGTGTTTTCTGTTCTCAGTTTATTTCCTAATGATTTCTGAAAGTACTTTGCTTTTTGAATCATTGCATAGCACTGATCTGACATTTCCACAGAGCAATCCCAATTAATGTAATTCCAAATACCTGGAGTGGTAATATCGGGTTTTTTCCCTGTCTGCTCAGCTGTTGCATCTGTGAGTATTGTATTCCTTCTCCCACTTCTTAACTAAGGCTCTTTGCAACTCTGCAGTCAGTCCTTGTCTTTAATCCTTTAATTCATAGTCCGAAGAGCTTTGTTTCATCATCAGATGTCATCACCACACTATTCATGGACTTTCCAGATCACTCGAAGTCTCTTGAGAGTCTAAGTAATTGTATCAGTTGGATTTCACTCACTCCATATACTCATCAGCTTTTCTTAATTAATTTAACAGATTGGTGAAGCATAACTTACTTTACTAAAGTCTGAACTCTGACTGTTACCCAAATCACCGTATTTACTATGTGTACAATAATACATTGTTTCTTGTAATTTCTGCCAGCTGGCTGTAGGTACAGATGTCAGGTTATGGCTCGGCAGCTGCCCAGATCTCTCTGGGAAGTGGCACCATAGTGGTTGTCTTGCAGCTGGCAGGTGCAGAGGGAGCTGAAGTAGAGGCTGACCCCTGCTGCTGCTACCATTGCACTTCAAGTATCATCAAACCCTCTAGCTGAGCACTGTCTGACAGTAAAATTTTGCTGTTGTTCCCCTTGTCCAGAAATAAAAGTTCCACTTGTAAATATTCCCCAATTTCCCTTTAGTGAATAGGGATGCTGAAGTTAATCTTGCTTCTCTGTAAGGAATTTCCTTTATATTTTTTTTTCCGTATCTTTACCATCCCTTTAACTCTCTGACACAGTAATAGCTCATTTCAGAGCTCTCACTTTTAGAGTCTAAGAAATCTCTTACCTGAATACTGGGCTGATCGCACACCCCACACAGGAGAAAATCTCAACCAAAACCACCAGAGAGACTCATTAGCACTATTAAAGAAAATGACTGGATTACCTAAAAACCAATGCCAAATCCAACCTTTACTTCAGCTACTGAAAAAAGGGATATCAACCCTTTTCCATATATTGTATCAGCTTTTTTATCTCTGTTACAACAATTCTAGCAATGTGAATTAAAGTGAACTGCACCTCACGCACCCACCTGTACATGAACAAGCCCATTAGTAGTGCTATTGCTTCCACCAGCTTGCAGCCACTGTGGGGAAAAAATAAAACAGATGTGAAACATGGTATTTGCAGTCCAATAAACTAGTCTAGAGTTCAAATAAATAATAAATTTTCGAAATACCAGTAAACAAGCAACCGAACACTAGGAGAAAGTCGTACTGAAACCAAACATATGGTGCATTACTGAATTAATTTTTATAAATAAATGATGTTTTCCTCTAATGTGATCACCAAAGGAAAAGAACCAGTGTTTTACAAAAATGCTCCAAGTCAGGTATTTATCATGTACTCAGGAAGAGTTAACATCTAGACAAAATGAACATATTCCAAATAATTCAGTATTTCAATGAAGTTACCTTTTACTCAACAAAAGAATGATGAATAGAGGTAAATTATTTTCCTGTTAAAAAGAAAAAGAAATTAAGTTTGTGTAAACGACAGATACTGAAGAAAAATAACATTAAATGACAAGCAGTCATTAAATTAAGTCAAGTACAAGGTCATAGACATAACTGCCTGTTAAGGAAAGCAGAACACAAATGCACAGACATTACATATCCTGAAACACCAGAGCCCAGGAGTAGGAAGAGGCCATCCAGCATGTTTGCTGAGAGCAAAGGGACATGCTGCCTGGGCAGGATGCACACGGTGTGTGGAGCATGAGGAGCACTGGGCAGAGCCTGGTTGTTGAGGAATATATTTAGTGCCAGCAGCTCAGGGCTCAGCTGCAGTGCCAGCTGCACGTTGAGCTCTTGTAGATGATAGCTCCTTCAAGACATCTGAGACTCCGCCATGGGAAACCTGGTATTGAGCTGGTGAGGAAACCAGGTCTGACCTTGTGAGTGTGGGGCTGTAGCTGCAAAGGGGCTTCGGGGGCACTCGGTGGTGTGTGAGCGCCAGAGTGGCTCCTGGATGGTCAGACAGGGAATTTCCTTAGTACTGGTGATATTATCACCTCGAGGTAAGACAGCATTATTGCCTCCCACGTGTGCCACCCGCAGGCTGGGTCATTGCGGTCACTGTGGGAGCAGTGCAGCCTGCAGGCAGCTGTGGGCACAGCTGGGGAGGCACTGGGCTGCCACAGGCAGGGCACGGCGGGTTTGTCACTCCACAGCACTGCAATCCTCTCAGCTTCCTTGGCTGCATCAGCACTGTGCTTGCTCCATGTTTCCTTGGGCTTCACCTGGTGCTCTCGGCCATGGACTGTGGGTATTTCTTTCACTTCAAAGTGCCTGAAATAAATTGAAGGTGATGTCACAGCCAGCCAGAGTGAGGTTTTCGCAGCACAACACGAGTGACATACAATGCCAAGCTGGAGCAAGCCACAGGGCTGTGCTGGATGCTTGCAGGCAAGACTTGCTAAAGAGCAGTCAGGAACAGAGCAAAGGAGGGCACACCTGTCCTTGGTGTATCCATGCTACTGTCCCCAGCAGTTTATCCACAATACTGCCCCTGTGGATTGCCCACACCACTGCACTGAGTGGTGTGCTGGTTTGGCAGTCAGGGGAAGATGGGGCAAATATAGACCCATGCAGTGAGGATGAGAAACCAAGGCATGGAGTGACCCTGGGCTGAAGATATGTGACAGTGGTGATACAACCACAGCAAGCAGCATTTTGTCACAGGAAAGAGCACTTAAATGGAGAGACGATTCTGACATTGCAGTGCTATTTAACTTAGCAGAAAGCTTAGCTCAGGGTCTGGAATGTGAAGCAAGGTCATGTGCAATGTGAAAAGAGAACACACTTTAGCTGTTGGTGGTAACACTGGCACTGCTTCACAGTTCAGGGTCCTCACTTAAAACTAGGTACTTCTTAGGAAAAGGTGCTTGGTGTTCCAGCTCTGCAGTTAGAGAGCAAGGGCAAGGTGGCAGGGGAGGGTCTCTATGAGAAAAAAACCTGAGCAGCAGGTGTGCCAAGGCAGGCACACTGACAGGCAGGAGAAGGCTGGGTGGCACCAGGAGCTCCTTAGGACCAAGTCATCATGTGGGCTCTGGGCACAGAGCTGCAGAGATTGCCCAGATTACCAGAGGTGCTCAGTCCCGAGGGTAAACAAAGTCCTGACATGTTTCTGTCCCTTCTGGAGCACAGCAATTACTGGAGAGTGGGGCAATTCCTGCAGACCATAATTTTATCATGCAGCTGACACACTTTCTGAGGATGCTGGACTGCTAGGAGAAGGCTTTGATGCACCCCTGCAGAGCTGGGCTGGAGCAGGATAAATAATGTGTACAAAAATAGGTATGTTGAAATAAAAATACAGAATTTATTCTTTCACTGAATAGGACAGGGAAAAAAAAGGAAAATTACTTAAAATGTCCTTTAATAAGTTGCACATTTCCTTTAAGTTCACACTGAAGTAAGAGGAATTAGGGAATTCATTTTCTTCTCTTGAATCTGGAGAATTCCAAAGGGATGACTGAGAACAGAGTTAAAGTTCAGCAAACTACTGAAAATTCATTTTGTAACTGATTCTCACTTTTCATTTAGATGTAGAGTCCACTAAATAGACCAAGTCTATTCTGTCATGCTAAAAGCATGATCAGCAGTGAAGCTGCTTCCAGTGAGAACCAACAGCAGGTGGCCAGAAGGACAGGAGGTGGCACTCTGGCCAAGCGGAACCCCTCTGAAGGCCCATTTCAGAGCAGAACACAAAAGAAGGAGCAAGTTTTGAATAAATTCTTGCATATTTGGGACAATTGACTCAAGCGTGCATCATAGAGCAGGTATGGAGTCCAACTTTAAGACAAAAGCCCTGTTCAAACCACATGAAATACAGTTAGAATTAGCTCTAGGAATCTGCCCATCCAGAGATCATAACCAACACAGAATGCAGCTCCCGGGAGAAAACCAGGCAATGCTATAGCGTATTGCACTGAAAAATCAAAGGTATAGTCTATGTAAATTCTGTTTGCATGAGAATTTCTGGTCAATCCCAGCAGCAGCTGGGCCCTTCAGGGCTGAGCATCTCTCTTCACTGCCAGTGAGGGGAGCTGGTAGAGAAGAGTTCATATTTCTGGAAGAGTATACCTGACACTGCAAGTGTTCACTCCAGCACGGCTCACGGAGCATGGCTAGATGTCTGATCTGCTAGGGTCATTGTGACTATTCCCAAGTAAATCAGGCATGCCTATTTTGTTCGTTTGATATAGAGAACAACATTCTATACGAGAAACTGTCGCAACTATGCAAAACGTTTCTCATTTTAAATAAGCAACCATAGTAATTGGCAAGTAAATATTGGCAATGTTTAATGCTTTCGCTCTCTTCTCCCCGCCTTCTATTTTTGCTCAGCTTTTAAGAAATTATTGGTATTTTTCCTCTCTTACCTTTATTTATACACCACCAACATATATTAACTATCCAATCCATTGTTAATTACCAAATTACAGTTGCTGCTACACCTTATAACTAAACATAACTTACCCAAGAGAAAGTCTGGGATTTAATGGGCAGTGATTCTGGTAAATACTACATTGCAAAAACAGACTCTACAGTATGTGACCAATAAGTTCTTTGGAGGGAGCAGGGGCTGCAGTATTTAGCTCTCAGCCATAAGTCTCTGATGACAGATGTCCACCATGCAAAATCTCCAATTAACTTCTTCCTTCTCACATTTTGTCTCCCATTATTATTCAGTGTCATGCAATCAGTGGAATTTTAAGGGCCAAATAAATACAGTGGGGTGTGAGGTGGTAGCACCAGCTGTGTCCAAGAGCCTACCAGGTGGGATCTGGAACAAGCAGAATGACTCTGACTCTGATCTGGCTGAGCTAAGTGATATAGAAACTCTGATCTGGCCCATCTGAGTGGCTCTTCATCTCAGACTCCATCTATGGAAATTACTTTCCCCTCCTGTTCTAGAAGCTGTTTAGTGGTGCCCATTCCTTTCTAGTTTCTGAGAAGGACACCTGGAGTAACCCCAGCACGTAAAAGCCTAACTTGAACCTAGCAGCCTTGCCTTAAGTCTGGAAGCAGTGGTGGACAGCAGGAGAGCTTGAGCAGGGACAGGAGATCAGCTGGGCTCTCCCAAGTACCTGCCCTGAAGTACTAGAAAGAATGGGGAATCGCTGCTACAAATTCCCACAGAGTACCTCTAGGCTGTTCTCAGGCTCGGGGACTTTTCCAAGTGTTTAATGATGTTTTAATGCCTTTATTCTTAAGTTAGCATTAATCCAGTGGAGCAATGGGAATAAGGCTCAAACTGAGTGCTCTGGAAAAGGACAGTGCATTCAGAGTCCTCAGTGCTCAAACCTTTGAATTTTTAAAATCAGCTGGACTCTATAATGATAAATGCTAGAAATACCTGCAAAGAAGAAAAAGTTCTTGCAAGTCTCATCCAAATCATCCTTTCTTGGTTCAGCACCTCACTGTGCTCTATGGCTCTTCTATTGATGCTTTACTGAATTCAGTTTCAGGATGCACAGCCACTCCCATGAGACTTTATCCATGAGCACGGTGGTCCACTGAGATTTTTTTTCAGGGCTATCCATATGCACCAAGTTTCACTTTTATGCCTTGGCCATTATTCCTTGCCTGACCTTTTTGTCCAGTCCAGAAGTCAAGAATTATATTTTTTTCCAGAAAGGATCTTAGAGGGTTGCCTGCAGAGGGATTTGAAAGGAATTAGTTGGTGTGCTAATGCTTGCACTTACATAAACAGGTATGCCTTAAAAATACAAGCTGTGATGATAGATCATAATTGGTCTGCCTAACTATAGACACTTAATTAGAGTGTACCCCTCTGAGTGTATCCTCACTGATTGCCAACAGTGAGGATGAGAGAGCTTCAGAAATGCAGCTTCAGAAATTCTCCTGCAGCACTTCCTCCCCAATAAATAAATGAACTTTTGCAGAAATATGATTTACGCTTCTTGGAAGAAGCACCCTGCATCCTCTTACCCTCTGTCCTGGAGACATTCCAGGAAAAAACTGGGAACAGCTTCTGCCTGAATGACCTCCAGCTGCAGATGGTGTGTGAAGGAACATACAGGGATTTTACCCAGACACAAGCAGGATAAAACATATTCTACCATGCAATTCTGCAATTCTACCAGCAATTTTACCGTGATAGGAACGAGGAGGCCCAGTAGTTGGTATTTTCAGGAATGGTTTGAGTAATGAAGTAGCTGGTGTGTTCCATCCAGTGGAATGACACTGGGGTCCAGCCCTGAACACTAGGGAAGAGGATTAAGGTTAAAGTTGAGTTTAAGAACAAGTGCAAGATAGGTAGCTCAGGTGGAAATGAGCAGTTAGCCCTGCTGTGTGATGGAGAGTGACCAGCTCAGCAAAAGCTCTGCGCAGTGTCAGAGCAGCGTGCACTGTCAGCAGAGCCCTGACATTGTACCAGGGCTAAACAGCAAACACCTTGGCAAGTGTGTCACTAGGAATAAAGCCTTGAATAGATCTTGTTCTGTTCATTTTGGACAAAGCCGAATGGCAGCCTTGCAATCAGCTTTGGGCACTGTTCCCAAGAAGATACAGACTCCACAGAAAAAAATCAGAAGAAAGCAGCAGGAATCATCAGGAAAGAAAATTTATGGCAATAAACTGCATGGGAATAGGGATGTCTGGGCTGAAAGAACACAGCTGAGGGAGATGTTCAACAGTCTTTCTATGCATGAAAGCGTGCAGAACAGGAAGGAATAGTCTGTTCCCTGTGGCTGTGACTAATATCAGTGAAAGGAGAGGGACAACTGCAGCAAGGAAGACTGAGTGGTTAGGGAAACTCTGCAGATAGTAAGAGTAGTATTGTGTAGGGACACTGTGACATCTCCATCTCAGAAAGTAACAAGGACAGGTCAAATAATCTTTTTGCCCCTGTGTTTCCTATAACCAATGAAGCACCAGGAAAGTAAAGGGAATGAGAGAAGCCTACCCCATGCAAAATGGTGAAAACCAGAACTTTTTGACTGCAATATGGTGTAAACAGCCAATTCAAAATTAACAAAAAAACCAAGACAGTGGAAGTTTTGCAGAACATCACAGTTCAGGTCTGGAACTAGCTCAAGACTCAGCATTGTGGTGCTGTGGTGTTCCACACGGTGCGAGGAACACAGAGAATTTTTACTGCTTTCAAGAAGGGAGTGGTGAGGAGTGACACGGTTGCTTATAACAACTGTCAGTGGATGTCACTGGGGCACCAAAGGCCCCACCCTCCACCCTGTCAGGGCATGAACACAAGGAATGAAGTCCCCATGACTGTGGCACCAGAATGTTCTCTTGACAGGCTAGGGCATCAGCCCCACGAGCATTTCCCACATGCCTCTGGCTTTGTAAGCACTGCTCCCTAACAGTTCTCAGCTGCACTCTGATCTTTGGTATGCTCCTCTGCCTTCAGCTTCACTTTCCAGGATGCAGGCACAGGGTTCCCTGACATACAATGCTTGTTCCTTTGGTCCCTGAATGTTTGTAAGGCACTATGAAGCAGCACTCCCCTATATTACTCTTCAGCTCTAGCAGCCTTGGCAAAGAAGCAGAACAGCTGTTGCTCTGACCACAGTCTTTATGGCCATGATGCTGGTTTTTTTTTTTTCCCCTGTGGTTTAGAATAAAGTCCCCTAGCCATCCCAATTTCATGGAGCTCAGAGGTAGGAAAATACCGAAATGCCTTCTGCACAATGTCTCTGTGCTCATAGAGGGTCAGTAATGGGCAGGCTGGGAGCAGGCAGGGAGGAACATCTTGGCTGAGTTCAGCACTGCTGCTCTGGGGATCACAGAGGGTGGATTATGGCTTGTGTCCACACCGAGGGACGTCTACCTTTACATGTATCTCTGAGTGCATCATTAAGGGACAGAAAGGAATCTTTACTCAAAAGATAGAGAAAAAACCAGTCAATTTTTATGCTAACTTTTGATATCTGGATGGTTTCCTTCAGAGCTCTATGTGGGACAGTTCTATCCAGGCAAACGGCTGCAAGACAACTGCATTGCCCTGCTGTGACATGCCAGAAGCGAGTGATCCTTGTCACTAAGTTTTGTTCTGCATTTAGGTGAGGACAGGACACTGCCATCCTGCTTACTCTGTGTTAAGACACCAAAAGTAGCCAGGCCCCTCACATCTTCCTGCATTTTGACATGTCTCAACTCAAGAAATAAATTTCCCAGATTTCTAAGCTGCAAGCCAGCCGTGTTCACACCATGGGTTTGATTTTTTTTTTTAAATTTCCTTACTCTCTGCCATGTACTTACATGTGGGAATTGACAGCAGGTCAGCAAGCTTGTCTGGCTCCGACATTAATCTTAGCACAATTTGTTTGTACCCGTGAGAAACTTAGTGTTAGCAGAAGCAAGAAACCAAAACAGCAGAGCTGCAGCTGGTGTTTTCTAAATGCTTAGAATGTTTAGGATGCCTGTGTTACCGGTAACTAA
Source organism: Dryoscopus gambensis (assembly GCA_013389985.1). Taxonomy (NCBI): domain Eukaryota; kingdom Metazoa; phylum Chordata; class Aves; order Passeriformes; family Malaconotidae; genus Dryoscopus; species Dryoscopus gambensis. The sequence goes on from WEIT01009316.1 coordinate 162,578, forward strand.
AAATAGAGCATTGTAGCTAAATGATAGCCAATGAATCTATTGTAGTAGTTAAGCAGCCAGGGGATGACTAACATGAATGATAAACAAAGCAAAGTCTATAAAATGTCTCGGGAGTTTTGAATAAAGATCCTTTTGCTTGAAATCTGTTCCTGGGCTATTATTGCGTTGCTCCTGCCTCAACCATGGCACTTACACCTGCTTGCACTGCACCTGCCTGATTCCCAGCCCATCAGAAGTGTGATACATCAGAAGAAAATGGATGAGTGATGACTGGTGAGAATGCTACTCTGAGATCATCCAGATCTGGGGGTAAATGTGAAAACCAGAAGATGTTACAAGCAACACGGAAGACAACAAATTGACTATTTGTTTGATATTTGGTAATTTTAATATTTGAGAAGCATGTATGATACACATTCTAAATTCTTTGTTATGATGCTGCCTTAACTTTAAAGACAATATGAAAAGCAAAAGCAAATTTGCCTTGAGACACCTCACAGATCCCAGCCATTGCTTGCTGGAATAATCTGTTTCACATTCTATTGGCAGCAGTTCCTGCAAGGAGGAAGTTACAATTAGTGGCAAAGTAATCCCACCTCTCTAAAGTCAGCTGTCCACTCAATTTCGCAAAGGAAGTTTCTTTTTCTGGGGCTTACATCAGGCTCACAACTGGGAAAGGGACTGTGTCTCTGGGGAAGCATTGTTCTCCTTGAGTCCATATTCAAGTTTCATGTATTGCTGCCCGCAGTATACTGGAAATACCAGACTGCAATGCTGGCAGTTCTTGTTCTTGGCTGGGTCCTGCTCTTTGCTGCAGCACCAAAGCTCACCCCAAAAGTGGCTCACATTCATCGTTGATGCAGCAGGTGGCAGGTGGTCGGTTGGCTCCAGGTGAGAACATGGTGCATTCTGTCCTGAAAAGCCTGGCTTGCATCCAAGCAGGAACATATTCATGGATAGGTGAGGATTCCAAGGGTACAATATTAGAGTGGCAACTCCTGGCTTTGTGCTGGCACCTAATCCGATGTCACCTTTGGCCACCATCACACCCGAAGCAGGAGTCGGGAAGAGACCAGGCAGCTGCGTCACTCGTGGAATACAAACCAGGATGGTGTGGGATAATAACGGGACAACCCTAAGAGTAACCCATAGCTTTCCCCAGGGCAATCCACATAAAATTACACTTCTACAGTGGTCACGTCATTTACACGATATTACCCTGTGTCTAGGGGAAGAGACCTGCAATAAGCATTTAAAACTCTAAATCGCTTGTGAGCTTCCCTCCCAGATACACGGCATACAGGCTGCCCAGACAGGCTGTGGCTCGAAACATTTATGGTCAGGTTGGACGGGGCTCTGAGCAACGCGATTTGGTTGAAGATGCATCTCGTGGCTGGGGGGATGGACTAGGTGACCTGTAAAGGTCCCTTCGCACCCAACCCATCCAGTAATGCTGTGACTCCCGTGTCCGGCGCTGCGGGGTCCCCACGCTCCGCGGCTCCGCAGGGCCATGCCGCCGAGGGAGCTCCGTCCGCCCCATCCACCGGCGCCCGCAGAGCCGCGGCGATGCCGGGTGATGCCGGGGAGATGCCGCCGCAGGCCCC
>WEIT01009316.1:178848-228336 GCA_013389985.1 Dryoscopus gambensis
GTGGGGAGGGAGGAAGGAGAGGGGGAAAGGGGAACAGCAGAAACCTAGTAAGGCCTCCAAAGATCCAAAAATCTTCGTGGTGCCTCTCCGCACTCACTTATCAGTTTCAAAGAGGGCGCGGGTACAAGGCTTGAGGCAATGAAAGGCTGAGAGGGGAGGGGTACACACCTCAGGAACCAATGGAACAGGGGCAGGAGGGATTAGGCAACATAAATCAGTTGGGGTACCGAGGAAGGGATAATGGACAGGGTTACGGTTTAGGAATATACCATACATTTTGGAAGCGGGAACAGAACAAACCATTTAAAGGCAAATACAGAACCACACTGGGAAAGATGGGGATTTGTAGAGGAAATGCAGACTGGGCAGGGAGCTCATTCATAGGGATTTGAAGGTAGAAGTGGAGATGACAGTGTAGGTGTTCAATGGTGAATTCATACATCTGTGACTCACTCTGGTATTTCACCCCTTTTGCCCTCCACAAGTTGCTTTTTCCTTGCAAATTGTTAATCCTGTACTGAACGGGTCCTCTTTGATACCCTCCTCTGTTGCATTCCCCTTTGGTGCCCGGCAGTGCACACACTGTGGAGGGACATTTCTTCTGTGTGGGACCTGCCAAGGTGGGCATGTGAAGGCTTGGGGAAGGAGGAATCCAAGGTCACTGTGGGGGGAGCCAGCTGGGGGCATGGCCTGAGAACCAAGGGGGCTTCTTAGGAAATTATGGACTTTGATGGCCTCAGCTAGCTACATTTACCCACTGGCTCTTGACCAGACGAGGTGCATTTGATTAATGTCTTGCTCCTAAACTGACTACCTGAAATACAAGCAAAACTTGACCTTGAAAAGGCATCAAAGCAGGTCTTGCGACACATGTGGACATAATGGAAAATGATGCGTGTTGTGCTGCCGGAAAAGAATGGAGTACAGGTATGCAGCACAGTTGGAGGGGCTGGGTTGCTCACTTCTCTGCTCCCTTTAGCACATACACTCTGCCCATCTGTTAACACCTTATTGTGCTGTCTCATTCTATTACAACCTCCTCCAGCCACTCTTTCTGCAGTGTAGGGGATATGCTGCCATCAGAACATTGAATGCCTCTCCAAATCTTCATTTCTTTTAAAGTCAAAGGGGCTGCATTGATGAAGGACCCTCTTTTCAACAGAATGCCTTGGCAAACTGCCCCATCCAACCCAGTTTGGGCACTAGATGCCACAGAGGTGAGTGTCTTGACTAGTCTTCTTAGATCTTACTCTGAGTACATCTCCCCAAGGCCCATGCAGAACTATCAGGGAATCCACAGGTGAATGGTCACTGCAGTTATGCGCCTCACAGAGCTTCAACTCTGCTCTACACATGGTAAAAACAGAAAGTGTGCATGAAAAATTATATTACTCCATTTCAGGACTCCTGATCCCTGCAGGACTGACTCATGCTATGCTCCTTCCCACTACTTGTTTTAACTCTTGCAGTTATTGCCTGCCACCATGACAGAATGGAATGACTGATGCTGTATTTATATTAATGATTTGATATTTAATAAGGAACCAGTCATACACTTGCCTAAGGCATTTAGACCTTCTTATGGAATCACAGGCAGATTCAGGCTGGCAGGGACCTCTGGAGGTCACCTCGTACAACCTTCTCCAAGCAGGATTAACTTTGGAGCCAAGGCATCTCTAGCTGGGTTTTGCCCAGTCAGGTTTTGGAAATCTCCAGGGATGCAGACTCTACCTGCTCTGGGCATCTCCTCCAGCAGCTTCCTTAGTTTCTAGCATCTGAGTCAAATTTAGAGCCCTTGCTGTCTGGGCAAAATCAGGATCACTTTTCTTACACTGATAGCATCTCACTTGCAGTAGCTTTCCCAGCCTTGCTGAGTAGCCATCAGGGCTTTAATAAAAAAAGGCAGAGGACTCCACTATGTTATCTTCAAACAAGCTTCACACCTTCTGTAAGTATTGTACCCTTTGGTCTGTTCTTTCATTACATCTTTAACAAGACTTTTTGTTTTCTTTTTTCATCAAACACTACTGTATATGACTTTGTCATTTCACTGCCCCTGCACGAGGCAAATCAAATCCTGTGCCAAACCTGGCCATGTCAAAAGTCACTCCTCTTGTGAGTTCACTATTCTCTGCTCCCCAAAGCAGTCACCTTTCTTGCTTTCAGCCTTTCCAGTGTCCCTCTGTGTCCTGAGCCAGCTCTAAATGTTCCTTTAGCTTTTAGGCCTGTAACTTCATTCCAAAAGGGCCTTGTGTTATTTGTTGAACCACTTATTTGACTAATGTGACTTCAACATTCCCTCAGTACCTGGTGCCACATGACACTGACACTGGAGATGTGTTACATATCATGCATCCTAGCATCAGAGTGACTTCCTTGCACCAGGTGGCTGATGTAATATGCTTTCTGGTGTCCTCATTTAAAACTAGGATTTCAGCTCTTCTCTTCTGACATCTGTGAGGAAGAAGGAGACACTTCAGGGGCTAGTGGGTCTTAAATGTGAACCATCACAGCTCCTGTAACTCAGGATCCTGTTATCCAAGAGCCCCACATGACTGTCTACATTCCACTGGCCATCATGGAGTGCTGCTCCTAAATCAACTAAGTTTTTTAAATCCCACTGGCAGACTTTGAACTACAACCACATAAGCTTGTCCTCAGCACTGATCCCTCACACTTGCTCTGCCTAAAGCAGACCTAACAATTTCTGCAGCATAAGCAGCAGGAGATTTCCCCCCATGACCATCCTTTCATTCCTCAGTGCAGGAAATCATAGCCATTCCTTTATCTCCCAGCACCTGCCAGCTTTCCACCACAGCACTCAGCACAGCAACATCAACACCCCAGGGCGACAGACAAGCACCTGCCTGGGATGAGCATTAGCAGAGTAAATGCCTTGGGAAGAGAAGAGAAAAGCCCGCCCACTGCCCACCAAGACTGGCATAAAAGGTGAGGAATGTGTGCACTGTGGAGGGCACGTGTGCTGGTGCCCAGCACGTGTTAGAGGGCTCTGGAGGGCTGCATGTGCCATGTTTGCACACTCCATCCTGCCACTCCCTTGTCTCCTGACTCTACTTGTACATCAGCCTGGATCTAAGTGCAAGTTCCAAGTGAGTTCGTCTCCTCTCCCATACGGAAGCCTCTTCCTCTGGATGCAGCATAACCCTGTGCTATTTGATGCCTGGCTTGTGGACACCTCCCAGCCCAGCCCAGGAACTGCTAGAAAGTCTCTACGCTGGCAACTCGGGCGTTGTCCTCCCATCACATCCCCGCATGCAACAGAGCCAGGATTTCCCCAGTCCTTGTTGGAACCACCAGGCAGCAGAGCACTCCAGACCCAACCATACCTGACCCACTGGCACACAGACCACGGGGCAGGTCCCTGCACCATGTCCCTGTCCTGGTGTCCTAGGTTACAGTGTAAGATGTATCCAAAAGTATGTATTCTGTTACCATCTTCATAAGCTGTTGGAACCGGTGGGACAGTGTTCCCCATCCCCTCCATGACTCATCCCTGATAAGCTCCTGGGACTATCTTCTGTTAATGGGCCAGCTGTGGACACCAGGTGCAGCAGAGTTCTTATCTCTCCCATGACCCATCCTCCCTCCAGGGGGATCTTCTGTCAAAGGGCCATCACCGCATGGCTGATAAGATTACATCATCCCATTGTGAGATGCCCCGCCCAGAGGGAGGAACCAAGCATTCCATCCTGAATATAAGCTGAGGTCTGGAACACCACAGGCAGCCTTTTTCCACTGGACTATCAGAGGAAGACCAGACCCTTCCTACTCTGCCACTGGACTTTCAGAGGAAGACCAGACCTTCTCTACAGAATCACTGCCTCAACAGAACCATCACTCCAGGAGAACTGCAACCACCATTTGACTGAACTTCTGCCAAACCCCCTGACTGTCAGGGGGTCAGGTTTGTACTCTGACTCTGTCAGTGGGTTGTTTTTTTGTACTACTACATTTATTTTATTTTTCCTATTAAATTGTATTTCTGATTCGAAGTCTCTCACTAGTTTGCTTTCAAACTAGTACACCTGGCAAAAGACAGACTCTTGCTCACAGCAGAAAGCCAGTCTGGAATTCTGAAGCCCATGGCCAGAGCAATGGCTGAGAACAAGCTGGCCTGGCACAAGGCTAGCACAGGTGACAGGAGCACCTGAGCTATCCAAGACAGTGACAGCAAAGCTCTCCTTTGTCCAAGTGCACCTAGCAGTCCCTTCCTGAGGCACACAGCAGCTACAGGACAGGGAATGATGTCTTCATGTTTCATCTGCAGCTAATTCTGCTGATTCTTGCTTTCCACATCAATTCCCAGACCTTTTCCATAGTTTGCCAACCTGTCATCTCAGGAGCAGCACGTGGGAGGGCATGGCTCCATGGGATAGGCTTCCTCAGCCTTCCTCTGCAACTCATGCACCCCCTTGGCCACTGTCCCAGTTTGCTGCTACTGCAGATACAGCTCAGGCAGAACCTTCCTTATCTGCTGCTTAACATCAATCACCTGAACCTTCCCATGAGCCCCTCAGAATGCTCCCAAGGATCTCTGTAAACCTTAGATCAGGTAGGTGTGCCAGTACAAAGATGGCTGTAGCAGGAGCCTTGTGGGCAAATGCATTTTATAATAGCTTTCAGAAGTGCCTTTTTGGAAGGTGTCACATTCCAGACCCAGGATGGTGCAAAATCACTCTGCGAAGGGACCATCCTTTCACTCAGCACATTTGCATTTGTCCTACTTCTATTCCTGTAGACCTCAAAATCATCAAATTCCTCCTCTCTGATATACAGTACCACCCTCCCCATGATGCTATACCACAGCACTTGAGCAGAATATGTCAGGATTACACAGAAAATATTTTAAGAGCCTACCCTGCGTCAGGAACTCCCCCAAACTCACATCTGTTCTGATTTCACTTCACCCCAAATCACCTGGACAGAGCCAAAAGAAGAGGCAAAATATGAACATGAACAATACCTATGTTTTATTTTACAGCTTCTCTGTACAACTTCTTTAAAAAGTAAGAAAAAATGATACTGAAAAGCAGAACTTCAGGCTGTCATGCCTGCAATGAGCACTGACTGGCTGGTGCTGCCTACGGCTGGCACAGCCCAGCTGGCTGCAGCCAGGCTGAGCTCTGTCTCACCCCGCAGTGTGTATTTACTACGAAACTTCAGAAGCCAGCAACTGAGAACAAAAAGCTGCAGCCAAGTAGTGGCTTGTTGTGGTGAATTCCACAACCTTTGAGCAGTTGAACAGGTGGGTTAGTGACTGCCACAAGCTAAGAGGACCCAGGGACTGTTGCAGAAAGTGTCGCATATCCTGACAGCCATCAAGAACACCGATGGCCAGTTGTGCCCTGTCCCCTGCCTCTGGGGCAGCAACAGGACAGGGCTCATGCCCTCCCCAGGATATGGCCTCTGGTCACTAGTCCAGCTAGGGAAAAGGTGATATTAGGTCGCTTCCTGCTGGCTCCTCACAGCAGCCACCATGCACAGTGCCAGGACGCCTGGTCCTGTAGGCCGCAGAGGTTTTTCTGTATGTGTGTCCTAGGGAGCTTGCAAAGTCATTCCCCTCACTAGGAGCCATCATTGAAGAATTCTAACCAGCCAAGATTGGTGGATTTCTTTAGCCCCACTATCTTGGGTAAATGGTATTTGTTCCAGTTGGACAACATCAATGGCATGTGATGGCTGCAACAGTCCTGCACGGTTCTCACAGGGATAATGAACATGGGACTCAGGCTGTTAGTCCAGCCTACTCCATTCCTCTCCTCCCCACAGAAGTGTTTTTTGGGAATGCCTGGGAAAGCAGCAACAACCCCAGCTGCTGCTGACTGAGCCAGTCCTCAGGAATGGTACCACCAGGACATGTCTCTATTTCACACAAACTTCCCAAAGCAGGAGTGTGGCTTCCTCCAAGCCTGTACCCAAAGGGCCTAGGGCAGCACAGGGGTGGAGCTCCTCTGCCCTGGAGAGCCAGGAGAGCAGGAGCAGGGGTCCTGTGCTCACGTGCCAGGGAGATGCCAAGGCCATGCTTCAATGAAACAGTATCTCTGAGGGGACACACAGATCCTGACTATACTTCTTGTTCTACACAGAAGTTTCTGAATGTGCCAAGCACTCAGATCCCAGGTGAAAAACCTCCCCACTTGGTTCTTCTTCTCTGCACAGTCACGTCCTACCTCCAGCCACGCACTGGAGTTGTGTGTTCAGGTCACAGCATCTCCAGTGCACATATGTCCCTGGAAAGAGCATCCTCACTGCTCACGTTATCCCATCAGCAATTACCTCCTGCCAGGACCCTGCTGCTCAGGAGGAACCAGCAGCCCAGAGCCATTCCTGCAGTCCCAAGCCCTCCCACAGCCACATCTGTGCAAAGGGATACACCCCCACCAGGAAAGGGAAAGGGAGTCCTCCAAAAGCCTGCAGGTGGGAACAGCTGTCCCCAGCCCAGCCTCTGAGGAAAGCTGGCCCTTGGGGAAGAGGTCTGGCAGGGCCATCACTGGCTGCATTTGGACCAGCAACTGTAGGGATACCCCTGCTTCGGAGGCAACAGTTGGGTCCTGTGTTCATCTTGTAAGAACACGGTATGTCCCACGCTTTTACAAATACAAGGAAGGACATCTAAACCATCCAACCCACTGAGCCACAATACTACAGCACCGTTGGAAGAGGAGCACACTGGGAGAGGAGGTCCTGGTCTGCAGGGTCTGGCTTGGGCAGTTCTCCAGGCACAGCCACCTGCTGGGCTTTGCCTGGAACAGGAGCCTCGCTGGGTTTAGCACATGCATATCAGATCTACGTATGAATATATTTATCTCTGTCTGGGCAGATCCCACTGCAGCCATCCTGCCCGCGGCAGCCAGAGGCCATACTTTCCGCCCACCAGGAAAACACTTATTTTTGCTAATAAGCAATAAAGAAAGAGAAAAACCAGAGCACTAGCCCCAGCAGGGATTTACTCTGGGGCTGGAGTGGGTCTCTCAGGGCTGCTCCCAAGGGAGCCCAGCTGTGAGCCCTGGATGAGGGGCTGGGAAGCAGCACCCCTGCATCCCAACCCCCCACAGCACCAGGCACAGGTACTCAGGGTGCATGAAATCATTCCCACATTGCACAAGGAAGATGAGGGCAATTGCATACTTAAATCATGAATCCCCAAGTATATTAATGCACTCAAGGGGCCTCAGGATCTCTAATCTGATTAGAGACACTTGCTGCCATACAGGAGGTGGCTCCAGCTTGCACGGGGTGCAAGGAGCCAGGAAACCCCTGGACTGGAGGTTCCCAAAGCAAAAGGCAGGCAGAGCTACAGGGCCCCAGCCAAGGCAGCAAGGGCACAGAAATAACCAGATTTCACAAAATTTCCGTGTGAAGACCTCCCATGAAGGCTCTGAAAGTTTAGATGTAGGAGGGAGCTCAGTAGTAGAACTCCGATGTGGGAGGCGATGACAGCAGCTGTGGCAGACAGATAATGAGACAGATCATCACAGCAGGCAGTATTCAGGTGGAAGAGCTGTCACACGGGTGTGGGTGGTTTCACAGAGGGGATGATGGGAGTTCACTGAAGCTCAGGACCAGGTGTGCTCTGGTTTCTAACCTGGACTGGCAGACTGTCATGCATACGCACACAGCCACCTCTCCGTACCTGCAGTTATTTTACTGCCAGCTCTTGGATGTTACTAATGATCAACTTGCAGTTAATTGTGGTTACTCCAACAAAAAACTTTGTACATGAGGTACAATAAAGAACAATAGAGCTGTCTGTTGTGGAGTTAACTTAGGATCATGGAATATTCTGAGTTGGTAGGGACCCACAAGAATCATCGAGTCTAGGTCCTGGCTCTGCACAGGACAGCACCAAAGCTTGAAGCTTGATCCCCAACCTGAAGCTATTTAGGAATTACAGGAAGGATGATATAGGACTGGCCCCAAGCAGGCCCACAGGACAGATGGGTACTTCATGCTGCAGTTGGGCTATGTGCACCTCCATAAGGCTATCAACTATTCGTCTCAATGCAGAGAGAAAAGAAATTGCTTACATCCAGTTTAGCTTCTTTGTGATGCATAAAGAAAGATTAAAAGGTTATTCCTCAATAACCCTAATCTCTTTCCTTCCCTTGAGCCCCGCTGCCCAGCTCTACCTGTACCAAGATGCCAAAGAAACCACAACACAGGTCCTACACTGATCCCTCTCTCCACTGTTCCCTTTGTCTCTCAGGACATCGTGCAAGGTCAACCATATGTGGCTGCAGTCTCCAAAAGCACAAAGCAGGAGACAACTGAAAATGTGAGGTGATGGTTCTGTGTCCTACCTGGACCTGAACCACTTGAATTGCTACCTGAGGACAGGTGAGGCACCTGGAGATCTCCTGCCCCTGCTCTTGGCTCTTTGCAGTGGCTGCACAGAGGGAGCAAACACCGTCCTGGGGAAGGGCAGTGCTGAGAGCCTGCAGGCCCCAGGGGCATGTGGGGGGCCCTGGAGAGCCAACTCCCAAAATGTCACCTGCATCAGCCCCAAGGCAGGATGGGACCAGCCCACATCCTATAGCTGGCTCCAGCAGTGTGACCCTGCTCTGGAAGCTGAGCACAACACTCCCTGGCTGGCTTGGCTGCTTCGGTGGGAACACTTCTAACTCCCACTTTAATTAACTAACACACATAACGAGGCTTGTTCAATCTCTTTTTCATCATTCAAAACTGCATCCCTGCAATCTTTCATCAGTCCCAGTGATATATTTAACAAGGCAGTGCCTTCCTGGGCACAGAAAGCCCTCTACCACACCTGAGCAGGGCCCAGTGACACCCAGCTCCAGCACCTCTTTTCCAGGTAAGGGGAAGCCATGCAGGAAGGGTGCAGGCTGTGCCAGGGCAGGGCAAGCCCTGGAAAGCAGATGTGGTCCCAGTTCCCATCCTGCATCACAGCATGTGCTGAGGATACCATGTCCTTGCTTTTGCTGCTTTATGCATTTGTCCTAAGAATGCACCACGTACTCAAATCTCCAAAAGCCTTCCTCATCCAGGAGAGCTCCTCTACAATCACAGAATGGTTTGGGTTGGAAGGCACCTTAAAGATCATCTCATTCCACCCCCCACCATGGGCAGGGGCACCTTCAACTATCCCAGGTTGCTCCAAGCCGCGTCCAACCTGGCCTTGAACACTTGCCACAGCTTCTCTGGGCAACCTGTGCCGGGGCCTCCCCACCCTCACAGAGAAAAATTTCTCTCCATTATCCCATCTAACCCTACCCTCCAGCAGTGGGAAGCCATTCCCCCTTGTCCTGTCCCTCCAGACCCTTGTCCAAAGTCCATCTCAGCTCTCTTGGAGCCCCTTTAGGCACTGTAAGGGGCTCTCCCTGGGGCTTTCTCTTGTCCAGGCTGAACAGCCCCAGCTCTGTCAGCCTGTTTCCACAGCACTGAGGTGCTCCAGCCCTCAGAGCATCTCTATGGCTTCCTCTCTATTCCCTCCTTGGACCAACTCCTTGCCCAATCCAGCGCATCTCTGGGCATAGCCCACTCACAGTATCTCTGGAGACACACAGTCCCTGAGGGACAGGTAGAGGGGACTGTAGTAGCTACAGCTAAAACCTGAGGTGTGTTCTGGGGGGAGGTCATGGCCAAAGAGATTTTATTACTTTTCCTGTTTTGTAAGGCTCTGTAGGAAATCCATTTCATCAATTTCATCGTCAAGCAACAAGAAGCTGCATAGAGAGAAAATATAGGAAAAAGCATCAGAAATCAGAAGTGGAAACAGTGAAGTCTAAGGTAGAAACCAAATTTTTGGAGCACTGGGAGTGATCACAGGGCACATATTTAAACTAGATCACAACTGACAGTTCATGACATTATCAACACAAAAATAACCATTGTCAGCTGCTGTCCTTTAGTTTAATGTTTTTACATCAGTTGCAAGTGGTTCAGGTTCCTCCAAGCCATCCATGCCACGAACCTTTGCACTCACTGTCCCAGTATGACCCCAGGTCACAATGGAACAAGCTAAGTTTTAGCAATCCTGGCAGGCGTGTGCTTTCCAGGCACATCTTCCACAGCCACCCGAAAATCAACGGCACCAACATAACCACGCCCCAGTGACCCAGGCTGCCAGCAGCATCGGCTCCTGCAGGGTCTGACCAGCAGAGTTAAGAGCAGCAAATCAGAGAAAAGGATTACTAACAAATTCATACTGCAGAGTTGTCCAGTTCTATTCCAAAGCCCCTCTTGGATGAAGGGCAGGCCCAGGGACACAAAAATCCCCAAAATTATCACCAGGGCTGCTGCAGTTGTCTGGAAGCATTTGTTTCTGGAGCTGCAGGTCAGCTCCCCAGCACTGCCCTGTCTCTGTGCTGCCCCCATTCCCAGTGCTGCAGCCCAGGCTGCATCTGCCACCTCAGCTGACAGCACCGACCTTTACACACTGTCTTCCAATTCTGTCTACCATCAAATTTTTCTGATTTCCTTATAAAGATAAAATTCAAATATTGCCCTCTGTTGTTTTGTCAGTTATTTTACAAACAAAATGCTGGGTCAATGAGGGGTTTGGTAAAGGACAGGTTAGCCTGCATTTCTTTAAGTACATCTCTAATGTACCTGCCCTCATCCAAGGGCATTTCAGGTAGCCAAAATATTAAAAAAAAAAAGAAAAAAAGAAAAAAAAGAATTTTTATTTGAATTCCAGCAGGTGGCAGTAAAATCACCTGTAAAGTGCTGCTTGTTAATTCTGAAAATGCAAGAGCTGCACGCCATGAGGAATTTTGGCTACAACTGATCAAGTTAAATTGTTGGGGGCAAAAAAAAAGGTAAAATACTGAGCACATAACTGTTCTAGCTCTCCTGGAGCCCATTTAGGCACAGGAAGGGGCTCTCAGTCTCCCCCAAGCCTTCTCCAGGGGAACACCCTCGGCTCTCCCAGCCTGACTCCAGAGCAGAGGGGCTCCAGCCTTCAGAGCATCTCAGAGCTGGACTCTGTCCAGCAGCTCCTTGTCCTCCTCGTGCTGGGGAGGGGGATGCAGCACTGCAGGAGGGGCCCCACACCAACACAACTTACACACGAGAATCATTTCCAATCCACAGGTGCCTGTAGAAAAAGCAGGAATTCACACAACCAAACACAAACATAAAGCAAGTTTATTCCTGTGTGGTGGACTCAGGGCTGGGGATGGCTCCTCATCTGTAGCCCATGATTCCTTCAGGCCAGTCCTAGTTGAGAAGTGTCTCCCCTCTCCCCATGAAAGTGATTTGGTTATTCGCAGGATAAACATTTTGCGTAATACAAGATGTTCAGTGATTTTTGATTCAATGCAACATCACACCATCCTGTTCCCAGGGAGCAGGCTGCCTGCCAGCAGGGCACACGAGGGAGGGGCAGGGAGCTGTGCTCAGGGACTGCACACACAGCACTGACACCGCTATGTGCCAATATGAGAGACATTCAGGAAGATTTTGCTTGAGGAGGGTTAGAGCTGAATCAAACTTCAAAACTTTTGGATTTGAGGTTGACAAACATGTTTGGTTTTGGATGGTTTTTTAAGTTGCCAAAAGTATTTGTTAGAGGATTAACTCTAACCCTGTTTTCTTGGCCAAGTCTCCAAAATAATTTCATGCCAGCTTCTTAATTTACACTTCCGTAGTAGCTGTCGTTAGGAAATGTACATTCCTACTATTCAGCAAGATTAGTACAATGCTGCATGTAAAAAGGATTAAGCATGGGAAAAAAGAGTGTCTTTCTGAGGGATTCTGGTAATGTCTGCCCAGCTGAACTGAAAAACAAAGCCAAACTGAACGCCAGGACATGCCAGAACACTGCTATAGAAAAAAGGGATTTTGAAGTTAATACACACATGCACACATACGAATTTTCACCTCTTGAAAACAGATCTGCACGGGCACACAGGCCACCTTCCCTCCTCCTTGGAAAGAACCAAAGAGAAGAATATTGAAAACATGGGGAAGTGCATTAAAGACCACTGGGTGCGTTCTGCTCTCTTCTCAGTCCTCCTTTGAAACAAAAACTAGCAAGCAAGGATGAAGTCAAACTCTTGGTGTTCATGTAAGTGCAAGGTAGTTCACCTTCATATGGCTGAAGTTTTCCCACAGGACTTGGCACTTCACAGGAACAAAACCCCAAGATCACAACTTCTTGTTTGTTTCACCATGATTTCCCAAACATTCAGGATTCATTTTTCTTCATGAGAAATTTCTTTGATTTTGCTTACAATGGTTTTCTGTGTGATCTTAAGCATCAGGACACTCCAAGAAAATACTCAAAACAGAGAAACTACTAGCAAAGGTCTCGTGCGGACGTAGCAGCTTCAAATAAGGTTTTTATTCAAAGGAAGCAGTTATGAGTTTCTCTTCTCCTCCCTGTATGATCCAAAGAATACATCAGAAGGATGTACCTAACACATGGGAACACTTGGACCCTTGGAAATCAGGCACAAAGCAAAGACTTCAAAAGCTGTTTATTAGGAAAACCAGACATTACAAGAGGACCAAACAGATTTGCAGTTTCTAGTACAATGCAGAGCACAAGAAAAGTCTGCAAACACAGGTAACAAACCCACCTGAACTGCTACCATGGGCATGTCCATGCTCAGCTCACTTGCCATGAAAGGCAGGTGCTGGGGTTCTTCAGGCAGCCAGCCAATCCCTGGGATGTTTCATATTTCCTGCAGAAGTACAGATTGTACACAGAGCTTTAATGATAGTTAAAATAAAATTCATATTCAGGAATTCCTACATCCAAGTTGGGGCATTAATATACTGTATCTCGTAAAATTTTATTTCTTTGTTTTCCTTCAAGGTCATCTAGATTTCATGTTCTTATAATGCATTTTCCCCCACAGATAATAAACCCCTGCTGTCTATGCATGATTCTGCCTAGCAAAGCATATCTGAGACTGTTTGCTTTGTTACCTAAGGAAGAGATCCAAACTTAATTACCTGTCAAAACAAGGTAACTCATATGTATTCACAGGCAAGTCCTTTATAACCCACATCAGAGAATCGAGATATATATTAGCTAATACTATTCAGCTTTAGAACAAACATGTCCTAAACTTGACCAAACCCAGGAATTCTTGTCTTTGCAGCAATCACCCATCACAGAGCAGAGAGCAAAACTCACTGAGCTCAACACAGAAAAATGAGCACGACCAGCTCAATAGTTTCTAGCAAGAAGTGCAACACTAACACTAACTCTCAATCAGGAAAATGAACAGGAAAAATACCTCACTGAACAGATTGCTGAATTTGCATCTGGGTCTGTATCTTAAAAGGACAAATAAATACTTCAAGCATGGTTAAAAAATCTAATTCTCAAATTAGTCTCTTCTCCTCCCCATATAATGTACAATAAATGCTCTGTTTCTTGCCATTTTGCAATAGTTTTAGCAGCTGTCTGATGAATCTGACAGATGTCCATAAACGTTAAGGATTGCATCAGAAAAAAAATCAAAACAGATTAACTATCTGTTAACCAAAGCTTGGTTGCCAACCCCTTTGCCCCCAACCCCAAGCTCTAAACTTACCTTCTCTGTTGCAACACAGCTGTTGGATATGCTATAAATAAAGACAAACATTTCAATCAACACTGAAATTAATAAATGGAGAAAACCACAGCTAAGACACACAAGCACCTAAGCCTTCCTCAGACATGTGAGACCAGCGGGACCAGATAGGAGTACCTGCCACCAGAGTGCACACTTCAAGTCCATGCTTTAGTGCCCATCACAGTGTCTATCCTTCATCATCTAAAAACAGACCAGAAATAATGGCATTTCAAAGAGGAGACAGTTACTAAAACAAAGAGCACAGATCCTGCAATCCTACCCCATGGAAAAGAGGGAGCTGGCATTCAGCAGATACAAAAGCAGCAACATGAATAAAATAGAATTCACAATCTCAGAAAAGGCTCTTCACTAACTTGGTGGATAGTTTGAGATTGCTAGGTAGTAATATTAATATGCAAATAGTTAATCAAGTCTCACACACACTGTTTACAGAACTGCAGTGAGCATGAGGGGTGTTATACCATCCTCCTGCCTCTCTATAAAGCCAAAGCTAAGTGAAACAAAGTCACCTATTTCACATGCCACCAAATGTCCCAAATTACTGAGGCAGACTTGGAAAGGTCCTTATTGGTTTTTTTCAAAATAAGCTACAACTCTCTGCACCTGTACAATTATCTACAAGCTAAAACTTTGGACTGAATCTGGAAACAAGAATGCAGGTGATGCTCACCTGAGCTACTGCTTCAGGTCACTAAAAGAAATGTGACATACTGCCAGAGCTGATTTCAGCTATTTTTACACTTCAGTTTTTGAATACCGGTTTGGAGGTTTGGTCCATGGTAAGTGATGTGTATCCATGTTTCTTGAGTTTAGCAGTAAGGCTTTCTTCTTTTTAACTCTCTTCCTCCTGCCATTTTTTAGATGCTTCACTTAAGCATGCAGAATAAAAAGAAATCCCAGCTATTCTGGAACAGCTCATTATTTTTTCCAAACTGCCCATTAAGGAGAGAGAAACTGTTCAAAGATGGATCAACCTGAACATCCTGCAGATGAAATAAAATGCAACAGTCACTTCACTAACATCTACCCAGGCAATTCATAACATTGTGCAGCAGTGACATTAAGTGGTGTTTACTTACTCTTTTTTAAAGCCAAGGCAAGGATTTGAAGTCCTAAATGACTCTGATGTACTCACATGAATGATGAATAAACAGGCTGCAAGATTTCATGTTGCTTAAGCAAGTGAAAGTGATGATACCTGTCAAGGTGTCACCAGCAAGGTGCTATCGCAGGAGGCAGTGCACTGCCACGCTCCCCAAGAGCACTTTCAAAGACTAACAGCCAAAAGCCATGAATACAAAACAACCACCAATTCCAGAGAAACTAGAGACTTTACGATTCAAGAACTGTGATCACAACATTCTATTTCTCTAAAAGATGAATGAACCCTGAAGAGATCAAGAGGCGTAAGCTAAGCCAGGCTGATGATCCAGCACATGCCAGAGACCAGAGACCAAAGCACCCAAACAAAAATCACTTGCCTCAAACAAATGCAACCACCAAATAACTGTTCCAAGAAATAGTGAAGGTTGATGGGGTCCTGCCATCAGTGTGTGGATATAAAGCTCTAAAGCTCACTCAAACCAAGCTGACTTCTGCACCTAAAACTCTTGGGTCACAAGACGTGCAATTTGTATCAGAAAGGGCTCAGACAACAGAGCAAAGCCCCAAAGCCAAAAAAGGCTTGATGTCATCCCTCCTGTTAGCTCCCGTAATGCTCCGGAATATGGAAACTCTTCCAACTCAGCAGCGCTAGGAAGGCAATACTACAGAGGTGGGAACACCTCGATGGAATGGGAAAGTTTTTACAGTCAGTGAAGCAGAATCACCTCTAACAGCAACACCTCAAACATCACCTACTACTGCCACACCTCAGACATTACCCTAGACTCTGAGTGATGTCAGGAGGTCCTATTCATGGATAAAACCCACCAAAATGAACAAAAGGACAGAAAATATTTTCCTTATTGTAAACATAAGCTGGGTAGGAGGCTGGAAGACCAAGTCTTGAAGAGCTGTCATGAAAAGGGGAAGAGGCCTGAGCCCAAAGGGGGAAGGGTCACACACAAAGTGGAAACACTAAGAGACAAGCACAGACCTCCGTGGCAAAACACGTAACAGCTGAAAAGCTGCAAGCAAAGCTACACTTCTTGTTTGGATTTTGGCAGGACCAGGAACTTCCCTGAGAGAACCTGGAAAGGATGCAGGTGTGGGGGGCCTGACGCCTTCGTGACCAAAGAGAGAGGGGCTACAGGCACAGGTCAAACAAAAGGAAGGAAAGGCCCCAACAAGGAGAAGGTGAACCAGTGCCTTACCTCTCTCCAAGCACTGCCCTCCTTCAGCCAGGTCATGCAGCTCTGTGCTGCTCTTCACCAGCTATCAATGAACAAAACACCAGAACTATTTGGTTCAATTCTTCTCCCATCCCAAATCACACATGAAAGAAGCAGGAAGTGAGCTCCACTTCTGAGCACACAGCTGATTTTTATCCTACTCTGCCTCTCTTGTTGTGTCAGTCTCACAAATATTCCACTTGAGCCTTGCAAAGCAGCAGGTACCTGAGAAGGCACTGGGTCAGGTGACACCCAAAAAGGTGTTTTCAGACAAACACAGTGGGTAGTTACACAAACACTTCTCTATCTCAACTCTAAAAGCTCATTAAAACTCAGCTTCCTAATCACTTCAATTTAAAATATACAAAACCAGGAAAATGTGAAATACTAGCTTATTTTTTTTTTTGCTTCTTAAATGTTTGCAAGGAGAATCAGTTCTAAACTGTGAGGTAAATATGAGCCAAGCCTTCTGACCATGCTGACTGCTGGTGCATGATGAACCATAAGAGATTGAGAGGGACAAAGCTTAAGTCCAGGAAACATAGAAAACACCTAGAAAAGGAAAAATATTTTTAAAATGTAAAAATAAATATTGAGAAGAAACTAAGGAGTCATATAATCTTCTGTTCAACTTCTCTACTTGTCAGTTTGTTGTTTTTTTTTCTCCCAGTGTAAGGTTGCAAAGGGGCACTGAGAAGCCATCTACTGGTACACCCAAATTGCCTCAGTCCGGATTCAGCTGAAATTTGTGTGCAACACTGTAAGAAGCAATTGTAAATACTCCAAAAACAAGTTTTGCCTGAGCAGTTTCAATTCAAAAACCACTGTGTTAAAAATAAACTTGATTCAAATAGGAGAGCATAGCTTGATTATTTCAGGTATTATTCTAACAAGTTTAAGAGCACGGTACCCAGCCCAAGAATCCAGGATGTGATTGATACCTGTGCTCCAGCAATCCTTTCCCACCCGTTTCCTGCTCTGCCAGCCAGCAGCCAGCAGCTGCATCAGTCAGGAGGTGAAGAGCAGCATTGCCTTGCAGGCTACAACCCACAGCACTGCCACAGGCCAAGAGCTGCCCACAGGGAAATAGGAATTTTGCTAGTTTTTTGTAAATTTAAAAGCATATCCAGGCTCCAACTGACTTGATACTGTGACACAGCTTTAGTATCCTAGTGTGTGTGCAGAGGCTGTAATACCAGATGGCATAAATGAAGTCCTGAAATCCTTTCAGGAAAGCCAACAATCAAACTCCTCCACATGTACAAGGAGAGGTAATTTACCACCTCAATTCATACAGTATCATGAATGTTCTTCAGGGATTATGAGAGATGACATTGAGATGAGAATGGAAGCTAAAACATTATTAGTAGATAAAGGGGTACAGGCACCTGTGTACTGAAGATACAAAAATGAGTTTTAACTTTTTCAGAGCCTGATTTCTGATTGCTGTTAATAACGATAGTTTCTAAAATAGCTTATTTAGACAACTAATAGAGAGAAAAAAAAGTGTGCATTTATACAGCCACAGGCTTTGCTTCTCCTTTTATTCTGCCATCAGCCCTCTTCTTACAGGCAGTCATTAAGACACCTGCACTGACTGAACTGTTTTAATGACAGGACTAAACCATGAGCGTAACAACCGAATGAACATCTAATCACACTTGGATCTCAATTTTCATCAAGCAATCCTATCTCTGTAAGTAACTGCAATCATTCTCAGGCTCTTGGTAATAAAGTCTGATTGCGGGGCTTTTTTCTCCCTAAAGATTTTGTGGTCTCAGTTTGGAACAGAGAATTTTTTGCTAACACAAGCAGAGGCTCTGTGCATCAAAAAGGAGTCTGTCTTTGCTTGAGATTCACCTGGCTTGGCCAATCCCACGCTTCCTCCTGGAGGTCTTCTTACATATTTATACACTGCAGTTCCTCAGTGCCCAGGGGATTAATCAATTCAGGCATCATTATCTAATTTTCATCTACCAACACAGTACCTGACAATAGAGAAACAATGTGAATTATGTACCCCATGTTTCTGTTACATCAAGAGCAAAGTTCACAATCTCTATGGCCACATCCAGCTCAGTATCTGAAAAACATGTATTTATAGAAAAAGTTACACCAAACATCCTTGTGGTCTGTCCTGCATTAATTAACTCATTACTAGAGGCTTTGTAAGAAATACATAATGGTTAAAAAGATGTGAAACACACAACTTCTTTGCATTTCAAGCTTGTAGAAGCTCAAACTGAAACAGCCACAGAAAACAGCACAGATATCATTTAGTATTAGTACCTCCTACTCCTCTCCTGGTTACCCAGCCTACAAGCAAGTCGTTACTTTGGATTTGGATTTCATGCTAGGACAAAGCTGTTCCATTGCTGCCATGGTTTTCACCACACACTCGTAAAGTAGTTTTATCCTGTATCTTTCCTCCAAAGGGTGCAGTCCTTGTGGGGCTAATCGAGCTGAGAGGAAGAGATGAAAACAGAAAGATACAGCCCACTGCAAGCATTCTCTTAACAAAAAAAGCTTACATTACTTTCTTAGAAAACAACCAGCAACTTTACGAGCTTTCCTCTCCCTACCTAAATAATACTGCTATTTTGTACCCAGTCATCATATTTAGAAAAATTTAAGATATAACAACACAGAAGACCAAGACGACATCATCAGACTACATCAGATTTCTTCTAATGCAACTTTGATATTTGATACTGAAAGCTGTCCTTTAACTGCCTATGCAAAATTCCTCTGGAAACTTTTACTTCAATTCAGGGTTTTAGACTTCATGCACATTTTTGCTTCAACAACCTGAGATGACTTTACTTGCCTGATATGAGCATTTCAGAAGTGGAGTCTACTGGGCTGTGATGGGCACACTTTGGGGAAACCAAGATGAGCCACTCCAGGAGCACAGCCCAAATGTGTTCTTCAGAGATATCACAGGGAGACTGAAGTCAATGAGCAAGCTCCTCCCGCACGCTGCCTGCCAGACGGCTCCCTAGCACACCTAGACACAACAGTCCTTCAACGAGATCCTGTAATGCACGGGGAGTCCCACGTCTTCCCAGTCTTTGGGTGGAATTCCCCTACTCACCCACACAGATCTGTGTCACTTGCTTTATTCCCTGTCTACAGCTCGTAGAAGCAGCAGCCACTATCTGCATCTCACATGCATCACTCACTTCTCCTAGCCTTGTATATGGGCATTATCACCAGATTATTTTATTCTTTAACTGAAAGGAAAATCTACCAATAACTTGTCAGCAGTTGTGCTCAGCTGGGGAATGGCCCATCACTACCTGCCTACATCTTAAGCTGGACACCTGAAATCATTTCACATATTTCACTGTCTTGGCCTTCCTGCTCAATTCCTGGAAACTTCTTTATGGCTCCTTTAAGGTAGCTACTCATTCTGGCAATGAATGGCTGCCAGCCTAGTATGGAAACATGGCCACACGTAATACCAAGGAGATGTAACCAACACTCTCCCAGTAAAATCAAACTAGAAGTAGTGTTACACTCTCCCAGTAAAATCAGACTAGCAGAAGTGTTTCCCATTTGGAATGTCATGAGGTAAATGATGGGATCCACCATACTGAACCCTTTTGTATGATTCATTTTCCTACAGCCATCTACCTGGAGCACACAAAAAGCAGCATCCTGGCCCTTACCCAGCTCTCATTCCCAATCCTAAACAAAACCTGCACTGCAGCCAAACCAGAAGCCAGAGTGTTAGTGTGAGAAATGAATGAACTCAGCTTTGTTTTCAAGGACCTGTGTGCACTTAAACATAAAATACTTGTTCCAGACAGCTCAAACAAATTACAGACCTCTCAGACAAACTCCACTTTTCCCTACTAGGAGACCTTCCAAAGGGAGAATAAAGTCCACTAGTGAAGAAGACTGGCTACACTGGTCTAATATACAACCGTTTTCCTAAATGTCTCATGTCCCCTCTTTTTCCAAAGATCAGCCACTCTGTAGAAGTAATGAGTAGAAAACTTTCTGAGCTAATTCACTTCTACTCTTCGCTCACATAAAAACAACACTGAAAATAGCCTATCTCAGTAGGAAATGCTCAGAAGATCATATCTGCAGACACATACTTTCAGTTGCACTTGACAGTTCAAACAAGGTTAAGTCTTAGCAAAAAACTAAGCAATTTTCTTCAGAATGCCAAAAAACTCTACCCTGCAGAAATAATCTTCATGGGAAGTCAGGTTATCACACCTGAATCCCAGGAACTCAAATATATGGCCTTTGTATAATTAGAGAACAGAAAACACAGAATTAGTATAAAAAGTTCAAATGAGTGAAAAGTTAAAAAGGAATAAACATTCCAAGTGCTGCCTCTGAGAAGAAGGATGATTATTCCCACTGCAAAATTGGACTCTAAACCCTTATGCTAGACTCTAGACTTTCTGCTATAAAAGAAGAGCATTGCTTTTCATGTATTCCTTAAATGCAGATTTCCATTATTGCTTATTCCTCAGTCAAAGAATGGGTGGAGCTAATCACAGCAATTAAGAGCTGAACAACCACATTCGTTTTCTTCCACATGGATAAACAGAAACACTCTGCCCATCCCACACTGCACACATCTCATACCAGAAAAATCACACAGAGCTACTCAAATACTTGCACATTTGTATCTCATTTCAGCAACTTCTACTGATACAGCCACACATTTGATGTTCTTTAGCTGCTTCTATTTCAAACCTCAGCCTAGCTGCTAAAATGATTTTTCAAGCTATCTCCAATGAAAGAAAAAACACGACCTCCACTGGTGGAGATATCTCTCCAGCCACACAGCCCCCCGCAATGGGGAAGGTGCAGCCTTCACTGCAAGGACCCCACCTTGGCCCAGTGAAATAGATTTAATTTGTGACCCTTAGATTTTACATGCTACACTGCAAACCCCTCTGAATCCACTCCTAAGGCATGCAGATGGAAACATCTATTTGACATGAGAGAAAAGGCTAAAACTTTACAACCAAGAGTTAGTCAAGCAAAAAAGGAGAGGGGAAAAAAGCACATTTATTTTCTGTGAACTGCCATGAAAGAAAAATAGAAAAGATTTAATATTTACCAGAATATTAAAGAAAATATATGTTCTAATGCTTCACAGACATGAGGAATGATGAATGGGTTTTTGCACAAAGATTTTATGAGCAAATTAGCTCCTAAGTGCATGCCTACACTTCTGTGTAACATCTATCATCTTAGAAATGCTGACAAAATTAGTAACTCAAGTTCTCCTACTTCATGTAGATAAGGAATAATACCCAAGAAATTTGAAGAATCCTGCAGTATTTTTACCTTTACATACCACATCAAAAAGGAATTTGAAAAACAGCAAGGGTATCATTTAAAATTCTCAAACCTTGCAGCAGGGCTTTGCACCTGCACCAGCAGCTTGTTGGCTCAGCAGATCCAAGACACTGCAAGGAACAATTTTCTTCTCTCTCTACACAAGGAGACAAGTACAGGCGTACACCCAACCCACAATGGGAGAGGAAAGGAAGAGTAGAAGCAAGAAGCTACAGCATTACCATTAAGGGTTTAAGCATCCTTATTTCACAGGAACCTTAAATTCAATGTCTCTCCTGGTATTCACTGGTTTGTAAAGTATCAGAGGAGCAAGAACTGCTTGCAGAGAGAAGCCTCACTGTGACAAGTGGAACAGCACTGATGGTCAGGTATCATTTTGAATCTGAATGAGAAGCAGCTGAGAAATCCTGCTGGCAAATTCACCAGGAGACACTGCTACAGACTCGCTCTTCAACCTGAAATTTAATTTTACCTCTCACCTATGTGTTCAGCTCAGCAGTGCTCTATCAAAAAGCCTACAGACTGCTTATTAGATGTAATGCAATGTATTAGCATCCTGCAAAGGTACAGCAATTCGGAAAATCAAAGCTACAGAAATCCAAAACGACATGTATGGCATAAACACTGACTAGGTATTCATTAACAGGGTTTATGTAGTGAACCCCTAAATAATGGCTGAAAGAAAAAGAGTGGGGCAGAAAAGCAAATTTGACAGAAATGGTCATGATTAAGAGCAATTTTTAAAGTTCTGTCCCCCAAAAATTTTAAATTGAATCCAGAACTGTTTAGAAACAGGAGAATAAAAGTGGCTGCTCAACTTTCTGGAGTATGCACAATGGGATAAGCATAACTGTCCTCATTTATGAGCTTACTGCTCAGCTATCTGGCTATTAAAGGACCTTTTTATGATGTACACTCCTCCAGTTTTTGACCCTGCTGAACATGACTTGCAGTCCTCAGGAATGTTAGAGTGCTAATACTCTCCTGGCTAATTTTCACCACTGTACAAGATCTCTGGATTCCCAGCAGAGTCCCGTGAACACATCACCACAGCCCTTTCAACTTTGACCTTCCTGACACCGCATCAAGGATACTTCCAGGGTGGGAAGAGATCAGGCACTGCAGCACTAACAGATCTATAAAATACCTGAAAAGTGGCCATACCAGCAAAAACAGAAAGCAAAAAGAATTCACAGTTCTTTTCCTCTTTCTGGAGCGGCACACAGCAAATTTTAGTAAGAGGCCCCAGACCTGATGTCGGACTAGAGCCATCCCTGCCAATAACTCATGTTTACTGAAAAGTAATCCAGCTGTTCCTACACTGCTGCATTAGTGGGGTGCACTGATTTCCCAAACCTGACCAGCTACCTGCAAGGACACTACTGCAACTCCTCTGCCCGTCCCAGGGAGAGCAGGAAAAGGTGCCCAGTCTGCAGGGTGCTGTGGGCACAGCCATGCCAGCTTTCCTTGTTTGTGACTTTGGGGTTTTTGTAAGGGTTGGTTGTTTGTCCTTGGGTTTATTTTTTTTAAGAACTGCAAGCACTAAATTTTAATTTAACTAACTGGAAAAACAATCCATGACCTGTTTCAGGTCTGAGGCCATCAAGTATCACTTAAGAGATCTGACCCAAATTCCCAAGTTGTTTCAACTGAGACAGGGAATCTCCAGCTAGTAAACTGCTACATTTTCCAACTGGAAAAGCCCTGAAAAAGGGTTATAGACTATGTGGTGGTTTTAAGCCCAGCTGGAGACTGAACACCACAAAGCCACTCACTCATTAAACCCCCTTCACATCCCACTCCACCCTGGTGGAATAGGGAGGAGAAATCAAAGTAAAACTTGCATGTTGTAACAAGAACAGTGTAAGAATTGAAATTAAAGTAAAATAAAATAATAATGGCAAATAATAATGATAATAAAAAAGGGGAAAAAAAGAGCAAGTGATGCACAATGCAATTGCTCAGCACACACTGACCAATGCCAAATGCCCCTGCCAGAACCCAGATCTGCCCTTCCTGGTAACTCCCCCCAGTTTATACACTGGGCATGACATTCTATGGAGTGGAACCCCTTTGGTCAGTTCAGGTCACCTGTCCCAGCTATGCTCCCTCCCATTTTGTTTGGTTTTTGCATACCTCTGTACTGGCACAACATGAGACAAGGAAATAAAAAAAAAGTCCTTGACTTAGGATTAATTTAACTTAGCAAAGAAACCAAAACATTAGTGGGTTATCAATACCCTTCTCATACTGAATCCAAAATACAGTGCTGTAACAGTTGATGAGAAGAAATTAACTCTACCAGGAAACCAGGACAGACTAGAAACAGACTTTTGTTTATTATCAGACACTGGTAAAATTGAGGGCCTGATTCTTCCCAACACACTGGTCTCTTCTCTCTCCAACCACACAGAAGTCCTTCAAGACCTGTTTCTGTAAGTTCCAAGAATTTAGGTTCACCCAGTCCTCCTTCCGAAGGCACTAAAACTCCCAGTAGTCAGTTCTGGGTACTGATCATATCACTGGAAAAAGACTATAGAGCATAAAACCTGCAAATTACTAAACTGGCTTATATTCCTTCAGCTTTTTATGGAGGTACTTAAAATAAAGCTTATTTGGAGAAGAAAATGCCTTTTTTGCCCACCCACATAAATTTTTTATAACAAAGTGTTTTTAAGATGCCATTGTTACTGTTCTGCCAACAAACTTAAGCAACTGCTTATGCAGTGCTTTAAGGAAATAATTTCTATACGCAAGAATATACATTATTTAAATGGTTCTAAAAACAAGGATAAATCTGCCTCTTGCCGGTCTGGACATTCTGCCAGTTAGCCTGTCTGTACAGCCCAGGATGCCAAGTCCCTGCTCTGTTCCAAAAGTATTCCCGATAGAAGCTCAGCAGCTTTTCAGAAGCTGACAGACAATCCTCTATCATGCAGGTAGAGTGTAACTTGCAGGCAGAGAACAGGCCAGTGTATCTGTGTGCAATGTACTTGGTGCACAGCTTTCATCTTCTCAATACACCACTCACAACAGAGCAACAAGTAAGTTGTGGGTGTATACAGGATAAAAACTCATCTGGAAAATTAGACTCAAAACCAATTAGGACTGCTTTAGTTCACTGAAATTCACCACAGATGTGATACCAGTCAGAACACACACAGCCCTTCAAAGACATTGGAGCTGAAGTGTCTATGCAGTATCACCTAGCTGTAGCTAAAAGCTCTCTTACTTAGTCAAAAGACTTCGTGTATTTTCAAAGGCAAAACTAACCTTGTTGAGGCATCATGTGCCAAAGTTCACCCGTATGTTTACCCATAGATAAGTATACTACAAAGATGTTAAAGCCTCTCCTGTACAAGTGATCCACTAACGTGGAGCACTTGCACCAGACAACTTAGTTGAGATGTGGAAGATGTGTGTGCAGCTGGCTGGAAAGCTTAGCTTGGCTCACAGACATCTCACCACACTGTTCTTACTTGATGCACAATACCTAGAATCTGCCTGAAGTCACCAACAGGAATAGTTTGTTCTGCATTTAACTATGTAGTTTTATTTCAGAGAAGAAGTCCTTCACACTGTAAAAAAGAAATCTGCTTTAAGTGCCTCCTAGCAGCAGTTTCCAGGACACTTGCCACTCGAGCTAGCTCACAGCACAGCCCTGCACACTCAGAGACTCGTGAGAAGGGCCTGGTGAGCACAAGCTCTCCAAGATAAACTTTATCAGAAGAAAAGGCAACAAGAATAATTTTTTTTCTAATTAGCTGCAGGATCCCTCACAGCTGCTGCTGCTGGGCTGCAGGTTTGGGTTTCCTCAGCTATATGTGGTTTTCCACCTCTTTATAATATGTGCAGGAGAAAAAAGAAAGCAAAACATATTTGCTACTACTCCTCCACCTGGAAACAATCTGATTGCACAGTAACGGCCAGCAAAACCAAAGAAAACAAGAAATATGGGGAAGCCCTAAGAACGGCTACTACTGCTAGGTGTTCAAGGGGAAAATCAAATGATAAATAAAATATTAACTAATAGGCTTGACCTGTTGTCTTACAGGAAGAATCATTTATGCTCTAGGTTTCACCGGGTTAAGTAGAGGCACCAATGACTGATAACTGAACAGCAACTCCCACCTATTTTGTGGAGCTGCTCATCAACAGCTGATGAGGTTGTCTGCAGCTCCTTATAACCTCTTCCTGCTGTTTGAAGCTGAACACCCCATGCTCGGTATCTGACCTCAGCCAGATTCTCTGTGAGAATCGCATCAGCTGAGATGGTTTGGATGTTGAGATCAGTACCATTCTAACAAAACTGCATATTAAATTCTTGCAGGTAAGTTGCACACTGCCTCCAGCATTTGCGTGTTACAGAAGTCACCCCGTAAAGATTTGCATGAAAATAAAGCTCACTGCAATGGTTCTTCCAAGCCACTACAACCTCATGTATGCATGATACTGAGTGCAAGAAGAATTCCTCTCCTGTGATCTCAGTATTGCTACTGCCAACACCGGGCAGAATAAAAAGAAGGAAGGAGCTCACCCAGAACAATGGGGAGGAAAATCTGTAACTGCAATTGGTTTTGAATGAAAATGCACAAAGATGAGATCAACATTTCTGGTCTTGGTAAAACAGACCTTAACTTAAAACAGGGTGTTCTTATCCTTTTTGTGGTTTGCTCTATAAGTATAACCAGCAAAAAGTTACACTAAATCTCTGTCCCACTGTTTCCATATACTGAACTTTAAAATCTGATTACCTAAAGTAGGGTTCACCATGGCACCTTAGAATGTGCTTCAAAGAATTCTTTCAAAAAGCAGTCTGTATCTAGGAACTGTGCAAAAAGTATTAGAAACATCAAATTGCTGCCTGTGCAACATGTATTCAGTCTCCCAGGTAATTCATTACAATATCATCTTCCATTATGCACTTGAACTATTTTTAATCATAGGACTTTTAGCCCATGCAGCATTTCACTTCCCTTTTTCTGCAGCAGTTAAAGCAGCACAGCAGGGAACTTCAGAACAGAAAGAAGCATCCATTGCTAAGACAGCTGAATGTTCTCCAGAATTAAATTTCTTTCCTATCATGAAATTAATGCTTATACCACATCCCCTCTGAAATTCCAGCTGGGTATGCACCTTCTGAAATCAGATTGCACACCAAATCTGAAATGTCTGAAGGTATGTCAGAAAGAATAATGTCATGTGAACAGGTGCTGATGCAATGGATGCTCGTTCTTCAAAATTAAAATGGAAATACAACCATCTCTCACAGGCTGCTGTGATTTAAAAACAGATTTAAAAAAAGAACAAATAATTTTTCTTTTAAAAAGAAAAAAAGAAAAAACTGTGTATCCTACACTTAACACAAGCTCTGCAGCAAGTTCAACAGGAAAATCCAAGATCATGTATGCTCACTGGTGCTAGGGAAGGAAAAAAGTGAAGCTTGTGTCTGAAGCAAGGAGGGCAGAACTGGAATTTGGTCTGCTTTTCATTCCTTTTCCCTTTTCTTTTTTTTTGCATTTAATGCAATTTGGCAGCTTACGATCACATAAATAGATATTGACATTGTGTTTTAAACTCATAAACTTCACTGGTAAGAGACTGATGTTTCATGAGTGGAGCATGTCCCATTCGAGTTATTTCCAGCTATCTCCAAATTCTACACGTACAGCAGCCAATCCATGCAGAGGTTTTTTCCCCTGGAAGGACATTGCCATCTGCTTCCCTTCCCAGAGAAAGGCCAGCTGAGCACGTGCAGCACATCCTACTACACTCGCTGTCAGTAGCTCTATGGGACATGCAGACTGGAGAACCCAGAATTAAGAGATCCTCTTTCTTCTGTTTACGATCTTTCATGTGAACCACACTGATGACCCTGTGTGATCATAACTGTTCTCAAGTCATGGTATGCCGAGTAAAGTTTATCTGGAATTAAACAAATACTTCATTTCCGAAAAATCCTTACAAAATACCTGTACTCACCAGGCACATTTCTTCTGCAGTTGGTGTCAGAACTGGCATGCTATTCAGTCCCACGGTACACAATGACTGCACCTGGAATGCTCCTCTAGCCTAGTAAGCTTTTCCAACTTCTCTGCTCCTTTCCAAGTACTGCATGAATGTACAATCAGGAAAAAACAAGTCTGCTGGCTGAGGAAAGGTGCAAGATGAGCAAGTGCCATGAAGGATTCAACATGTCCAAGTATTTAAGTTTTATTTGCAAACCTGTTCTTCAGCTTTTGCTATTTGTTTGCTAGAATCAACATATGCTCTCCACAAAGAGATGATTATTAAAATCCAGCAGGATTTTACAATGGGATCAACTAAACTGTCCCTCGGTACAAAAGCAATTCTCTCTTAATTAGTGCCTTCTAAGCATTATCATGTTCAATATATAAATGATTCAAACTCATGATATGCCAGTTGCGTTATTTCCAAGGCAAAGTTTTATTATTTTACAGAGATCTACTTGGACACATTTTTTAACAGCACTCCTAAGCTTTGAAGAAGTGTGTTGCAAATTCTTTGCTTTTCCATCGTGGGGGAAAAGAAATCCAACCCATACTTGGATTTAATTAGAGAGGAAAAATTCAAACGTTCAGAATGTGTTATGCTTCCAGCACCCCTAAAAGAGCATCCACCTTTCTTCTTAATGCAAGTAGTCTTTATTTTCAAATTAATTTCAAGAACCTATGCCATGCCTCTCTTGAACATGGGCAAATTTAACCTCAACCTTTACCTTCCACACTTGAAATCTCTCCATGGTAATGGCAGATTTTAAAAGCTATTCCAGTGCCTAGGTCTGTGGAGCTCATATCCTCCCTCCTCCCTCCCCAACCCTTTCACCTTACTGAAGGAAACGAGAAAGAAAGTTGTCTTACCGATAACTCCAAGGTTAATGTCCCCTGCGCACCCCACCTAGCAAGTCGACATCATGACATGTCAGGTCAGCCTCAAGCACGCTTCCCTGATAGTCAGGTAAAAGGAAGGAGTTAAAATACAAAATTGACACTTGCAGATTTCTGGACATCAGAAAATATATTCTGAACTGTCTTTCAGAGCTTCTGGTAACCTCCAAGCTGTTAAAACATTTCTTCAGAGGGATTCTCCTGTTCTAAAATTTCGGAAGTTCCTGATCAATAACCCAGTATCGCAGATCCACCTCGACTATTTTATTTGAATGAGACCAAAAGCTTATGGTTTCCCTTTAGTACAAGTCATTTTTTTTCTCCCTACTCTACACATTTTATCAACTAATACATGCTCAACAAAACCCCTCTGGGTTTCAAAGGATAATTTAAGCCAACAGACTACAACAGCTTCATTCAAATTCTAAGTTAACAGAAGCTCTAACTTCTTTTTTTTGTTGTTGTTTTAGAAAAAACAGGAGCACAACGTGGTACACTCTTTCTATAAGGCTCTGAGCTACTCACGTAGTTCACGTGAATGACAGAATTCCACTGCCCAACCTCCACCGTACAAGCAATCCTTAATCACACACATACTCCACCTCAAGTCATGCACGATCAAAGATTGCTGATGACCGATTTCTAGGATAGGTCCTTGCTGTTCTATAGATGGGCCACCAGCATTTTTGGATAACAATTAGGTCTTGCTGGAAATATATTAATTCAGTAGGGTCTATAGGTCTTGGTACCAAATGTTTTCGAGAGGTTTCAGACTTTTTTCTTAGCACTTCACATTTATTTCTCTCCTAGCCTTATAATAAGAGTGCCCTCTGTATTTTTTTCTGTGTAGTTCAAATTACAGAAATGGGCTTAATGTCCAAGCATAGAAGGGACAAAAAGTGGTCAGGTTTTTATACAGAGTCACCAAAATCATGCGGTGATCTTCTACTTCGAGTTTATTTTGGAAAGGTTTAAGCAATGCAGTTGTCATTCTTTAATAATCAGACTACAGAAGCTGAGACTTGAAAATAAACAATTGCTAGAAAAAATTAAACCTTTAACACTTTGAAAAAATGCAAACTATGTTGAATGAAATAGTAAAATCCTAAGTTGAGTTTAGTAAACTGAACTTGTTAATAAAATGAAATTAAGTATATGATAACACAGTAGCTGTAAAAGTATTTTGCTGAAGTTTTGAAACTGCTATGAATCTGGTAACTTCCTAAGTCAAACACCTTATCAATACAGACATTTAAGCAACTGCTATAAATGAGTGATCAAATGATTATTAAAACTCCATTTCATGGCTCCTCCTCCAATGCCAGCAGGACACTCATAAAAGCTGAATATTGGTGTGCAAGTTGAAATCCATTTTCAACATATTACAGAGGATCTTTGCTAAGTTATACTGAAGAAACAATCAAAAGAAATGCACGAGAGTAAATTTAAATTTATTTTTTAAACTAGATGTCAAAATTGTGCTGAGAAATTCTTCCTTTGAGTCAGGCAGGGTAGTTTTCCACTTTACTACAGTATCTTTGCTTGATAATGATCTTTTCCATCATTTCATTAAGTTCTTCAAGTTCAGCACACACCACTATATGAGTAAGCTGTAGCACACCTTATCTAAGGATTAAATAAAGTACTGCTGCAAATTTAAAAGGTGAATTTGAGTAGCCATAAACTATGTAGATCAAAGAAACTGGTATATCTTGTAAATATAAACTTCTACTGAGTTTAACTGTTATAATTTTCCATTATAAAAATGTATAGCTTGCTCCTCATATTTAATAAAACTCTTAGTATAAACAGAGATTTGGGCAGAATACAAGATGCAGCCTCACAATTCTCGAGGAAGACAATTTTAACATTTTTGTTTCTCAGCTGTTTTGTAACCACTCGAACTGAGGTGTTGCACTTCCTCCCCACCCCCCCCGCAGGATGTGCTAGCAGCCCATCTCTCCTAGGCTAACATGTGGAATATGGGAACACTACCTCCTTCCAAGAGGGACAGCACTGGAAACATGATTCCAATTAAGCTCCTGGTACTAGATCCCCTTTACAAGGAATACTGAAAAGCCAATACTTATTGGGACTACAGGGTTCTGCTCAGCACTACAAGAGCTGTGTAACTACCAGGAAGTCATACGGATAGGGCAGCAAAACTTT
The DNA here is from genome assembly GCA_013389985.1 of Dryoscopus gambensis. Classification (NCBI taxonomy): domain Eukaryota; kingdom Metazoa; phylum Chordata; class Aves; order Passeriformes; family Malaconotidae; genus Dryoscopus; species Dryoscopus gambensis. Next base: position 209,164 of record WEIT01009316.1, read on the forward strand.
GTGTTAAAACAGAATGACAAACCAGATCCTTATCACAAGCCAAAGCCTGAAGTGCATACCCAGGCAATAGCCCTCTGAGTTCACTGCTCAGGTAAGAAAAAGAGGACATGGTTTGGCCCCATTAACTTTATGAAGTGGGGAAAAAAAACCCACACCCCAACATACTAGATATTGATTTCCTTAAAAGCACTTTTAATCTAATTTTGACCAATTCTATTAATTGGAAGAGCCTGACACCAGCAAACCCATTTCTGAGAAGCAGACAGGTATCTTCGATTCAGGTCACAACTCAAACCCTGCAATCCCATTCCAGATCCACAGCAGTGGGGGAGGCTCATCTCACTGCGTATATTCTGACATAACACACTTGAGACACCAGACAGGAATAGAAGACAAAGGGAGGAGTATGACCACTGAAGTTTAACTTCCTCAATAGTCTGTTTGGAATGCTGTAAATCAAGTATGAGCAATGTATTGGATTTGGATATTTAGAGGTCCGGCAATAGTTTTCTTTAGAGAAAGTATAAATCTGTTTGTTTCTCTCTTTTCTTGAGAAGCAAATGTTCTTCATTGGGGTACAGAATGGCTTAGATGCAACACAAGAGTAATGTCATGATTTGCCAGTTAAAATTGACATCTGAGAATGTCCAAGACAAGGGTCAAAGCAACACATAATAAAATGTAGCTAGCAATGCCCTCAAAAGATAACATCTTATACTTTTTAACAGCCTTTATTAGAAGGCAGGAGAATTCTAAGGCAAATTGTTCATCATGGCAGAACATCAAATTAAAATGTCAAGATAGAAATAAGCAGAATCTGGAGAGTATGTTTGTGTTATCCGTAGCAAGAAGTTAGTCTAGTGTGCCACAGCACCCAATTTGTAATTCTCATTCCTAGTCAAATATTATTTTAGATTAGGCTAAGATACTTGAGATCAAAATAATTTCCCTGTGTGTTTGTACGCTCAATTACACAACAAGGCTGGATCCTACCAGAACAGCCTCCACAGGGACTCCACAGGACATCATCAAAGGAACAAAATTAACACCATTGTAGGATCTGCTTCCTTCTCCACAATACATTAGAAGACTAGATTTAAATTAGATCTCTGTGAATGCTTGGATACAATTCAACACTTTTAAATAGGAAAAAAAATGTTTCAAAATTAGATGCTGATAAATTACTGAACAGCAATTAAACAGTGAGTGTCTTTTGAGCTCTCTGTAATTTCTCCTAGTTTTCAGTCTGATGTCCACAGTGCTACATGTTGGAAAGCACAGGAAATTTTGCATGAATTTGATCACTCACATAGGCAGTTATACTTTGAAAACAATATTTTTCACAAGAATTACCAATGAAATAATGTTTTAGGACACAATTGAATTTGAAATAGGTAATGTTTTGAATAGATTTTTAGGTTTTATTGAAATCTTACATGAACAAGAAATTGGAAATACAATCACATCAAGGAACAAATTGCCACGGCTTTGACGTTTTAAGCCAAACAAATTTTGTAGGGCAGATTTTCAAAAAGGTGTGAAGTTATAACAATTTAAAAACACAGTTAACCTACTTCTAGGAATGCAAAACATACAATCATGTTATTTTCAATACAAGAAAACTTAATTTGTTGTAATTTCTTAAAACTACTAAGACAAAGCACTAGCTTTTACTTTTATGTACAGCATACTCCTATGTAGTCTATCCCAAATCCAAAAAAAAAAAAAAGAAAAAAGAAAAAAAGAAACTGTCCAAAACCAGAGGTTCTGCAAAATCATGATTGAACAGTGTGCCATTCCTGCTTTTAAACTGCTAAAATGAAGCCTAAAATGATAAAAGCGCTGAAACCCCGTATGGAGTTCAGGAATTCTGCAAGCCCAGTAATGTCCAAGTGCATTTATGAAAAAAGAAAACTAAGAGACTTGAGTATATACACAATAGAGTGATTCTTCAGCCCAATACAAATGGCAGCCAATTGCTACTGAAGGATGAAACATTAAGCCAATTTTTTTTTTTTTTTTAAAGATGTAGAGCTATAGCCAATTCTATGTTTCCAATATTCTCAATCCCTCCTCACTTGTCTACTTCCACTGTTGCCCGTAAGTATCCTGATAAAATTCCTGGTTGTCATTATTGTAACCATAGTTACCGGCATAGTCACCACCTTGCTGGAGCGGCTGCTGAGCGATGGGTTGGGAGCCCCAGTTCTGCTGGTTGTTGGTCTGACGGCGCTTGGAATCAGGTTGGTTGTACCCATCTGCCTTTCTCTTGCCTCCTACGTTGCCCCCACGGTTGCCCCTGGCTCCGCGAGCACCGCGTCCTCTCTGCTGCTGCGCAGGGCCCCCTCTCCCCCCCCTGGCTCCTCTCGGCGGTCCCATAGGTGCCCCCCTCTGGGAGTAGCCAGCTCTACCTCTTGGTGGTGGTGCTCCCCGCCCCCTAGGTGGTGGAGGGGCACCTCTCCCACCCCTTCCTCCTCCTCCTCTTCCTCTTATAGCATAGCCATCATCATAGCCGTAATAGGGATCTTCGTAGCCACCACGGTAGTCATGATAGTCATAACCATAGTAATCATCGTAATAATCTTCATAGCCATAGTAATCTGGGGGATAGCCATATCCACCTCTCCCTCCACGGCCTCGGCCTCTAATAGGAGGTGGCATGCGAGGCGGAGGGTAGTAATAATAGTCTTCATACCTAGTAAGAAAAAGAAACACGGAATTATTTATCTCCAAAAGCCACCCAAAATAAAGCATACACTTGCCCTCGTTGATTAACAATACACAACACAGAGAAAAGTTAAGTCAAGTCATTCAGGTTCTTCCAAATGAGCCCGTTTCACAGCACAGCTTCGCTGTGCAGCATTACCCCAGGGCGGGGGTGACACTCACGCAGTGCTCCGGGAGGCCTGTCTGGCAGCCTGGCGTTCTTTCCTTTTCTTATCCGGTGGCTTTGCTAACACTATTTCAATCTCTTCCCCTTCTATCTCTTTCCCATTCATTTCATTCATAGCCTGTACAAAAATTAAAAGAAAAATAAACAAAAATTTCTTTCCATTCAAAAAGAAACTAAAACTTACTGCAAGAAATCAGAGGGTTGGGCTGGTCCAGGCTGAGCTGTGCCATGTGGTTTGCTTTTGTGCTACATGAAAAAGTGATGTGTAACATTCTGTTTAAGTCCCACTTTATTCACCAGTTACACGGAAGCTGTATTTTTTTTTAAATATGCTCTTTATATCATAAGGTAAAAAAAGAGGATTAAAACATATTAAGCATGATTTTAAAAAAGTCAGACATAACATCATCAGGTTTTGTGTTCCTACATCTCCTAGAAACCTTTCAGAAATACACAAGCTCTCACTACTCATACTGACATAAACACTCACTGCATGTACAAGCCTGGTAGAACACGTGCACACAAGAGAAAGAATTGTTACATTTGGGTTTTCCACATAGCTGAATGTAAGTCAAGTGACTGAGAAAATCATGTAGTTCTGAGGACACATACTTGAGGAGAAAAAACCAAAAAAGGTTACTGAAACCTGGTGATCTCATCAAGCAAGCCCCGAATCCTCCAGAAAATTAATGTGTGATTTTTTACTATCAAAAGCACCCACAAAGAGAACTTAATATACAGAGACAAAGAGTACAATTAGGACTACACCTCCCAATTCCTCACCTGGAGTTATCTGCTTTGCATTAAACATTTTTGAGTATTAATATTTGCATTAATGAAGACTTCAGGTGTCTGTACAGCCACACGCCTCAAAAGCATAAGAAATCATGGCAATTTATTTCCAAGAAGGTATCAAAATCAGCAGACACTAGACTCAATGAGCCAGTTTCATGCATTCCACATGTAAACACCATAACAATCTCACTGAAAGCCAAAAGATGTGCATACACAAAAAATATTTCACGAAGTTCAGAAGCCAATTTAGTGGCCACGGAGCAGTCGTATGGGCCAGATGTGGTAGTTTCTGGCTTGAGATGAGCATTAGTGATGCATCTGATCTTTTTCTCAACTGCTGCAAGTTTCCAGTTGCTGAAATCTAACAGAAAATTTAGCAGGTAGCTGCACTGGGAAGGGGCTGGAGAGTGTTTGCAGCCATACCACAGAAAACCATGTCCAGAGGTGTTGCTGACTCACCCTCTGTTTCAACAATTTCTTGTCCTCCCTCGGACAAGGTCTAAACCTATCCAAATCAACCTCAACCTTGTTAAATACGAATGACATTCATCCTAAAGCCATACTCAAGAGCATTCTAAAACCTAATCTCATGCGTAGTAAAATCCTAAGCAATTAAATGGCTATAAAATCATTACTAAGAAGATCAAGAAGAGCCTTTGAACTGTCCATGTAGCCACATACACCACATACAATATATCTGCTTCCAAGACTCTCAGATGCAAAAAACATTTCCTACTCTCCTTCTTGCCCCCATGAACCATGGATTTAAAAAACAGAAGTAGTAATTTCTACAGAATTCAATACACTGAAGCACAGACAGCAGATATTAATGACCTTCTCAACAGCTCATGGACACAAAGGAAGATAACTTTGAAGCTTACAATAATGATCTTCAATATTTAAGAAGTCGTTCAGAAGAAACCTTGGGCGCATGTAGAGTTAAAAACAGGTAATGCATTAAGAATTGCCAACATCATTCTCCTCTCCTTCACAAAGAATTTTTTAATTACCTCCCACTTTCTATTTGATACTTTTGTCACTCCAAAACTACACACAGCCTTTAAATAGGGGTCTTTGAGAGACAACTGATACCTTCTGCCAGTGTTTCCTCAGAAAAATTGTCTAGGTTGATCTTTTTTTTTTTTTCCTCTTCTCTAGACTCTCCTGCATTGCTCTACACCTCTTTTCCAGTCTACTTGTTAACTTGCTACAGTTTTGTCCTTTCAAGTTTCACATCCTCCTAGCTACTGAAATCATAGGAACAAAATTATTAGCGTTAAAATTCTCACAATGGGAACCTTATTAAATGGGCTCTACAGTTTGTGTTATTGAGGTATTTACTGTGAAGAAATTTCTTAAAACCGTTCGTACAAAATAAAGTGCTCTCATCAACTTAGCTAAGGAAGAATAATCAACCTACCTTCACTGCTGCACCTCTGTCCTCAAAATGAACAAAAGCATAATCCTTCAACTTCTTTACTCTTTCCAGCTTTCCAAATTCAGAAAAGGATTTCTCAAGAATTTCTTCTGTCACAGTAGTGGCCAAGTTTCTTACAAATAAAACTTTTACCTGGTGAAAAAATGAGAACAAAGCTGCAATCTTTCAAAGTCAAAACTCAAAGAAAACTACCAACTAGTAAGATATTATTCCCTTTTTTGTTGCATTAAGAAATTTGGGTAACTTTACTAATTCTGCATCTGTTTAAAAAAAAAAAAAGTGCCTTTTAGTTACCTGTATGAAGTTTCTACAACTTCTCTCCTTCCACAGTTCCCTTCCATAACCAGAAGAATATCCAACTTTGATTTCCTGCTTCTGGGATGCCACAAATCCCAGCAGAATTTTAGTAACAGACCTCAAGGACAGCAAACAGTTACCCCAAATCACTGGCATAAAGTGCACATCATTCCCCATGCTGAACTTCAACTTCACCTCGCTCTGGAAAATAGTTTTGTGCAATACCTACCTGGTATTGATTATAGGTAAAGCAGAAAACGCACAGCCTGACATGTCAATCCAGCAGGATAACATCTTAACCGGTAGTGTGCAGGGTAACAGTAATTAATAACAGCATGTTTCCAACGTCTTCCAACAGCAACTCACCTGCAGTGCTCAGACCACGCCATTTGCATAGCTTACTGTGAAAATGCCCTCTAATTGATTTTTGTGCCTCAAAACTAGCCTTGCTCAGCTGGAACAAATCTTTGTCACTATGGCATAAAGAAATCCCTCCCAAAGCACAAGAACATCGAGTGAAGTCTTTACTGACCTTTGCCATGACTTCTGGATCAGGTTCCTCTACTGGATCAGCCCATTCCACTGTAACAACATTTCCCCAGACTTTTACTTTCCCACTCATCAGGCGTCGGCGAGCTTGTGCTGCTGACTTGTGATCCTCATATTCCAAGAAGCAGAATCCTCGATTCTTCTTTTTATCATCAGGTTGATGATACAAAATTACATCCACCAAACCCTCTGAAAAACAGATCTTTAGTATTGAGCTTCAAAAGGAAAGAAAAAACAAATCTAGAGTCTACCCTAAAATGCCTTCACTTGCGTTTTGCAATTAATTTGAATTTTACACCTGAAAGGGGGTGGGAGCACAAAGCAAAACAAATAGCAGATATCCATCCAATTTACCCAGAAACAGGTCACCTAATTCTCCAGAACAAACTTACCTCACAATTAGGCTCTGCAAAACACCAATCTCAGCAACTCACACAGTTTAAGTTTTCTATACCTTTAAAATCATTTTTACATCTTCGAAAGGCAGCCAGCACTAACACATGACCTCTCCCCTGCCTCCTGGGGAACCTAGAAGGAACATCTTCCACATCTCTCCAAAAGGAGGAGAGAGACCTAAATGAATATTCACCTTCTGTTTTCACCACTTCCCTGAAGTACTTATAAATAGCAACCCTAAAAAAGAAGCAGGAGGTTAAAGCTCTCCTACAGGAACAAGAGCAAGTGACTCAATCTCTTATCTAAGGCAGAAGCACCCTTTCAGTGATGAGCTGACTTCTCTTCTTCCTACTTGCTGCACATACTGGAGAATGCTGAAAAACTGGGACAAGAATTAGTCTGTCATTAACTATTTCTGTAATAATATTCCCTCTAAACCAATTCAGTATTCCCTCCTCCCCATCACTGCTCAGGAATACACTTGTTTCAAGCTCCCCAAAAAACTTGTCCATGTTGACAGCAGAATCTCCTGTAGATCCAGTAACAAATACAGAGCCCTCAACAGAAAGCTGGAACAGGTAACAGAATTGGGACCTTCGGTTTTTTCTGAGTTCGTTTGTGCTGGTTTTTCTGAGTCCATCTGAGCTGTTTCCATCTCTAACTGTAAAGTTACATCATCATTTATTTAACAATCACTAAAACACGAGTCCCTTTCCACTCCACCATAAGATACAATACATATATAAAATTTCTAACAAAATCAAACTTGGAATCCAACTTGAAAATAGTTTAAACGATACCTGAACACATCAGACAACTAGACCTACAAAACAGAGGCTGAATGGTATTCTGGAACTCATTAAGTCTTACCTGTGACTTTACCAAACTCTTCCAATATGTTTTCCTTAGTTTTGTTCTTTGGAATTGACCCAACAAATAACCTGTTGTTTGCCACGGAGATGCATACTCCAAGGTGCTTTCCAGGACGGATTTCATAGTTGTCGCACTGAAAAAACAAAGCCACTGATTTGCTTTATCCACAGTACTGTGCATAAAAATACACCCAAATCATAAAATAAGGTATTTTCTTCATCATCTACTACTTTTATACATTGCATGTTTAATTGGGATTGCAAGAGAGTTCCTAGAACAGCTGTTTTTGTGTCGGCATTCACTTGGAAGAACAGTGCCAAGCTTAGGATTTCCACAAACTTCTGAAGTCCTGCTGAATGGAAAGCTACAAAAAAGCTGCAGTAAAAGGAACAACATGGGACATATACAAATTGCATGGCATAAGTTTATTCACCTACTGTTTATCTCAGACTTGAAAGATCTTTCTAGCAACTGGTTACTGCTTCCTCTGCTGTCAGTCAAATGCTGCTGCTGTTATCAGTAAGCAAATACATGGCATTAAGATACTGCGAGTTCTTCCTCTTTCTTGGACAGCTTTGAACACTGAGAAGGTTTGCCGAGACAATCAACAGTCTAAATCAGTCTGTGACCTGGCTTCTACCTCACCCCCAATAGCAGGCATGTTTTTGACTTTGTACATGATGAGATTAAAAAGTTTTACTGTCAAGATTTAAAACTTCCACTAGAAAAAATTTAGCCCACTGCTTCATGCCTGCACCCACAGCTGTATTATTCTGAACATCAAGACTCCCAATAGGTCATTAAAGGTACAAGAATTCAGCCTTGACTAAAAAAAAAACGCTATGTCTGTCTTGAATATTTTTTTAGTCAAGATTTTCAAACACATTGGAAGAGGATGGATGTTTCATTGTCAGCCAGCTTCTGAAAATCTCATGCAATTCTTTAAACACATGTTTTTAGCCATTCTAACCCCAGCTGAGACATAGCCCTACAAATGACAGCAATACCTTCAGGAACATTCTTCATACTCCAGAAGAGCTAGAAATATGTTAAGGTACCACAGACTATCAAACAAGATCACTTCAAGGAAGACAAAAGCATTTCAGAATTTTGCCTCACATAATAAAGTGATTCCTAACACAGTAAAACTTTTTGTTCTGGTGCCATGAACTTATTAACCTGAATCTGCTTTTCACATTTTATCTTAGGCAAGGCCATTTTGTTTACAATCAATCCCATTCCCAACGGTGCCTTGCAAACACAAGGAGAAGGCCCATATGGTTTTAACTGCTTTTATGTTTTTCCAGGTGTCAGGTTTCCCTACCCCAACTAGCTTAACTAAGGTGTTCAGATTTTACCCCTCTTCCTCATCCCTCATTCAGGATTAGCTGAATTCCACTAAGGCAAGTGAGAGTAGACATTTCACCTGTTTTGGTTCAAAGTACACACTCCTTCACAGCCACATCCAAAATCTTTGGAGATACACCCTGATCTGCCTAATTCTCTCAGGCAGAGGCAAGGCCCAGTCAGACTGCTGCCTCTCCCTTTAACCCCCTAGGAACTGCTCTGTGTCCTTTCCCAACTGCCCAGGGGCATGCAGGCCAGCCTTCAAGCAACAAGCAGGCTGCAGGACTGCCACTGGAAACAACCAAAGGAACTAATTCCGAGACCTCCCCCATGGCAGCAGCAGCAGCAGCTAAACAAAGCATCTCCAACTAGCTCTCTACACCAGAAAGGGTGATGGAACTTAAAACACACTGAAGCTTACAAAAATGTATTTTCCAGCTGGAATCAAGTAGGGTCCTAACAACTACCTAAGTACTCTGACAGGTTGCAGTAAGGTACAGCAGATAAAAGTCTTATAATTTATAAAAGATAAGTATCTGTACCTATTAAATGAAATCAGGAGGCAATTTTTAAGAAAGTAAAATTTTGAGCCTGTCAATGGATGCTTTAAAGACTTCATTACTTAAGAAATTACCAACATGCTTGCTGTTTACTTTGTCTTGACCTGTCTGGAAGTAAGTTAACTCACCAGTTTGACTGCTTCTTGTGCTGCATCTTTACTACAAAAGGTAATGAAAGCGTAACCTCTGTTTTGACCAGAAAGAGGATCCATCATGAGACGCAGATCCCAAATTGGACCAGCTTTCTCAAAGAGTGGTACCCATTCATCTTCATAAAGGTCTCGGGGAATCTTACCAACAAAAACCTAGAAAGGAAGAGGACACTTGAAACAAAGCTTTTTCAGAAATACAAGCTTCTTTTTAACACTTGAAAATTCCTGGGAAAGGAAGAACAGTGCAGATAAACTAGCAGAGCAGGATCATTGCAGTCATCACTGCAGCCTTCACAGCAGCAGATGTTATTGCACATCCCAAGTCTTCCCGCCATTTGTATAAGGTTTTACATACAGAAAANAACAAACAAACAATTTGTGAAACAAAGCTTTTTCACAAATACAAGCTTCTTTTTAACGCTTGAAAATTCCGGGGAAAGGAAGAACAGTGCAGATGAACTAGCAGAGCAGGAACATTGCAGTCATCACTGCAGCCTTCACAGCAGCAGATGTTATTGCACGTCCCAAGTCTTCCCGCCATTTGTATAAGGTTTTACATACAGAAACCTGGGTTTGTTATTTATATTGAAGAGGTTGTGAATCTCCCCTGCTGAAGAGATAAATGGTTCTTATCTGGTTTTAATTTTGGCAGTTAAAAACTAAGACCTGACATACTATCCAGTTGGGTATCATATGTTAAAGCAGCCAGGCACTTCCTTGCTCTTGCAGTATTTTCAATTCACTCTGTAAATTAATCCTCCTTAGAAAGCTATAGAGATGGAAAAATAATTTAATAATAACAATAATTTCCTTTTAATTGTTTGATGCACATTTTCCACTTTTAATATATACTGTAGTCTTCTTTCTCATCTGTATTTGTTTCAGCTTCCACCAACTGATTGTTTAATATTTATTTACGCAAACCTGAGAGTTCTTGTGGTTTTGTTCCTTACAATTAACTTGGGTTAAATTTTGTTAAGGAGTTAATCTCTTTAGCTGAGGTCTCCCTAGAAAGATTCCCTCAGTTGTTTAATCACTGCAGCTCTCCTCTGAATTCTCAAAACCTCTTCAACATTAATACAAACAAAACATTCCAAACACACATTAAGATCAAAATACATTTATTTTAACTTTTTTGTAGTAAAAAAAGCCACGAGTCAACGGCCTCAGTAAGGCCTTGCCATAATTGTATCTCACACTGAAGGCATAGCAGAATTTCAGAACTAAAAACCCAGCATGCCCATGTAAGCATTGATATAACAAACCCATGAGGAGAATATGACTAATTTGAAAAACATGGAACAAGGTAGAACTCCTAGATGTTTCATCTTATGCAGATATTCCTGAAATTCAGTTTCCAGAACACTTCTTAAAAGCTTAGCCTCTCTCAGTTCAGTGTGAATGCTGACTGAACATTACTTATTGGGGAGAAAAGAAAGGAACTGATTTATCACACTAAGTGAAAGTTAAAGGCAGAGTGAAAAGATTTTCCCCACTATCTCTCTAGAAAGCTTAAGGCATTCCTCTAGATAGGTATTTACATTGTCATTACTTCTAGAACACTTAATTCTAACTCATTTGCAGCTTTTAAAGACAAAACCTGATACCATCAGGGAAACACACAAGACAGGAACTACAACTTGCTCCTGAGTCAGTGAAACTGTCACCTGAACTCGCTACAAACTCCAACTGGTTTTTAAAAGTCCACATTAAATTCTTTGGTCCAGATGCATCTGTTTTCAGCACAAACCAAAGGCAACTCACCAAAACAGAAGACCTAAGGAAAAGAAAAAAATCCTAATCCAAATACAAAGTCCGTTTTGTCAGCAAGTTACCAAAGATTTACCATCCTGAAAGCTTCTGTATTCTACTTTCTCTGCAGTCTCTCTGGCTCACTCTCTACAAACTTTTAGACCTGGCAATTTCACAAGACTGTGACTACAGTTCAGTTCAAGAAATACACTCTAGAAGCTAACATGAGAAACAGAATTAAGGATTTAACTTGGAAGATATTCACACCTGACCTACACCCTATAGTAACTTCCATTTATAAAGTAATAACTAGGTAACTGTGGGAGAAAGTCACATGTAGGGGAATTTGCTTTGAGCCTGTACACTTAGTATGTTAATGAACTACAAGAACAATACTAAACACGAGGTGAACATCTTCCATGGGTCAGAAGAAATATCTGCAATAGCTTTTTTTCAGATATGTTGATCGCTTGATTAAAGTTCTGAAATACCAAAGAACGTAGTATCAGATGTCTTGCTTCATTTTTCACTTCTACATGAGTACTGTGGAAGAACTTTGGAAATAGGCATTACTAATGAAACAATAAAAGAGATCCTGTCTCAGAAGGATGTAACTGCATTTTTCCTGGGTTCTTGTTGCAATCGCTGACCATTAGCCTGACTTTTTCCAGCTTTGCTTCCTAGAGGACTTGTACAAAGTACTCCATTCTACTTCTTCTTTATTATCCTTTTAAAAGACTGAAGTTTCCTTAGTTAAGGCTTTTTGTAATTAATTTGTTTCCTGAACAATTTTATAAAGCATTACTGAGGGGCACAATCCACCACTGCACTCAAGATGATGTGTCCTTCAGTTATTTGAACAACTGAGCCTCTGCTGTTGGCACTGCAAGCTAACAGAAGTGTATTGCAGCATTCAACAAATTCTTCAAAACCTCTCCCCTTTCAATAGTTCTCTTCATATAATTTGCAGTCAATTTTTCCTAAATGTCAGATTTAACTGCTATTTAACGTAGGCTGCACAACTGCTTCATCTTACCCAAATCTAGCCTTTCTTTAAAATAAAAATAACAGAAGTGGACAAAATTCTAGCACAGTGCACAAACCTTTGAACCTCCCATTCTTGCAGTACAGAAACGACATTCCATTTGTTTAGTAAATGCAGCTTTGTCTACTTCAACTCCTGCTGAATTTAGTGTACCACTGCTTCTACGTTAGTTTTTAGAGTACCAAATTTTTCCCATTCTGTTTATTATGGATAAAGCAGTTTAAATTGCCCCAACACCTCCAGCAACGTAGCATTTTCCAGATTGGAGGTTAGCATCAGGACTCTTCCTTGATTTTTCTTACAAATTCTGACCCTGCATCCACAGAGAGCAAACATAATACCAACTTACCGTTCACAGAGCTAAAATTCTGGACTTGATAACAATATCCAAAGATGTTTACCACATACTTACCCAGGAAATCTCAGGTCTGAAAAGGACATGTGGGAACTCCTCCATTTTATACAGTCTACACTCTTACACAGATAGCTGTTTGCACATCACCTTAGCAATTATGGGCAAATAATCTATTTACAGAATTTTCAACTTTTTAGTTCACATCACTGAAAAACACTGACATAGAAATCTCTCAAAATTTTAGGAGTAGAACATACTTTATCTGGATATCCCTCAATAAAACTGAAACCAACCCGTCATTCACAACAGATGACTGTTAGCTGCACGTACTAACCATGTCTTCATGTTAGCTGCGCTGTGCTAATTTTGGCAAATGTCTTCCCCTATTCCTACTGTTGTGGGGTAATGGGCTGGCATTTCAGTTACCACTGAAGCCTCCTGTTCTTCAAATCAGGTCTTAAATAGCATTATATTCACTTACACCAAAAGGTGAAGGAGGGAAATTAAGTATCACACTGGTCACCTCCCTCATTTTTGGTGTAACTAGTCTGGACACGCCATGTGCATGTTGGGGGGGAGGGGGTTTCCTTCCTCTAAATCAAAAAGACAAAAAAATTTCATATATACATATACACACACACATATATACATATATACATAAATATAAATCGGGGCCGTTTGGTTGAACATTAGGAAGAATTTCTTCACAGAAAGGGTGAATATACATTGGAACAAGCTGCCTGGGGAGATGCTGGAGTCACCATCCCTCGAGGTGTTTAAGGAAAGACAAGACATGGCATTCAGTCCCACGGTCTAGTTCACAAGGTGCTGTTCAGTCATAGATTAGACTTGATCTCAGAGGTCTTTTCCAACCTTAATTATTCTGTGATTCTGTGAAATAAGGATCCTTTCATCTTCCTGAATTTAACAACTAAAAGTTGGTAGACTGAAGATCAGGAGTGAAAAATACTGTATTTCAATCTGCTTTGCAAATACAGCTCAATCTCATTTAAAAATTAAATATTCCCCATAAATAGATAGCGTTTACCATTTGTTATTCAACTGAAACACAAAATGCTTTTCTTGCTAGCACGGGAACTTCATCATACCTGACTAGTAGTACACTTACAACCAAATTTCCTTTTTTATTTATACACTCAAACTCTTCCTTGCTGTCACTGAATTTAATGAAGCACTTGTAATACTGCCTCTTATTATGACTGCACTTAATTTCAGAAGTTACTGAAATGGTTCTGTAGATGTTATCTATGCATCCTCCAATGCTGAAGAACTCATTTGTTTTAAACCACAGTAAGACTACTTTATGTAGTTTTGTATAAAAAATTTGAATTTAAGAATACAAAAGAATTTGTTTTTCAGCATTGCTTGCATATACACTTTAGTGAAATGATTGTTCTGATTTTGGCTGAAATAGAGGTAATTTTTCCTCAGTAGCTGGTACAGGGCTGTGTTTTAAGAGTCAGTAGGAGAATAATGCTGATGACATGCTGATTTTTGGTTGTTGCTGACTAGTGTGTACCCTAAGTCAAGGGCTTTTCTGGGGTCTCATGCTCTGCCAGTGAGGAAGTGCACAAAAAGCTGGGAGGAAGCATGGTGGGACAGCTGACTCAAACCGGCCAGAGGGATATTCCACACCACAGATCATGCCCAGTACAGAAACTGGGGGAGCTACTCAGGAAGTGGGGGCCAACTGCAGCTCAGGGACAGGCTGGTATCAGTCAGCAGATGGTGAGCAACTGTAACGTGAATCACTTGTTTTTCTTGGGTTTTCTTCTTCTCTCTCTCTCTCATTACTATTATATTTTACTTTGCTTTGACTATTAACTGTTCTTATCTCAACCTGTGACTTCTATTTTTTTCTTTTTCTGATTCTCCTCCCCATCCCACAGGGCTGAGGGGGAGTGAGCAAGCAGCTGGGTGATGCTTGGTTGCCAGCTGGGGTTAAACCATGACAATGACAAATCTCAGGTAGCTTAGAGCACACAGACCTAAGCAGAGCTTGAGAAGTTATACTCATCAGTTATCTTTCAGTTCAAGGACTCATTCTAATTATTTACCACCACCCCTAAATTAATTTTCTTTCATGGAATATGAACATTCCCTTTAGAAATCATCCTTACTGTGATGCTTCTAACCATCTTCTTGACAATAAATGCAGGAGTTTCAGCATCTCAAAGAATGTCAAACTTACCTATAAGCCAAAAGACATTAAGGAGATTGACTGTTTTCTCAAATCTAGCCTGGTGGTTTATAGAAAAATCTCCCAAAGAACTCCTGTATCAGACATGCAGCACTGTGACAGAGTATTCAAAGTGCTGAGCATGTATTACAAAACAATCTGCTAGGGACTAAAACCTTGAAGAACAGGTAAGTGAAAAAATACACAATTCAAGCATTTTCATAACCAAACCTAAGTTTGCTCACAGCTTGCTAGGAAGATGCATAGGTTCAATGATAACCTTAAATTTCCAAATATGCTTACAGACTAGACTTTGTCCTTTGGAAGAAAAAAAAATTTTCAAAAGTCTTTGAAACTCTTCCAACTATCTTTTAACTTTAAAAAGAACAGCAGGTGTAACATGAGGTAAGAAAAGGCAGAGAAAAAAAAAATCATAGAAACTGCTTGAGCACTGCACAAGCCCCTCAGGATAAGCAGTTATCAGTGTGTGCAGATGCAAATGACAAAGTGAGTGTAATGAGAGAAGGAAACACCCAAATAACTGCTTTTATTCTCATCAATAAACACCCCAAATACTAAATATTGACACGTGACCTCACTATAAGCAAAACACCTTACAGTGAAACAGCAAGTCCTTCAGTAAAAGGAACACTCAATATTATACAACAAATCCTATTGCCATTATTTTCTTCTTTAAAACCTTCTGCACAGCTGTAACTTTGTCTTTATTAGAGAATCACATTCCAAAAAAGTCCCACTGCTCTTAAAGCTCATTCACTTAAAAAAAAATACCTGCGACTGCTTCACCCACCTAAACCTTTCAGCCAAGTGTTCACTGTGCCAGTCTGTTAATGTGCAACAGGCTGACAACCCGGAACATAATTTATTAATACTTTAGCTTTACTGCACAATGTAGCTTTAGCTCTCAGGATGTTCACCTACATCTTGAGACCTACAGCTACACTTAACATGCAATGAATTCCACTTTATTTTTTAAAAATAGTTGGTGTACAAATATTTACAGTAGAAAGACTTGATGCACCTTAGAGGGAAAGAAGTCTACCTGGTATGCATCTTCTTCAAATCAGTAACAGTACTCGGGTATCCTCAAGAACCAAATGTTTGCCATTACTGTCACATGACCCACCGCTCTGCACCACCATATCTGAGCTGACAAGCTACAAGAGCTTCAGTATTATTTAAATAAGTTTCAGACACAAAGAATGCACTGTCACAATCCAATTTAATATTTTTTTATCCTTAACACTGGAAAAGGGGCATATACACTACTACATAACTGGATGTGCTGGAAAGAAACAAGAAGTGGTTCTCAAAAGTTTAAGAAAAAAAAGAAAGGAAACAAAAAACATCACCAAAACCCCAAAACCCCACCCACCTCATTGTGGCAGAAAGTGCCCACAATTATCTCATCGCTTATGGGCGAACAAGCTCTACCTACCACCAAATCCTAGGGTCCTGTTTCAACTGATCGCTATGCCTCAGAGCTCAACAGCAGGAGCTAAAGTCTGCATTTCATAGAGAATACACCAGATTCAGCCACATGTTCAGCATCTCAGGCTGTCAAATCACACAGCATGTCTAAGTCAGTAATCAGTCCTTAAATCCCACAGAATGCCAGCAATAGATTCATTTGGTAGAAACATCATTTCTAGAACTAGCTGGCTGGGGTTTGCTATAGCTTCTAATGCTCATTCAAGGCAGAAGTATTTCTATTAAGGGAGTTTCCACAAGTTACTTGTTTTAGCTTCAGGAAACTTAAAAATATAAAAACATATTCTTCATCATATAAAAGTGCAGCTAAATTCGGTGAATTCCTAAAGAGCCAAACCATCACCAGACAATATACTTAAGAGCAGTAGTCAAGGACTCACAGTCATGAGAGTAGTTCACTGTAGGAAGGGACCTACAATGATCAGCCAGTCCAATGGCCCGTCCACTTCAGAAATGACCAAAAGCTAAATCATGTTATTAAAGGCACTGTCCAGATGCTCCTAAACCCTGACAGACCTGGGGCACCCATCAGCTCTCGAGGAAGCCTGTTCAATGTCTGACCACCCTCTCAGTAAAGAGATACTTCCTTATGTCAGTGAGACATGGTGCAATTAAATAACACTTTATACATCACACAGTCACCCTGGCAACACGAGTAAATTGGTAAACAACCTCTAAGTCACCTTTCTAAACACAGAGATTAAAGAAACTCCAAAACCCTGAAGCTACATGGCCTCTTTTCAGTGTAGTAGTTGTGGTAGTGTCATCAGTCCACGCAATCATCAAGGATTTTTTCATATAGATTGAAACAAAAGCAAATAAACAAATCCTTAATTATTACCAATCTCAAGTGTCCTCTTCAAAACTATTGTGTGAGTACCAAGTCTTTTTCATTTTTTGCATATTACATGAAATCAGGCTAGTCTTGCTTAAATTCCATTTCTTGTAAACAGTCCAAAACCTCGAAGTCACATGTTTACCTACTCATGCATCTATAGTCATTTTTCAAGTGTTGGACTATAAACTTTAGGGTGAACCATGAACTCTGAGGTTCTAATTTTAAGAAACTTTGCATAGCCTTTCTTGGGATATTTCACCTCTTTTTTCTCCACTTTAGCCCATCTTCCTGTCTTTTGCAGAATACTGAGGAGTAAGGAAGACTGGTAAGAGACACACAGAAGAGTATTTTCCTCTACAATACATTAGATTTGTAATATAGTTTATTTTCAAGCATTTCCTATTTATGAGTTTGCACAAGTATACAAAGCAATTATCAGATTAGTCTGTATATACCAACCTCTGTTCCAATGCCAGGCTGAACACCAGAATATACAGTATCTGGAGGAGGACCCCCATATTTCCTCTGTCCTGTAGTTACATCCAAAGTGTAACCAGTCCGCTCTAGCAAAGCCTGGGGGAAAAAAACAAAGTCAGGCTACTTGCAGGGGAGAGGGCAGTGGGTTAAAATCTCCAGAACAAAAAAAGTATTCCAAGATAAGCATTTCTTTATCTGCTCCTTGCCACACTTGATAAGGCATATATGAAGAGATAGAACCTACAGAAAACCCTGTTGTTTTGTAGGTTTAAAAAGCTAGCATAAACAGCAACATTTGTTTTATATTACAAGGTCACTGGAAAGAACTTGTTTGTCTTTTCCCTTATTTTCCATTCTGTACGTAGCACCCCAAGAAGTCCAGAACACCAGACAACTAAGACAATTCTTAAACAGGTATCAGTGTTTTTATAGAGCTTAAATTTTGGCAACTGTGTGATCAGAAAGAGCTGCATTTCCAACAACCCTTCTCTTTAGAATCTCTATCGTGCATACATTTCTTTAAAGCCAAGTGTGAATATACTTATCCAGGTGGTATTGATGCTTTTTAAGTTCATATTCAGTCTATGTACAAGTAATATATCAGCTAGTACAGAATAACCAGTGTCTCTAAGTGTTACCTTAATCTTTGCTTCATCTGGTCCCTTCGTTGATTCCTGTACTTTGCTGCCTTGTTTCTCTCTTTGCCTGTAGGTCTTCATAACTCCACATAAAAATGCACTTTTGTTCTGCAGATACAATTTACAAAATAATTCAATTGTGTGTATGACAAGCCCTGGGAACCCACTGAATCTTACACTTCATACCATGAAGTCCCTACTTCAAGTCAATGCAATAAATCAAATGTCAAAAGAATCCTTCAGGAAAATACAATAATTAATTGAACAAACTTGTCAGATTGAGAAAGTCATCAGATTCCAAACAGCATTTTAACCTATCTTCTCAATTGCACACATATTTTTATTATTTGGGAGCTTTTGCTTTGCGCTCAAATACCTACACATTTAAGGAAATTTTTAATAGACTTGTTATTTGGGTTTGAAATATAAGAATGCAGCAACATCAAGGAATTTCTAAGTTACAACTCTCCTGCCAGTAGTGCCAGAATGCTATTTATACTTATGGGCTCACACTCCTGGAGCTCTCACCTTACCTGTACATGCGACAGGTCACTTTCTTTAAACTGCTGTAATACAGAGAGGGCTCCTTCTTCATTAAATTCCCTAAGAGCATCAATTGCTCTTTCATCAAGATCGACATAAGCTACCAACCCTAAAAGTTAAAGATAAAGAAGTTACAGATTTCTATTGAATTTCACAGAAACTAAGAACTATGCAGTTTGCTTTTAAAGTCAAAAAGTTACATTCCATAGCAACAGAATTATACATTTAATTACATATGCCTACACAAGTATATGAAAGAATATGAGTACAATGAAAAAGTTAAATTAAAATGTATATACCTAAACACTAACTGACATGCAAGATTATAGCCCATGTGTAACAGTTTTCTAGCATTCAGGAATGCAATCTGCTGCATAAAAGCAGTATTACACACCAGGGTCTGAAACAATGAACTCTGGCACACTTTTAATAATTTGAATTTTGTTTGTTTATCCCTCATTTTAAGTTCCACACTTCCTTCTCTTGAGTTGAGCTGCTCTAGAGTAAACTGAC
>WEIT01009319.1:8463-21005 GCA_013389985.1 Dryoscopus gambensis
CAGTTGAAATGTTGAAAGTCTGAATAGACACATTGTGTCTCAAACCTGCTTGTTGTCAGAATGTCTTGTTTTCTGGGCTGGCAGGAATAGTCGTTTCTGACCATTAACACTAAATCTACTTGCAGGCGTGTTCTTTCTTCAGCTCCAATGCTGTACCACTCAAAGTTGCATTGATAAATGCAGACCCTCTGGGAGAAGAAATTAATGTGATGTTTAAGGTAGGCCTTGCATGTGTATTGGAGAAAAGAAGTTAAATGATAATCACTATTTCATTGGTATCAATTAATTTTAGCATGGACCAATAAGCTTGGTTATTCTGTGAGTTTGCTCCTGTGTATCTAGAAAGCAACATGTGAACAAGCCATAAAACATAAAAGTCTACCACATGTGAAAGCTTAATTGTAGCCTGTTTCTCTTCTAAGTTTATTGTGTCCCTGGCTAACTTTTATTTATCCATCTAAGGTTGGAGAAGATCTGAGACAAGATATGTTGGCTTTACAAATGATTAAGATCATGGATAAGATCTGGCTGCAGGAGGGACTGGATCTACGGATGGTTATCTTCAAGTGTCTCTCAACGGGAAAAGACCGAGGTGCTAAACCAGATGTTGCCTTTAATCTTTGCTCTCCCGCTTCAATTTCTTGTCACACCGACAGTGAAAACCTTCTGGGCAGAAGGTGCTGAGGAACTTCCACTGCAAGGAACTTCAGTACTTGATAGTATAATAAATTAGATTGTTCTGAATTTCCTGATGGCTGAGTGGCATCTAAATGTGTTTCTTCTCTTGAGTGTTCTGTTGTCAGTGAACAGTGCTACAAGAAAACAAATACAGTGATAAAAGCTAAGGTTGCTCTTGATGCTCTTACTGCAACACAGGAAAATAATGGTGCTGTAGCAATCCTTATTCTGAAAGTTTAATTATGGTGAAAGTATTCCAATCAAAACTGAAATGCTGAAGTATTTGGAATCTGCTCCAGTTGAGTCGGGGATATCATTCTTGTACTGAAACGTGCAGAAAGAGGAAAACTTTAAACCAGTCCTTGCCGTGCACACACACATACTATCCCCCAGAATTAGTGTCATGTGCTGGTGGAAGTTCTTTGGCTGTCCCTGGGATTTGAAAGTAGGTCACAGAACTCTTGAGTGCAACTACTGCCCTGCACCTTGAACATGCTTTTTGCTAGTTTTAGCTAATTCTCTAGAGTTAGCCAATAGAAATCAAGGATATTTAGGAGGATAAACAATAACTTAAGTATTTCTTCAGTCAGATGAACAGCTGACCAAAACTCTTAAATACATAGAAAAGATGGAAATTTAGGTTGGCAAAACTAAGCAAAAAGCTTCTATTTATGTAAGACTTGCTTTTTAGAGAAACAGATGGCTTTTCTTCCTACTCTGAATGATGACTTGATTTATGTAGCTTTTTTTTCTTGCTAATATTAGTGTCCTAAATTACTCAAAAGATTAAAGGGGAAAAGTAAAATGGATGTAAATTACAGATGTACCTTTACTAGCTCTTGCCAAGATAGAAGTAAAAATTCTGTTACTCAACTAAATGTTTTCCTTTTATGGTTTAGCTATGCAAATATTTTTAGTAAATTATATCTCCGAAGTAAGGCCACATATAAAGCCCACTGTCTGGTCTGTATCAACAGTTGACAGCAGATAGAGTTACTAGATTAATTCAGTGTCAGTGTGTGAGAACTGTCAGCATCAAAGTATTTTGCCCAATTTCCACTAATAGTTTATGTGGTAGAAACTAATTATTCAAAGTATAACTTAAATATGCATTCTAGCACCTGTAATTGGTTGTAGTAAAGTAAGCTAAGTTGGATTGCTACATGTGTTTCATGGTTTACTTTGTAACATAGTCTGTGGAAATGCTTAGGGACTAATAGAATTATTTTTACACCTAGCTGGGTTTTGAAAGAGGTTGGTCTAAGACTGTAAAATTCATCATTTTTAGGGAAGTTTCTACTGAATAATGAAAATGCAGCGTAACTTAAGGAGATTGCTAAATACACTTTGTTTTATTCTATATCAAGGCATGGTAGAGCTTGTTCCTGCTTCAGACACACTTAGGAAAATACAAGTGGAATATGGAGTGACAGGTTCTTTTAAGGACAAGCCTCTGGCAGAATGGTTGCGAAAGTATAATCCTACAGAGGAGGAGTATGAAAAGGTAACTTTTCAGCACTGTTCTTTTTTGAAGATCTTTTCAAAGGGCTAGATACCTTCTGATGAAAGAATGAAATTCATTTTCCAGGTCTTCCCTTGAAACTTTTCTTTTGTATATTTAAGAAACTTAATTTTTTTCTATACTTGAAAAAGAGCAGATTAAAATCCCCTCTATAAAAAGGAGCCAGATGGATTCTCAGGATTCTCATCAGGAGTTAAAGGTGGCTAGAGAAAAAATGTACTTTAAATTTAAGAGGGGGAGAATAGTGGCCACTTGTCATTGTAGTTCAGGAGCAGTGGCCTCTTCTTGTACACATGAGATTCAAAAATTAAAATTTTTTAATGGCTATAATGCCATTACAGTACACTGGAAATAATAAGTCTTGTACCCTTTTCTTTGCTAACATAGTTTTGTGATTTGTCTTCAATTCCTTTTTTCTCTTTCATTTATGTAAAAAACAAAACGACTATTATTGCTGAAAAGTGTGGTATCTAGAGATTTTGGCGAAACTGTCTGTTTGAAGAACAGTATTTGGGGGGGAAAAAAGGCAAATTTAGGGTCTGCTTTGCTTGTATTGGATTTTGCACTCATCAAGATTGACTCTTGAATACATGAATTATGTTTTTCCACTGATATTTAATCTCAATTCACTTCTTTTCTCTCCCTCCCAGGCTTCAGAAAACTTCATCTACTCTTGTGCAGGATGCTGTGTAGCCACTTACGTCCTGGGAATCTGTGACCGCCACAATGATAACATAATGCTCCGGAACACTGGGCATATGTTTCACATCGACTTTGGAAAGTTTCTGGGACATGCACAAATGTTTGGTAGCTTTAAAAGGTATTTTCTGTACCTAAGCAATGTAGAGAATGAAGTGATTTTTTTTTCTGAGTGTTGCTCTGGGATATCTGCTGTCAGTCCAGTACCACGTGTAAGTGCTGTGTAAGCTGAGGCAGCACTAGGGAGAGGAACCCAACCCAAACCCGTGAAACAGCATTAATAGAGTGTTTACTATCATTACCTCAGGGTGGGGATGGAGGGAAGCAGAAAGCACAGGACAATGAAGAGACCTTATGATGAGCTCACAAATTCTGTGCTTTTTGAACAGGGATCGAGCTCCTTTTGTGCTGACATCAGATATGGCTTATGTCATTAATGGTGGGGAAAAACCCACCATTCGCTTTCAGCTGTTCGTGGATCTCTGCTGCCAAGCTTACAACTTGATCAGAAAGCATGCCAGCCTCTTCCTTAACCTACTTTCGTTGGTAATCAGTTCATATTCATATTCAGTTGAAACTTGATCGATCTGTCATGCTGGGTTGTATTAAAAACTGTGCTTTTTATGCTGAAGAAACTCTTAATGCAAGCTTTTTTTAAAAGTCAGAAAACACTGACCTACTTTTTGGGAAGCTGTATTTGGAATTTTTTAAGCTTTTTTACTGCCTACCCCTTCCTTGAAAATTTAAAACTAAGGTGATACCACAAATCGCACTGCAAAGAGTTCTACCTGCTTTTAATTCAGCAGAAGTAGCGAATAACTGCTGATTATAAGTAATTGTTGTCTATTTCTGTTAGTGTTTAGCAATTTAGCGCAGTTTCAAATGTATTTGAGGGTCTAAGTCTTAATCATTTCAGTATAAGATCATACTGGGTTTATTGCATTAAAACTAAATTTCAATTTCTCGCAGATGCTTTCTTCTGGGTTACCAGAGCTAAGTGGGGTTCAGGACTTGAAGTATGTCCAGGATGCTCTCCAGCCCCAAACAACAGATGCAGAAGCCACCATCTTCTTTACGAGGTACGGGATAAGGGAAAACTAAAATATCTCCCAGTATCCTCCTCTTAATAGGAGATTTCTGATAGGAAAGAATGGACTAGGGATGGTCACAAACATGTCTGTACAAGTTGAACACTTACACTGTAGCAATCAAAATATCAGTTAACTACCGTAAGTAAGACCAGTTCCATATAAGAGTAATGCTTGTGCTAAAATACCTTGTAGGTTTTAAGAGTGACCTTGTGTGAAAAATTAATTTAAAGTGCTGAGAGCAAATAATTCTGTCTGGCTGTTTAACACTTACATTTTGAATACATCCTAAATCATTTAATAGCAGGGTATATGATGGAAAGCACTGTAAACAAGTTTTCTCTTGGAGAAATGCTTTTGCACACAGGGGAGGGAGGGCTGATGCTCCAGCATAAGTGGAGGAGTGCATATAGTGTAACTGAGATGTTACTGAGATGTTGCTACGTGTTAGAGAAGTGTTACTGTACTTCAGATATACAGGGGAAGCTGCAGTGGTGTGCATGCAGCTGAAAATCATAGAGAAGTTTGGGTTGGAAGGGACCTTTAAAGGCCATCTAAGACCAATCTCCCTGCAATTAGTGGGGACATCCTCAACTAGATCAGGCTCCTCAGAGCCCTGTCCTGACATCTACAACCTCTCTGGGCAACCTGTTCTGGTGTTTCACCACTCTTACTGTAAAAATTTCTTATATCTAATCTGAATCTACCTTCATACACTTTATCCCTTGTCCTCTCACAGCAGGTCCTGCTAAAAAGTTTGTTCCCATCTTTTGTATAAGCTCCCTTTAAGTAGGAATGGCCTC
The DNA here is from genome assembly GCA_013389985.1 of Dryoscopus gambensis. Taxonomy (NCBI): domain Eukaryota; kingdom Metazoa; phylum Chordata; class Aves; order Passeriformes; family Malaconotidae; genus Dryoscopus; species Dryoscopus gambensis. Next base: position 13,254 of record WEIT01009319.1, read on the forward strand.
CCCATGAAAGGCCATGAAACAAGATCTCCCCAGAGCCTTCTCTGCTCCAATCTGAACAACTCCAGTTCTCTCAAGCTGTTCTTACAAGAGAAGTGTTCATCCTTCTGATAATTTCTGTGGGCCTCCTCTGGACCTGCTCCAATAGATCCATGTCTTTCCAGGGCTCCAAAGTTGGATGCAAGTCTGGAAAGCCTTCACTTGTTCAATAAAAACCTATTCCAAAGTTTGGATACTGAGTCTTACATTAAATGTTGATATGATACTATTCATATAGCCCATTGATCACTCTTAAAAACCTTTTCTTTCTCGGTAAGAAATAGGGGTTTATTTTTCTTAGACTTCAGTCTGATGCACTGACAGCACCACTTTTGTGCGTTTTGACGTTTTCTTTTTTCTAGGCTGATCGAATCCAGTCTGGGAAGTGTTGCCACAAAGTTCAATTTCTTCATTCACAACTTGGCTCAGCTGCGTTTCTCAGGTCTGCCTTCTAATGATGAGCCCATCCTGTCATTTTCTGCTAAAACCTATTCTCTTAAACAAGACGGCCGAATCAAACAAGTGTCTGTGTTTACGTATCAGAAGAGATACAACCCAGATAAACATTACGTAAGTATGTGGGAGCAGTTTCTACTCAGGGAGGATAATGGTGTATTTTCTTCCAACAAGACACAGCAGGGACAGCTGACCAAAACTGGCCAGAGAAATACTCCACAGGGTGTAGTATCACTGTCAGCAATAAATCTGGGGTAAAGAAGAAAGCAGGGGACAGCAGGAGGGGGTTGTCTTCCAAGGTGGCTGTTTGGGAACTGGCCTAGCATGGATCTGCTGTGGGCTGTGGTGATTGTCTTGCATCAGCTTCCCTCTCCAGGACTGTCTTTATCTCAGCCCACGGATCTTCTCACTCTTGCTCCTGTTCTCCCAACTGTCCCACTGGTGAGGGGGTGGGAGTGAGCAAGCAGCTGTGTGGTGTGCTGAGCTGCTGGCCAGGGTAAGCCAGCAACAGCACTGCTAGAGTACAGACTGGCATTTCTAGCATCCCGTAATATTCTTCAAAATGAAAACACCTCTTGAAAAGCATCTAGAAGGAAGTAGAAAGGGCAGAAGTAGTGTTGGTGGGAGATTATTTTAAAAGACGGGAATTTGAGTCATGTTCCTGGCCTTTTATGTAACTGCCTTCTGCAGAATGGCTCCCTCCTGAGTAGGAGTCGTTAAGTCAGACACTCTGGTTTTGGCCTGACCTTCCATGAAAGTTTCATTTGTTCCTCCTAAGGAAAAACATCATTTCCTGTACTAATGCACTTACACTCTTAGTCTTTCTAGAGGCACCAAGTATTGTAATTTGCCCTCAGGATTTTAATAGACCTGGGTTACACTTTGAGACTTAATGTTTGTATTCCTACGCAGATGTGCAACCTTCTTTGATTTTTCGTTTGTTTGTTTTACTTCTATACTGCTATTTTTTGGGCTGGAATAATCAGCTCTAGTTTATTTCTCTGAACTTTATAAAAAAGTGAGCTATAGTGGTAGATGCAAATGTACATCTCTTTCCAAGCTGTATTTCCTGTAAATGTCTTAATCTGGTAAGGCACCAGCAAGGGAAGGTAGAACAAATCTGACTAAAGCTGGAAGTGAAGAGCTTTGTACTGAATCACTGTATCATAAATGTATTTGAGTACTCCTGCTCTGAGCCAAAACAGCCTCGCCTCTTCCAGCAAACTGTTAGGATGGTCTAGATTCTATCTAGATTTTTAAAGTTAAATTATTCATTGTACATTTAACTCCCCTACCCTTAAAATGAGTCCACTGAATTGAATCTTCTGTGCAGCTCTCAAACTTAATTTCCTTTGAATAATGTGAATGTATCCTGGGACTGTACCCCCAGTACTTTGAAAAATTCTTTTTGTATGATGCAGTGCACTTGCATCTACCCACCAAATTTTCACTTTAAAAGTGTAATCCTGTAGAATCGGGAGGGAATTAAATTGAAAAAAATTACACCTGAAAGGTTCTGTGGTAGTTGTGTCCCCACAGATACATGTCTCAGTGTAATCCTGCACCAGTGTTAACATTTTGTATATCTGGTATGAGCTTCCAGTGAGTCTTCAAAGGGAGAGTGTGCGCAGCTCAGCCTTACCAACCTTCATCATCCCCCTGTCACCTGTGGATCTACCTTATGGGAACACCCTGTGATGTTGCTTTGCATTAAGGGCTACTTATAATTCTAATTACGATATGGAAATGTTGGAATAAGGGATATAATAATGGGATATGTATTCAGGAGAAGGCTTACTATAGGAGAAAGAGTTGATGGTGAAGAAAATTGTATTGTTAAATCATTTTATAATATTTTATATAAACTACTTCTATTTTTGTGTTTTGAGCAGATCTATGTAGTGAGAGTTTTGAGAGAAGGGCAGGTTGAGCCAACATTTGTCTTCCGAACATTTGATGAGTTCCAGGAGCTCCACAACAAACTTGGCATTCTCTTTCCTCTTTGGAAGTTACCAGGGTATGTGCCTAAGTTCATCACTATTGCAAAGGCAACAAAACTGCTCCCAGCTGGCTGGAGAAAGAAATAGCTTGAAATGGAGACAAAACTGCTGAGGAGCAAACTAGACCTCGAAGTGGGCAATTAAGGGAGAAATCAGTTCTGAGTTTTAAGGAGGAGATCCAGAGGAGCATCTCACTGTTTTGATCTGTGTGTCGTATCACATATAATAATTACCTTTAAATATTTCCTTGCCTTTCTGGAGTGTCATAACCTATTGGCATGCTGTGTTTCCACCCTGGATTGGCATTAAAAAAGGGATATGAGCACTTCAGGGTGGAAATGACAATGAAATCCTACTGTACTTACTTCTGATAAATTAACTGAAAACTCTATTTTTTGTTCTTCTCGCATAGCTTTCCTAATAAGATGGTTCTGGGAAGAACACATATCAAAGATGTAGCAGCCAAAAGAAAAGTGGAGCTCAACAGCTACATACAGAGCCTGATGAACAGTTCTCCAGAGGTGGCAGAAGTGAGTACACATAATTTAAATCAAAGGCAAGTTTTCAAGTTTTGGCGCTTTTTAACACTTAAACTAACATGTAACGTTTCTTCCAAATTTAGTGTGATCTTGTTTATACTTTTTTCCATCCATTACTTCGTGATGACAAAGTGGAAGGAATAGATGGAATAGCCAGACCTGCAGGTAAGGGATGTTTATACCCTGGATGATATAGTATGGCACATTTACAGTGTGAATCTTTGAAATGTTTTTTACTTAACTGTAGTTTTCTCTCATTGAAAATTGCATCATTGTCTTTCCTAATGTGCCTATGTACAGTTTCAAGGACATACATACCAAAAATTGTAATAATGTGTGTGATCACTTGGGCTTGTTTATGGCTTGATTAAATTATTCAGGTTTTCACTGCAAACCTCCAAGCTGGTTCTTGCAAGAGAATGCAAAAACCTTTAAAGCCCATAGCCTTGCCCGTGTTATGGAACTAGAAATAAAATCAGGAACTGAACTTGGTCTAAGGCTTGTATTTTTTCCCATCTGTGATAAGCAGTGTAGTGGTGGTGAAAATGTGCCAATATTACAGAAGAAATAATTGTCTGTTATTTCAGATACAAGTCCATCAAGTCCTACCTCAGGCAAAGTGGGAGGAGAAGTGAAGCTATCCATATCCTATAGAAATAGCACTCTATTTATCATGGTGATGCACATCAAAGACCTGGTAAGTGGAGATCCTGCACTCACTGCCAAAAGCTGTTTCCATTTTCTCAATTACCGTCTTGAATTAGATTGATGCAGGAATGGTGAAATTCTCTTTTCCTCTAAATTTTCCAACTGCCTGCTTAATTAACTGCTGCTTTTGATTAGCTTGATTGCAAAGCCTAGACACTTGAAAATAAATACGCAAACAGTTATGCACTAATTAGTTTTCTAACTTGTCTTGTTGCTTTGGCTGTAGGTTACCGAAGATGGTGCAGATCCAAATCCCTATGTGAAAACTTACCTACTCCCAGACACGCACAAAACATCCAAACGCAAAACCAAAATCTCCCGGAAGACAAGAAACCCAACTTTCAATGAAATGGCAAGTTAAAATTTATGTAGTAACTTCCGATAGCTTGCTATAATCTCTTATTCTAAGCAGTAATTAAAATATTGTCTAAAAAATTTGTGAATATGCATAAATGGAAATGGAACTGTTTTGAAAAACTTTGTGCCCTGTTTAAATGTAAGGCAACTGAGTTAGGTCAGTGTGCTATTATAAGTAAGCAGAAGTTCCTCAGACTGACCCTGAGGAGTGATGTGGAGAAGGAAAGGAATCTTAAAACTAAAAATCCCCCTGCCCTGAATTCACTGACTCACGATGTGGAGAAAAATGAATTCAGAAATCTTGGCATGTGAGCAGTACTTCAGTCAAAAAACACCAGTCCTTTTAAACACTTAACATTGGGAGCATGAAATAAAACCGGGATGTCCTTCAGCCCATTGTGTGAGAAACAGAACGGGCACAATGTGCAGGTCAGACATCTGTCAGTGGCTGGGCAGTCAGAAGAAAGGGCAGTCCGGGTAATTTCTTTTGCCTAACCAGAAAATTCTTGACTTCTCACCTCCTAGCTCGTGTACAGTGGATACAGCATGGAGACTCTGAAACAGAGGGAGCTGCAGTTAAGCGTGCTCAGCGCAGAATCGTTACGTGAGAACTTCTTCCTAGGTGGAATTACACTCCCACTAAAGGACTTCAACTTGAGCAAGGAGACTGTTAGCTGGTATCGACTGACTGCTGTACCCTACCTGTGAACTCATTGCTGCGCCTCAGTAGGGCCAGAACAGTTGTATTCACTTGTGCTTTGTGCATCTTCCTACTTGAAGATAACCTGTACATCTTAAAATATGAGACTCTCCATTTCAGCAGATACGTTGGACCAATGTTCAGGTAGCCTAATTCGGAGGAGTGCAAAAAACCCTGGTTTGTGCCCGTGTGATGTTATCAAAGCATCATTTGTAAATGTTTAAGAGTTGTGGGTAAAGGAAGGGGTTTTTAAACCATCAGTGAAAGTGAGATGAGCGGTTTGGCCGTGCTGGTTGGTTGAACCATAACTCAGTCATTAGGCCTGTGGATATAGTGCATTTTTGCTTTTAATTTGTTGCCGCTGTTGTGTCATCCATGACATGATGCTGGAGAACATCAAAGAAATTGCATCTTTTAGGATTACATTCCCACTACTAATGAGACATCACAGAAGCAGCAACAGGTAAAATTTTGGTGGCTGCACACCCACCTGGAGAAATGAAGGTCGAAGGGCTGGAAAAATTCCTTAGCATTACATTTAATCCCAGATTCATTCTTCTCTAAGACTTATTGGAGTGAGTGCCATAGTGGAAGTTGTAAATAATGGTGCCTTATAATTCAAATGCTTCTCTTTTACCTCATTCCTGGTATTTAAATATGTATACATATTAACTTTCAGCTCCTTATAAAGGGGGAACATTCTCATATTTGATACCTTGCAGGTCCTACTGGAAGCCTTTTCCCAAGATGTGTTATATACAAATAGCATCACTTATACTGATCTTCACAGTTTGTTCAACTTAGATACATTTTTTTCTTCCCCATCTTCTGCCCATGGTCTCCAAAAATTGAATGAGGAGTGGCTGATTGTGGTACTGTAGGAAATGTGCCCAGCTTCTCAGTGGGGGGTTTTGTTGTAATTTCTAGAACTTTTCAATGCTGCAGTGATGAAGTGTGGAACAGATTCAAACACTAATCCAAAGTGGCATTTGCATCTGTGCTTCCAGGGAAGTGGCCTCTAGTTGAAAAGCACCACTGCTGGATGGATTGCAGGCAAGAAATTAGTTCAATTAACAGCTTTGAGAGAGGAACTTGGCTGCTTTTTGTTTTCCTTTAGCAGTTCACAGCAATACTGTTTCTCGCTCCCAGTAAGAACTACTCCCACTAAAATACTTCATTCCAAGGAACATTAGATTTGAATATATTGTGACAGTGGAGTGCAAATGTCACTATCTCCTGTTAATACCACTGGCTACTTAATTAGGCCTTTCTGCACTACAGGTGTCACCTTTTTGTTTATTTGGGGTTTAGGATGTTCATGTTCTGTGTAAACAAAGCTCTAAAGTTGCACACTTCTTTAGTACAAAATCTTGGAGCAAACTTTAAAAGTGAAATATGCAACTATGAACGAAGACACAATAACGGGGATAGCCTTCTCTCTACCCAACACTAAAAACCTGGTTTATAATCCAGTTTTCCTTCCCCTGTTACTGACCAATCTCCCTTCAATACAGAAGAGAGAAGTAAACTTGAATCTCCTGGTGCCTAAACAATTCACGGTCCAATTTCATAGGAATTATTACAATTAAAAAGCTAATGATATCTTGAATGTTGGAAACTGGGCCAATATTAATGGGCGCTAACAAATCCCAGTTGCCATAGGCATCTTCTGCATATTTTTCATTTAGTATATAACCTGTAAATAGTAAACTATGTAACTAACTAGATATATTTCCTGCTCACTTGATGCTTTTGAGACTTACTCCATTCCATCATTAGAATCACAAGTCACTTAAACACAGGAAAGTAGACTACTGTTTTTGTGAAACGTTCCGTTGTGAAATAAAATGAAAGCAATATGGACTGCCTTTTTTGCAGTTTGCTATTAAAGCACAGTGTCTTACAGCACAAAATACAATTAAACTAAAATCATTTAAAAAATGATTTGCAGTTTTAACAGTTGTCTGGACTGAAAAAAAAAGTATAGTACTGTATTATTGTTAGCACATGTCCTGACTTCTGATTTAATCTTCTTCATAGCTTAACTCATTTTGTGCCTTCCCTTCCTTTTCAAAATAGTCACTGGCTGGAGCTTTTTATGGTCATGGATTTTATGTTGTCTCTGGGATCTGGCCTTGGCCTCTCCTCATGTGTAGAGGACCAGCACCAAGCTTGTACTTCTTTGCACTATTCTCAATTACGAAAAAACTGATTGTTGCAATAAGAATTTACCATGCTACATAGAAAAACCACATGGATGGATGTGAAAGAGGGAAATACGTGATTGGGATGGAATTTACCAGTATGCTAAGTAGCTTGAAAATGTACTTTTAACAGCTTTTTATATCTTGTTTAATGAAAAGAAAAAAAATCTTTTATGCACCGTTTGACCTGCAGCCAGAAGTGTAATTGTCCCTCCAGACCTTGTGTTGGTATCCGAGAGCAGCAGCTTGCGCTAGGACCTCTTCCTCTACTAACCTCCAACTTTGCACTGAACTTTTTATTACTGCCTTTGTACGACCTACAGCTGCCTGTCTCTGGACGCATGTGCGATCTTTGTAAACGGCTCTTTTCTCTGTTTTTACAACTGTAGGGTTGTGTAGAACCCCCCTTCACCTGCCTTAAGGCCGGGGCTCCCCCGGGGCCCGCTGTGTCCCCCCTTCCCGGGCGCTCCCTGACGGGGGGGGACGGAGGGCAGCGAGAGCAGGGCGCCTCCCTCCGTCTGTGTATCTCTAAGAACCAAATACTTTAATTAAACGATAATAAAGATGTACAATATAGCCCCGCGTCGGGCGGGCTCGCTGTGACTCCGTAACTCTCCTGTAAGTACATTAAACACTATTCTGGAATAAAACCCAACTTGTGGCCGGCTCTCTCTGCTAGAAACTGGGGGAGCCTCTGGGCGGGGCGGCTGAGGGGGCGCGCGCGGCGCGGCTCCGGCGCCGCTGATTGGCTG
>WEIT01009319.1:21068-57125 GCA_013389985.1 Dryoscopus gambensis
GTGTGGGGATAGCGGGGAAGGCGGGCGGCCGTGTGGACATGGCGGCGGGGTGGAGAGGGCTCGGGCTGCGGCCGAGAGGCCGAGTCCCTCAGCGCGGGAGCTGAGTGTCTGATGTGCTTCTTCCCGCAGAAAGGGCCTGTCCCAGTCGGCCTTGCCCTACAGGCGCAGCGTGCCCACGGTGAGTACCTTCCCCAGAATCTTCCCCACCCCGTGCGCGCTCCGGTACCCACAGCGCAGCTCAGGGGTGCCCACGGAGGGAAAGAAATGAGAGCTGTAGTATTTCGCGTCATCGCTTTCAAATTATGGGTTGTGTAAATGCTTCTTCGGCATGTGATGGAGCAGGCTTCCCAGGGAGACCGGGGAGTCTCCCTCTCCGGAGACATTCAGAACCCACCTGGATGCGCTCCTGTGTTACCTGCTCTAGGTGACCCTGCCTTGGGGGGGAAGTGGGGTGGGATTAGATGATCTCCAGAAGTTCCTCCCAACCATAAATTCCATGATTCTGAGATGATCCTTAGGATTCTGAGGAAGCAAGTGCCTTTTCCTGGCCAGATGGTTCGTTTGACAAAAAAAAGACTCTTCTTGGTCCCTTTTTCTGTTTAAGTACTTCTTCAAATACGTGGAGTCTCTACGGTGATAATTTCTAGACATTAAGTCGTTCTTTTCACACTCTGTGGAATAAACTGATTGCCTTCAGAAATACTTAGAACTAATTTGTTGGTCTGGGGACTAAATGAAGTAGTTTTGGCGTGCCCTTAGTTCTTTCGGGCTGCTTCCACTTGTAAGGAAAGTCCTCCTTTGCAAGACCATTTCTTGGAGGATCTGTTTGTTGGCAGAAAGAGCGATTTGTGGTGCATGTGGAAAAGCATGGAGTGAAAACAATTAAATAAAAACATTAACACAAAATCTGGAATTAAATAGATACAGTTTAAGGTAGTACGAAGCTGCTTGAAGTACTGCTGATGGTTAAACAGTTCAATAACAATTAGGATGATCAAATGCTATATTTGTTTTAAAAATCCTGTGGGGTTTTTTTTTTTGCTTAGTTTTATTTATATTCTGTCTTAAGTTGTGATCTTTAGAGCACTTCCGTGTTTATTGTTGCTGTGCTTTTCTATTTCATACTGTGGCAGTACTAAAAAGTGAAAATGCCAGGAGCATCTTAGCTCATGGAAAGTCAGGATAACAGCTTGTTGGTGTTGTCTTCCCATTAATAATCACGGAAGCAGTGGCTTTATCTGTACTGTTTAACATAAAATTAATAGAAAAGGCACAGTCCTTTCTTGCTAGGTTTATTTCATTTCTTAATTAATTAGTGTACTTAAAGTCTGATTTTTCACTCATCTCTGTAGGTACTTTACTGAGAGGTGGCTAAATAGGTTTCAGTTTTGTACTTGCCAAAAGGCCTAGGTAAAGAGTTCCTTCCCAAAGGCAGTGATTTTTTTTTTTTTTTTTTTTTGTCAGTAGCGTTGGATTTGCGCTTTTGGTGTGGCAGTTGAAGTGAAATGATGGCAAGGCAGTTGGTTTTAGGCTTTATGGAGTTGTTAAAATGGAGACTCTCATCTTTATCTCTGCCTTCCCACACAACATTTCACTAGCACTATAGGTTTATTATATGTTTAAAAGTTTCTGTATCATTAAAAGTGCAATTTCAGTTCTTGGCTGTTTTTTCAAGCATTGCAAAGCATCTGTTTCTACCATTTATTAGAAGTTTTTGTGCAGCTAGCCTGTGCCTCTGTATTAAGCAGTGTTAATCAGTTTGGCTTTTTTTTTCTAATTTTCTTTAGTGGCTGAAACTTACTTCTGATGATGTAAAGGAACAGATCTACAAGTTGGCTAAAAAAGGCCTGACTCCGTCTCAAATTGGTAAGGGTTATGAACCACTCCTGAGTGGGGACAAACCCACATTTTTCTAGCTGTAATATCGTAATTGTTCCTTCAGCCTGTATTAAATAACATGCTAAGAGAACACAGCATTTCTGGTGTACCTGTGTTCTTTGTGGATACAACTGAGAGTCCTAGGATAAAACCCTGAGCTGGGAGGGTCCAGCACCAGGACATCGTGTGTGTTGCACTTGCAAGAAGCATATTTGCTGAGATAGGAGCTATTGGAGTTTTTTTCAAGTGGAAGACTTAAATGTATAATGTATAATCTTACAGCCTGTCCTTAGGAATGGCCACTAATAGGTGTTATAGTGAAGTTTGATGTGCCCAGTTCAAATTTTCCAATACCAGCAGCTCTGTGCTGAGGGGTTACTGAGCTGGGCACTGCAGCTGCCCCATGGACTGGCTGTAGGATTTGGGCCCTTCCAGAGCTGGAGTGTTGGCATGACACAGCTTTACATGGTCATGGGCTAGGTGTGCAGTGTAAGTAGGTGCTGTGTAAATGAATTTTTTTATTATTGCAATCCTGAAAGCAATATTAATTCCTTCTAGAGGGATCTCTAAAGTGATTGTATATGTAGCTTTAATGAGTCCTGTTGAAAATTTTCCAATAGTGTGGTAGCACCTCATGTGTTACCTGCCTAAGCACGATGGGGGGATCACTTGTCATTTAAGTGTTACCAGATAAAGTGTTTCAGCTTCTCTAAGTTTTATTTTGCTCACTCATTTTCTACTATTTTTTCAGTTTCCACTGAAAAGTTTTTTAACTTGGAGAAGGCCTTTTTTTGATAGCTTGTAACTGTAAGGTCAGTTTCACAAAGATTTGCTGGTGTATGTTTTCTGTTTTCAGTGTAAGATGTAAATGTTTGTTTCAGGTGTGATCCTGAGGGATTCCCACGGTGTTGCCCAGGTTCGCTTTGTAACTGGCAACAAGATTCTGAGAATCCTTAAATCCAAGGGACTGGCCCCAGATCTCCCCGAGGATCTTTATCACTTGATCAAGAAAGCAGTTGCTGTTCGCAAGCATCTTGAGAGAAACAGAAAGGTGAGTGCTCCTTTATTTAGCTAACTGAGTGTCTGTGTTATTAAATTGCACAGTAGTTCATGTACAGCTTGACAAAGCAAAGAACCTTTGTGTGCTGTTAGCCCCCCTTTGAGTAAACTTCTGAGGTTGGGGAGGCATTTTGATCAAGGAGAATGGTCTTTGTGAAAAGGATTTTAAAAGCAATGTTTAAACCCTGTGTTTCTGGTCCTGCTCTGACTTCACTGAAGCTTTGGTAATGGAAATGTGAAATTCTTAGCAGTAGCTATGATTATTTGCTTTACTGAAACTCATCTGAATTCGACATTGAGAAGTCCCAAGTAGTGGTAACATTGGGGTTGTGATGTAACTTTGTTTTCAAGGACAAAGATGCCAAGTTCCGCCTGATTCTGATTGAGAGCAGGATCCATAGGTTGGCTCGCTACTACAAAACCAAGAGAGTGCTGCCACCCAACTGGAAGTAGTAAGTCTTCTCCTGCATTCCTTTTGGCACTTGAGACTGCAAGGTCTTGTAAACTGTGCTGGGGCTGTTATCCAGAGGGTGAAGAGTGCATCGTGATAGGCGTGTAGGTAGCCCAGGCAGCATAGAACAGGTATTTTCATACATAATCTACTGATCAATTCAACTGATAAATTAATGAAACTTACTGCGGGGTGCTACGACCGTTAGAATGACTGTTCAAACTCTTGGCTAAAAATCATGGTCACAACAAATGAAGTCACTACCAGGCACTTTTTATAACACTTCAGACTGTGGTTTTGGTTCTCAGATACCTTTATAGTTCATGTCACTTTCAAAACTTAGTGAGAAATGGCATAGCAGCTGTGGCAAAACGGGAAGTAATTGTAGCTTTTCTCTATGAGAGGTAACCACCATAGAATTCCCATAGATGTTAGGATTAGCCTTGTTTCTCTAAGAAGACTCAAGTGCAGCTAGTCAGGTTTTGAAATACATGGGTTGGGCTGTTACCCTTGGGTCTGTATTGCAAAAATACAAGTGAAATTAATTAGGCCATTAAACTTTTTAAGCAGTGCTTTAGCTGCTGGTAGTTAACTGATAGTTTTAAAACTTTTAACTGAAGCTTTGTTTTTGATAACTAGTTTGAAAAACTGCCTCTGCCATTAAAATTTCTTTTGTCTCTCTTCTCTCTTTTTAGTGAATCATCGACAGCTTCTGCCCTGGTCGCATAAGAGCTGGCTGTGACTTACTGAAAGAATAAATTTTCGTTACCTGAGTTTGTGTTGTCTCTAAATGGTTGGTGTCTTAGAAGCTTCTGCTTGTTTTAGGCAGCTGCATGTAAGCAGGAAATTTTCCAGGTGGAGCAGACATGTGGCTGTGGTTTCCATACTTCTGTCCGGCAGTATCACATCTGGGTGTGGTTGTTGCAGTGCTGCACCAGCTGGACGTTGGTGCCCGTGCTCAAACTTGTTTGGGTTTTTTGTGATCTGAGAGCCTCCAGTTAGTGAAGTGCCGTGGTCATTCACTGGAAATGCATTTCATTGATGCGGGGCTGTGCCTTGGTGTCCTGCACAAGAACTGGGGCTGGAAGCAGTGACAGCAGGAAGATTTAGAAATTTAGAAATACAGAAAGGATTATGCAGGAGGTGAGGGGTTAGGGAAACAAAATTGGAGAGGTTAATTCATCACAGGTCATGTGCAGCTGTTGCTTGTGCAGAAAGCTTAGGCAGACTTCAGCCAGTTCCTCACAGTAACTGCTGCTGTCATTTAAGTAATTTTAAGAATAGTCTTTGAGTTTGGGTAAATGTGTACAGCAGTTTTAGCTCTTCTTAGATGCTGTGTCTTTACTGGAATGATTTTCCCCAAACCAAAGGGCAGGAGCTATAGCATTGTCGCTGTTGCCAAGGTTGTGCCTCCAGGTTTCTAATAGCTTTGACCTGAAGTCACCTTTCTGCTGAAGAAACATGGAAAACAGACTGACAGCTTTCTCCTTTTTGAGGAGAAAATTATAAATTAAGTTACTCTGAGTTGTTGTGACTTGCTTTTAGGAGTGGGTGCATTACTTAACTTTAATCATCTTGAAAAGTTGAGTAAGTTCATCTAAGCCGTGTCATTTTGGTAAGTGCAGCATTCCAGTTGCACTCCGAAGTGCTGCTGTCTGGTACAAGTTAAACTCCCATCCTGCATCAGAACAGCTGGGGTCACGTTCCCCAGTCCGTGTTCCCAATCCGTGTGTAGGCAGGGCAGGTGGCCGGGAGGTGGCGCTTGGAGCCAGGAGTGCAGCCTGTTCCGTGTGCCGAGCAGCGCCGCCTGCGGGGCCGCCGCTCCCTGCCGGGGAACCGGAAAGATTTCAGAGGTGCCAGCTGCTCCCGGGGCTCTGGGAGCTTGTTGGAGCTCACGGGAGCTGAAGGTGTTCCTGAGGATGGAAAAAGAGAGGTACACCGTATCTCTTGCTGAAGAATGGGAATGATTTTGCAATTGTATTGTTATGCTCAGACTTCGGCTTGTGTTGCTGAAGGTTCTGTATTTTCTGTAAATCATACAGGCTAGCTTAGGTAAGTCGTCCTCAGTAGGATTGATCATAAAATCACAATGGCCTGTACTGAAAGGGACATTAAAGATCAACCAGTTCCAACCCCCTGCCATGGGCAGGGACACCTCAGAGCCCCATCCAGCCTGGTCTTGGAACACTTCCAGGGACGGGGCAGCCAAAACTTCCCTGGGCAACCTGTTCCAGTGCTTCACCACCCTCACAGCAAAGAATTTGTACCTAATACGTGACCTAAACTTCCCCTCTCAGTTTGAACCCGTTACTCCTTGTCCTATCACTACAGCTCCTGACCAAGTATCCCTCTCCAGCTTCCCTGTAGGCCCCCTTCAGATACTGGAAGGTTGCTGTGAGGTTTGCACACAGCCTCTTCTCCAGACTGAAGAACCCCAACTTTCCTATCCTGTCTTCATAGGGGAGCTGCTCCAATCCTCTGTACGAACTTCATGGCCCTCCTCTGGGTTTGCTCCGATAGTTCCACATTCATTTTATTTTGGGGACCCCAGAGCTGGATGCAGTGCTCCAGGTGGGGTCTCACTGGAGGACAGCAGAGGCGCAGAATCCCCTGCGCTGACCTGCTGGACACGCTGCTGTTGGTGCAGCCCAGGGACTGCCCATCCCTTACTCTTTGGATTACCAGAACAGGCACAGCAGGAGCTGAGCTCACTTGCCCCGGGGCAACCCCAGGGTCATCTGCTCAGCAGCTGCAGTGGGAACAGTGGGCCCAAGCACTGGCAGGGGTAACTCCTCCCTGGGGGCAGACCTATGAAACTGAGTGTCAGAGGGATGTGCTCCAGCAGGAACATGGTCACTTGGAAGCACCAGGTAAATTCATCATTTGTGGTACAGGGCTGTGCCTGGGTGACAGTGAAACTCAGGTAGTCTGCTAAGTGTTCTGCCATGCTCTGAGCACCAGGACTGCCCCGAGCAGCCCAGGACTGGTGATCCAGCTGCCCAGGAGAGTTAGTGGAGAATTTCTTGCTGCTCTGTGTAAATGTACTGTAACTTCCCTTTTCTAGAGAGATGTGATACTGGGGATAAATCCAGACGTACACATAGTTGCTCAAATATAATTTTTTAAGAGCTATCACAAGCTGTCCCTGCCTCATGGTTATCTCCAGGCACCACTCTGGCTTCCCTCTCCCTTAGCACTATGGGAGTTCTCAGGCTTTAGGCCCCACTGCCCTCTTGTTTCTCCTGTCACATCTCTTTATGGCTTCCTTGCTTTGATTTAACCTCAGAAGATGCTGGTTCTGCATTATTCCCAGCAGCCTTTTACAAATTTCCAGCATTACCTTTTCCTCCTGCAGCACTTTTTGCTCTCCCAGCAGGTACAAAGCTGAACGATGATTATTTTATTTTTCCCTATCCCAGTGTGAGTTTTTTCCTATTTTGTGCCGCAGCATACATTAGAAAGGAGCTATCAGCCTCTTCCACCTCCATCTGTCTTGGACCTTCCTTCTCCAGAGAGGAGCAGCTGCAGGGCCACTGCTGCTCCACACCAGGCTTGCTCTCGTGGTGGGCTTGGTTCACGAAAGCCTCCCACTAAAAGGCTTAAGTCCTTGGCAGCTCTGCAGCTCTTCCAGGGCTTTGGGGTGCATGGCAGAGTCTGCTTCCCTTTGGCTCATCAACAGCTGGGTTTGAGGCTGGCTGCTGAGGCATCCATTCCTCTGGCAGAGCCCCAGGGTTGCCTGCTGTTCCCTGGGAACCCTTGCCCTAGGGTTTTAAGAAGAAATCCTGGAATGCTGAGGGTGATAAGGAGAGAAATTGTTTCCTTAAGTCTAAAGAAATGAGTTCTACAGTGGATGCGGCACAGGGAGATGGCTCATGGGCATTCTTCGGGCTCTAAGTGTTTTCTTCCACACAGATTTTTCTAATCCATTTTTTCATAGATTAGAAAAGTTTATTTTTTTAATAATCAGTTTTTCTTATTTCACATATTTCTTTCTAATCCATGTTTTTTCTCGGGAGTGTGAAGGGCTTCCCTCTCTTGCCTTTCTTGGGCCTTCTCCCTGTAGTCCCCCAAGTTTCTGTGCATTGTTTGCCCTGACACCTCTGGGTGTGTGTCCAAGTTTTTGTTGAGGAATTTACCCTCTTTGGAAATTAGTCAAACCCATTTTCTTCCTTTCCTTTAGGTAACATGAGTTTAGCCTACCCTGATTTGGGTCAGCTAGGGCAGTGCTCAAATATATGAACACAACTTCATGCTTTCTTCACTTCTACCTGGAATGGTAAGTCCAGAAAGGTCTTTGGTTAAATCAATAGGTGCCATGTGCAGTTTCTACCTCTATTTCTAGGAAAGCATTTGAAAGGTGATTGTCAGGTATGAAAAGGATTAACCTTGTCAGGGATTTAAGGGAAAGCTTTGATTCAGTCATGGCCAGAGGACTTTCTTAGTGTTAGGTATCTCTTTATTCTGAAGGCTTTTGTGGTGTGTGACTGGTTCCGTTGTGGAGGCAAATAAACCATCTTTTACCTCTGAATTTTTCTGATCGACAGTTCCTGTTTACAGGTACCTCTGTGAAAAATGAAAAAAAACCTTAGTAATTTATTTCAAGTAAGGAAACTTAAACACCGGTTATTCTGCTGTTAAGTCATTGCCACGGCTGGAAACCATGAATTTCTTTAGCTGAAAAGGGGGCAAAAAAAGTAAACCAAGCTGTAGCAATGACCTTCAGAAAAGGCAAGAAATTATTTGCATTTATAAATGTAGAGCTCCAAATATACGCTGCTTTGTTTTTTCTGGAAAACAGCTTGTTTCCAGTTGCATTTTCTGCCGCTGTGCATTTTAATTTTCAGCTCAAAATCATTGCTTGCAAGTTCATACCAAATAGCAAAAAGTGAATGAAAAGTGCAGTGATTTTTTTCGCAGTGATGGTTTGTGCGTCACTTTTTTCCGCTGTTTTCAGTGTCACTTACAGATCATGAAACACAATGGCGTTAAGAAGCACCTCACGTGTTTCTCGGGGCTCAAGAGCCCGTTTCTTTCCCGGTTCCCATTTAAATAAAGAGCAGTCGAGCCTATGGAATTCAGCAAAGGCAGGTTCGGTTACTCGCGGGCTCTGGGATAGCTGGTGATTCTGGCTTAGGCTAATGCTGCTTCACGTTCATGCATTGGTTTTGTTCCCCTTTCAATGCTGGGATCAAACTCGTGAAAAAATGCGGCTGTTGCTGGGAAGTCCCTTCAGTAACTCGGCACATTTGCATGACAATACGTGGCTGTGCCCTGCTAACCTCCCGCCTTCGCCAGCACATATCTTGGCAGCAGGAAGTGCTTCCACAGTGCTTTCTGCGCTAGTGGTATGT
Organism: Dryoscopus gambensis; assembly: GCA_013389985.1. NCBI lineage: Eukaryota > Metazoa > Chordata > Aves > Passeriformes > Malaconotidae > Dryoscopus > Dryoscopus gambensis. The sequence goes on from WEIT01009319.1 coordinate 29,808, forward strand.
CCGTGAATGTCCTTTTCTTTCTTCCAAGGATTTCTGGACGTAGCTGCAGTTGGATAAATGAAGGCTTCCTTCTTTTTCCCTCCCCCCTCTCCTGCTGTCAGGATAAATTTTACCTCTGGTTAGAAATCTATAAACTGTGTAATGAACAGTGTTGCTGATTAGTGTGAGTGCTTTCCTCTCGCCGCAGGATTTATTAGAGATGTTTCCCAGCACAGTCGCAGCCGTAACTGGAGCTGAATCGATAAGAAAGGATGGCAATGGCAATATGGATTGGATGTGAGGATAAACTACACGTTGTACATTGTGCTACAGGGCCTGGTGACCAGAGAAGGACTGGCAGCCCCTTTCTGGAGGCTTGCTCAGTGTTTAGGGCAAAGGAAGTGAAGCACAGCCTGCTACCTCAACCCCTGAGCTGAAATACTGGGTGGCAAGTAATTATGTTGGCTGTGCCTGAGGCTAGAGGTGTACCTACATTAAAAGATCACCTGAGTTTTCTAGTGACTGCTGGTTTTACCGGCTGATATTTTATTCCCTTTGAGGCTGCTCAATCAAGATCCCTTTTCTGGTCAGAATTCTCCTTCTTCAGAGCCAGGAAAGGGCTTTCAAGTTTAGTGCAGCTGTCAGGGATCAATCTCTTTTACAGCTCCTTCAAGTTCTTTCTGATGCAGATGAATAATTTCTGTAGATCCCGAGTCCTGTGTTATGCCGGAGCAGGAAGAGGGTGACTGGTGTTTTGAACTGTAGAAGCTGCTGACTGACTGGGTGAAGAAACCAGTGACAGCCATTAAAAATTAATCAGGTTAAATGAACTTGGGAAAGATCTGAATCTCAGAGGACCAGTTCTGATGGTGAAGGCATTTGAGATTTGCAAAAAAGGGGATGGAATCATCTTTCAGTACACTATATGTTAGTGGACACAGAGGCACACTGAAAGCTGTTGTGAAATACAGGCTATAAACTGAATTGTTTCCTCTTGAGTTTTGTTTTTTCCTGTGGCTTTGTTGTTAGAGAAAAACTATAGTATCTGCCTTTTTTTGTTGTTGTAAGTCCATCCCATCTTGCTCAGCTCTGCTGGCCTTGGCAAAGCTAGGACTATAAATTGATAAATTCTCAGAAACTGCTGATGGAGCAATATCTATCTATTATACTGGGTATTCCATTTACACCTCAAACTCATGCTAGGGATATCTCCTATCACATCACTTAGGTAGTTATTCCTGATAACTTTCTTCAGCAGTAGATTCAGGTCTGGATTCTCTTTTGGTTTAGTATTCTGTTATTTTCAGTACTGTATCTGAGAAGTAATACCAGAATAATATTTTAAAACAGTATTTAGGTAGTCTCAATCAAGCTAGGATCTCACAATAATATATGATTAACAAATAAAACCCTTACTAACAAACAACATTGCTGTAATGTGCAAGGAGGTGATGGTTTCAGTGGTCCCAAATTCTTTGTGACTGTTGTGTAATGACCTGGGGATAGTCAGTTTCTGGAGAGTTTTTAGTTTTCTGGAATTCACCGAATGTGAGTGTTGCAAATGTGATGCTGCAAAAACACCATTTCATGACGTCCAGCTCTTATGAAGTAGGTTTGACCCATAAATTCAGTAGTTTGTGTGAAAACAGAGTGGATACAGTCCCCAGCTTTGCAGGGTGACAGAGGCATAAAGCAGTGAAGGTGTTTGCTTGGGGCAGTAGGAGAACTTGGCACCAGCTCTGGGGTCCTGGATCCCAGTCTCATGTCCTGCCTGTGAGCCTGTGGTAGCTGCACTTTAAACAGATCTGATGTTTATACATAAACAACCTGTGGGGAGTGGAGCATGGAGGCAGTTCACAGAGGCTTTTGGGGACGCAGACCATGGCACTGACCCCTGCCACAGGATCCCAGAGTGTGGCTCTCGGTGGACAACAGCGGGCAGTCACAATAATCCCTTTTTGCACCGATGTAGGTACACGGCTTAGAGTGGAGGGAACCATTCCCTAACCTCTTCCTGCCTAGAGTGGGGAGTGGGCTTGGACCCTCCTTCCTTAAAGGAGCACCAGGGAAATGGAGCCAGCTTTGCCTCTGAGATTTGTCTACATGACTGTGCTCTTGTGGGGCACATAACTCAATGCTCCCGTCAGCTCAGAGCAGATTGTGATCTGGTCTCCTGCTGTCAGCTTGTCTTTCTGTGTATGGCAACTTTGGATATAGTAGGGAAAATTTAGGAGTTTGGCCCTGTTGTACAGTCCTCAGATTTGAAACTTCTTCACTTACAGGTTCTGTGGTAAATTCCTGCACAATAATCCCCTCAATTAGGCTGCCAAATATACACGATTTTCCTTAAAGTACAGGTCAAGCCTATGTTTCAGTATTCTCTGGAAATTGTGTCTCTTCTTCTTAACAGAGATCAGTCCCTTCTGCAGCCGTTTAATAAAAGACTGCGAGCTGCAGATCAGTCGAGTAAGAAATTCTGTTTCATGGAATGATTCCTGTCAGCCTTGCTTCTGATTCAGAGATCCAACTAATAGGGTTAAATCTGAGCAGTTTAATGGAACAATGTTATTTAAGCAAAGCAATCATGTCCTGCTGCAATGTTGTTTGGTATTAAACAGCAATTAGGTTTGTCTGCCCAACAAAATTGCAAAGCTCCTCTGAAAGCAGCTGTAATCGGAAATGTCACACTGCAGCTACCGATGATAGATATGGTCTAACAAAACACAGGCTTTGGCTGCAGTTCCTCACATTGATGGATAATCCCACGGCACGCAGCAGTTTAGGACTGTTTATGTAGCTTGCAGTTTAGGCTGAGATTATTCCTTCTACTGTCCTGTACAAGCTCATGGTTTTTGCTCCAGTGTGCCACCGATGCCCAGGTTAAACTGGAGTGTTCTGCCCTGTCGCCTACTCTGCAGTGAAGGGCAAGTGAAATGGCATTTGGGATGGTAAACCTGAGGTTTACCCAGAAGTACTGGATGTAGCAGTGTGTGTACTGGACTCCACTCTGATGTTTTTGCAGTGGCTCACTCTGGAAGCACAAGGCACTGAGCAGGAGTTTTGGAGAGCTGCAGAGATGGGTCATGCAAGAGTCAGCACCAACAGGAAAGCAGATGTCCTGAAGTGCTGATTTAGAGGGATGTTTCCACAGACACACTACTGGATTTGGTTCAGCAGCCTGTGTGGGAACTTCCACATGGGACACTTTGTGGATTGCACAAAGGTTCATCTCCCAGACTCATGCAAATTAGCGAGAATTTTTGCTTAAAAACAACCCTAGAACATGTTGCATGTGTGCTAGCCAGTGTTAAAATGCAGAACTTTTATTAGGCACAATACCCTGAGTAATAAGCCTTTCTCTAAGCATCCTGACTTTTAATCCTTAAACATTTGTGTTAAAAATGTGTTAGAAGTGAAAGAAAGCTGTATTAGCATCAGACTACACAGTAGGTACAAGCACACAATGTGGTGTATTTTCAGTCTTAATATTTCCTCTCCTGTGACCTGGGAGATAGCACAAAATTCCCTCTTCCTGTATATTTTTCGTGGGAAGATACAGATGCTGTGAAGAAGTGCTAAGGTGTAGCTGTCCTGGAAGTCTGCAGCAGTGGCATTACTCCATGCTTTTATGGCCACAGTACCAGTAACAGACCACGGCTTAGATTGTGCTGGGTACTTCAAGCAGTGGCCTTTTTTTTCTGCTCCCTAGTGCCCGTGTACTCCTGCATTCATTAAAGCACAGAATCCCATCAGGGAGTATGTGAGTCCTGTTGTGTGTTGTTTGTAACTTTCTCTGATCTGTGCCAGTTAGATGTAGTCTGAGTGCTGTCTCTTCCATCTTTTCCCCTCCAAGCCAGTGTATCCTGGTGTTCTGCTAAAGATTCCCTGGTTCCACGGCTGGAGAAGGTGCCAAGCCTCACGCATGTTCATTTAGGCTTCAACTCACTCTAGGGGTGAAGATCTCACGAAGAACAGTGACTCTGTATCTCTGCACTTTGGATATATTCCCTGTCCATCAGGTGTGTGGCTGTTTTCTGTTACCTGACCCTCTTCCCCTCTCCTGGCACTGGCACCTTTGGCATCACGGCTTGCCACTACCCAGAGAAGGGGACGGAGAAATTCTCTCAGCAGCAGTGTAGGGTGCAGTTTACCCTTTGAGCAACGCTGGTGTAACAGCCTGGTGCTGCTGGAATTGCAATCCAGTCTGGAGCTGTAGGTGCAGCTCGGCCTGCAGACACCAGATCTGACCCAAGGGTAGTGTTGGTACGGGAAGGGGAGGCAGAAGAGGATCCCTGTCAGCGCACGTATCTCTTAAATGCTCTTTGCTGTCATGCCGACTGCAGGTTCAGCTCTGCCTGACAGCTGGCTCAAGGCAGCCCAGAAGTGAGTGGGTGTGTGGGTCACGCAGCTCGCACCGTGCTGGAGGAGGCTTGGCACTTCAGCTGCTTTCCCTCCATGCCTGGCTGGTGTCACCAGCCCAGCAAATCTGGGAAACTGTGCATGAGATGAGTATTTGTAGTCCCCGTGGCAGCAGGCTGCTGCCACCAACACCTTTTCTGGGAGATGCTCTTCCCCTCGGTGCTGTGACCCACACAGGTCTGTGATAAAAAGGGGGAAAGCCAAGAGAAAGGAGCTTTAGCACAGAGATGGTTCCCTGGCCTGCCCTGCATGGATACGGGCCACAGCTCAAGCAGCCCAGTGAGGGACAAGTCAAACAGAAAATTAGGATAATTAGTTTTATATGTGGCAGGTTGTAGTTCCTCTCAGAAGGACCCCGAACTTCTTAGCAGAGTAGTTTTTTCCCTTTTAATTATTCAAATGTTTCTTCCTCAGTCTTGAATTACACTGAGTGCTTTTCATATGTTAGGGATAGTCTGCCTCTTTACCCTTGAGAGTAATTGAGCAGTCATTGGGTATGTATTTTTTTTCTCTTTATCTTTCAAATGTCTATAAGCCATTGTCATTTTTTAATTAATTAAAAAACCCCTATAGATCTTTTACAGTTCAAATTTGCTACAAAAGCAAGATTTGAATTGCACCACTCTCTACAGAGAATGATGAGTGTGTTAGGTAGGGGTGCAGTTCCTGTTCTTGATTCAATAACTCCAGTAACAAAGACACCTTTCTTCAGGATACCTTCCTTCAATTACCCTTTTATTTTTCTTTCTTTGCTAATGTTAATAATTCAGTATATGGAAGTGAATTCTTCAAGGGAGATAAGCACTTTGTGTCCCGAAATTTTGGTAATGAGATCCTTTCGTAACTGCAGTCCCTGGTGTGCGTTTGGGCTGTGGTACGGCCTCAGTAACTCTGGAGCATTAAGTGAAGCCAGATCGTGCTGCCTTAGGAAAGCCACGAGAGGACAGTGCTGTGTGCCAAGGCCTCGGAGCAGTTTGTCTTCACCTTTTGGATTCGTTTATCCAATCCCCTGGGAAAGCCTTTAAGTACTGCCCGGTATGTTATAGTGCCTGCTTTTCCTGTTAAGTAATGAGTGCTTAGGGAAGGCAAGGAGAGCAGTGGGTTTTGCACAACAGTAATTACTTCAGCCTTCAATTCCAGGGACCTTTTGACCTAATGCCACTCAGGCTGATTCTGTCATGTTTAATCCCTCATGCCCCATCCGTCCCTGTGAGCCTGCAGACATGTCCTGTCTGATACTTCTGATACTCATGCTTCTGATACTTACATATAAACAATGCCTAAAAGGTAAAATTCATGTGCTGTTTCACTTTAAATTATGTACTGAAGCCTTCGGGAATTGCTCTCAGGCTTTGAGGAGAAGCTATGCTTTTTTTGGGAGGTTGGATGGCCGGTGGTTAAAGCCTGAGAAAGGCTGAGATTGTGGATTGTTTCTGTTCTGCTCCTGCCTTGCAGATTTGCCCGGAGCTGGTTGGTAATTGCTGAGCCTTTGAAAACAGTTTAACATTTTGGCTACATGTTTTTGTTTCCTCAGGGCTGGCTCTGCCTAAATAGCACCATTTAGTCATTGTTTAGTTTTCAGAGTGAATGCTCCATTGCAGGTGTGGGTAGCTAGTGGCTTCTTTTCCGGTTGTTAAAATCAGGCAGTTTCGTTAGCCACTGTTTTTCATTTCTTCATAAATTCTGTGTGTAGAAGTATAGACACAAACAAGCAGAGTGTTAATTAGGAGTCTTTTGGCCTTATTACTTTAGTTTGTCCTTGGATTGGCCCACTCTTAATTACTACCCGGTTACTATTGCTATTATTCTTGTTTAATGAGATAATCCAAATAATCTCATTTCAGTTTCACAGATCATTAGATCCAACACACTTATTAATAAGGCATTTGTGAGCTCTTTATGTCCACTCAGCTGTTTTCAGTCCTTCTCTTATCCTCTATGATGGAGGGATGTGCTGAACATTTTGTAGTTGGATGTGTTTCCTCAAAGTATTAGCACTTGCCACTATACATTGTTTGAACAGCTGCTTCTTTTTGTTAACTACAGTAATAAAAATGTCGTACATCTTGGACAGAGGTGTTGACTGTGCCAGTGAGGAGCGGCTCCGGCAAAGAGGGAGCTGCTGCAGCCTCTCTCCTGCCAGAAAGGGTCACCTTTCCCAGTCAGGCAGGAATGTGCAGCAGGTGCGGGGCTACTCTGCTCCACTGGCAGCAGCGTGAGAGCGAGCAGCGGCGTTCTCGTGCCAACTTCCCAGTGACAGCCAAAGGCAAGGAAGCACTAGGGGGACCACCTAGTTCATTGCTTCCCCGTCTTTTTAGCAGCATGCTCACCCATGCGCCCAATTACCTGTTCTTCCGCGGTGTCCCCAGGGCAGAATGTCGGTCACAGAAGCCTGTCCCATGCCTCACTGGCTGTTTGTGAGCTCCACACCGGTGAGATGTGCCTCCGGAGCAGGGCATGAGGATCAGGGGCGTCGCCTGGGATGGCAGGGAGTGTAGGTGTGCCCTTGGCTGAAGTAGTTGCCGTGTCCTGTTGCCCTGCGCATCTCCCGCTGATACCAATACCTACGTCTGCCCTCTAATGCTGTGGCTCAGATTCAGCTTTTGATTAGGGCTTGTAGAGGGGTACTTGGGTATCTGTTTGTTTGCTGGGACCATGGTATTTAAAACAATGAAAATTCTCTAAAGAATTGAGCTAAGCAGGTGTGTGGCTATGCCTTTGTGCCAACAGCAGAAAAACCCCAGTTTTTGCACACACACAAGAGAGAATTAAATGCAAAGAGTAACACATGCTTCACTGTTTTTGGCAGAGTGAACCTCTGGCTCTGGAGGGTGTGTGCTCTCCTGGTCATGTCAGTGGGCTGCTCAGGGTGACTTTGTCACTGGGGTTCGAAGCCAGGCACATATTGCTGACTCGGAACAGTGATCCAACAGTGAAATAGCAAAAGGAAAAGGGTTAAAATAATCAACCTCCTTTCTTTGTTGGATAACCTGGCACAGGCTGTCTGAGCAGCTGAAGTTCCACCTATTGTGTGAGACTCTTCTCCCTGCTGTGTCACCCACGTGTGCCCGTGACAGAAATGGAAGGAGAGCTGCTAGAAAGGACTATGGGCTGAAGGCCCAACCTGTGTGTGTGGCACTCAGGCCATGGCCCATGACTCTTTTAAGGCTGGAACTTGCCGTAAAGGCAACATCTAAAGGACGCTGCTCTGAGCAGCTGATGATTTCTCAATGCCCAGTGAAGCTGTTCTTTGCAGGACGGAAAACTCCATCTGCTCCACTCGTGGTCACTGTGGGCCTGTCTTCACCCCTGCACCACTGGAAAGTCCAGCCAGGCTGCTGACTTAGCCTGCACTCACATGGAAAAGTCTTTAGCCTGATTAAGTGTTAACTCTTTGTAAGGAAACGTGCCTTGAGGCTACAGTGGGGATAACACAGGCTGTGGATTTCTCATGTGATACCAGCCCTGCCTAAGCAGGATTTAGCCTCAAGCCCCTCTTCCTACCCCTCCACCCTTCTCTGGGTACTGCTGCAGCAGGGTGATGAGCTGGGAGAGACGATAAAACTTGAGAAGGAAAAAAATAAATCATAAAACAAGTTAGGGGAGTTATTTGTTGATTTTTTAAAAAGAAATTCAAGGTCTTTTCTCGGATCTGCTTTCCCACGTTGCTGCACAGACAGCTCTGTCAGGAAGTGGAGCAAAGGCAGGAGCAATGCTCTGCCCCAAAAGCGACAAGGATTGCATAAGGTTTGTTTTCGTGCTTGATGGCAGGGCCAGCAACGACTCTGAGCTAATGCCATCTGCGCGGGCGCTGCAGCGCTGTCACCAGGGTCGTGCCAAGGCAGCTGGCTGCAGGGCTGCGCCCGGAGTCACCCAGCGCTGCTTCCCGGCACAACAACCCCGTGTGCCAGCGCTGCTGAAAGCTCCGGGCCGGCCGCCGTGCGCCTGCTGCAGTCTGAACAGAGCTGCTGGCTCTCCTTACGTGCTCCTGGGGAGCAGGGAATGAGCTTAAGGATGGATAATCCGGGCTAACTCTGCAGTGAAAACAAGTCCCTTACCTCAAATATCAGCAAAGTCTCTCCTGCCTTCCCAAACCGCTGACTTCCCATCCTTTAGCAGCAGCCGATATTCTCCTGGTGCAGACTAGAGCACGGAAAATTAATTGTGCTGTAATGACAACCCCCGTCTCAAAAACTGGCCTTCTGTTCGATGTAAATGAAGGGCAGTCTGTGGCCTATCAACAGACTGTTTCCTTTGGGGAAACAGCCTCACACTTCTCAGATTTCCCTTTATGCTACTGACTGTTGGCATCTTTTCCTACCTCAAGATCTGCTACATTGCTGCAAAGGGTTTTTTTCTCTTTAATTAATTTCTTTCAGCTCTGTCAGGATAGAGGGTAATTAAATGCTTCAGTATCTTGTCATAAAAATGCCACTTTTCAGAGGAATTGTCTTAATGAGCCTGTTTTTCAGTATAGCAGAGGCTCATCTATTAGTCCAGTGTATATTTTTAGAGCATGGCATTAGCCAGAAAAGCCCATTAGATCGTTATACAAGTGGCTGAATCAGCAAACTGTATCTGCTGCTATTCTGTCAAAGCAATAACGTTAACATTATCAAAGTGATTAAAAGCCATTCATTCTTTTTGCATCTGGGTTGACAAGTTCATTCCTGCAGAGGCAGACAGTGCGAAGCTGTAAGAAAGGAAAACTAAAAGCTCATCATCTCCCTCAACCTGAAGATCTACCAGTGTGTGACAGATGCAATCAAAACATGACAATTGAGCGGAACACCGGACGCCTGAGTTCTGTCACATGGTGGGTTGTCACTGACAAAGCAAAATCAGCCTTAGCCTGAGACCCTTTTTAAGGATTTGCATCTTTCTGTGGCAAAAAAGCTGTGAGTGCTGGAACAGGGCAGGGTTTCCACCACAGAAACCTTTGTTTCTCAGCTCTGGGTCATCCTTCTGGAGCTTCAGAACAATGATAGTGCCGTTGGCCTTTCCTTTGGGATCATTGCAGGTGTGTTTGGCCAGTGGCTTTCCCGGACCTTCCGTCCCCCTGAGGAGCTGTGAGGGCCAGGTACTGCAGTTGCAGTTCTAGGCCTTGGCAGGGGTGTTTGTCCAGTGCTTATATAGAGAGCAGGAGCAATGGGAGAGATAAACAAGTGTTGGCATCACTGTCATGACCTTTCTGGAAAAGCTGAGTGGACAGAAAAGTTTGATTCCTGGGGACTGCCTGGGGAAGCTGCTCAATTAATTTGCTTCCAAAAGGTGCAGCATTATGGAAATCCTTCCCATGGATAGGGCACGATCCAGTGGTAAAGGGTGTGGGAGCTGGAAGGGCAGTCCCTGAGGCTGAGGCTGGAGTGACCTGTTGGCCAGAGTGGGAGATTTGCATGTAGAGGCCTCTGGTTCCTGCTAACAAATATAAAGCAGCTTTGAGTTCTGCAAGTCAAATTGTGCATCAAGGAAGGAAAAGGTGGAAGAGAAAAGGGAAAGCTGTTACTTGGTAAAAATCCACCGCCTGTTTCCATCAGTGATCCCACCTACTCAGCTCTGGTGGGTACCTGAGTGTGTTGAATTGCATTGAGAAACAAACCAATGAGTTCTCACACTGGGATACATACATGTAGCTGAGTTCTTCCACGTTGTGGATTGTCTTAATTCTGCTGATGTCAGTGTGGCCCTTTATTACTGAATCGTTTCAATGCCACAAGCCTGTTGTGGCACAGTGTCACTAACACTGTGTGTCTGTTTTGAATGAGTGTCTTGTGATCGCTCCTGTATCGCTGTGAGTGTCAGACCTGTGTGCGTGTGCTGTTGCATGCCTGTCCAAGGGGTATTTGCCATTTTGATGGTCAGTGTCCATGCTACACACAAATTAGTCTTTCCTACCATGGTGAAGAAAACAACTTTTTTTCATTTTCAATCTGTCAATAATAAAAAGGTAGCAAATCTGATGGTTGATGTTTATCCAGGGGAGAGTTGCTCCAGTAGGGCATCAGTGATATTCTCAGAGCCATGAAGACGAAAAAAATCTATTAAAACTGGGAATGATTTAAGCACTTCAGTTATCTAACTGAACTGCAGTCTGGGTTTCACTTTTCCATTTTTAGGCAACTTTGTAGTCACTTGACCTCCTGCTCACTGAATTTGTGTCTTCATCACACTGTTCAGACCAAGAAAATGAATGCATTTAGCAGTTTATTATCTTCCCTAGCCTGCTAATATGAATCATATGTGGGAAATAGTAATTTTTTTATAAATGGTGAATTCAAAGCATCAGGTAACTGTGAGAGTTGATAGACAGAAACAACAGTGTTTCATTTTGAGGAGTGGATTTGAATTTCCGAAAGACATTTAAAAATGCACAGAATGGCTGTTAGGTTTGTTCTGATAAGTGTATCTACCAGAACAGGTTTGAAAAGAGAATTGCAAAAGCAACGCGTTCCATGCAAAGTCTTGGCAATGACAGAGGCATGAGGATGAACACTTGAATATTTCATATCCAGTAAGACAAACTTAATGATCTGCTGTTTCTTTTTGTCTGTTTTATCTATCAAAAATGTGAGCATCCATTTTTATTGGTGGGCGCTTCCTAAATACCCTTAGCCCACTGGATTGTATTAGCTAAGTTGGGTGTAGAGTGTGGATCAGTAATTCCCTTTAAGTGTCTGCCACAAGAGAGCAGTGTTGGTGTAATAAGCCGGGAGAGTGTGCCTCTGGTAGTGGAATTCTTCCATCAAAATGCACGCTGAAGTACTGCAAGAGAAATTCAAATGCAGTACAACAAATCTTCTGGGAGCTCAGCAGGATTAAGGGATAAAAATAATGAATGGGGCCTAATTTCTGGTATTGAGATTTGAGTTTCTTGAAGGCATCATTGATATGACTGTGGACTCTTTGGAAAATTTCAAGGAGTTGAAAATTTCATCATACTGCTGGTGATCTAAATATGTCTTTTCCCTTTTTTCCCCCCAGTGTAACTCCATTGAAAACACTGCTCTTTAGCTGGTTTTCCCTGAGAGTGTAATCTGGTCATGTGTGTATATATGGGTAAGGTGGCCTAACTGTGGCCTTCCAGTACCTGAAGGGAACCTACAGGAAAGATGGAGAGGGACTATTTACAAGGGCATGTAGTGATAGGACAAGGGGGAATGGCTTAAAACAGCAAGAGTAGGTTTAGATGATATGTTAGCAAAAGATTCCTTACTGTGAGAGTGGTGAGGCTCTGGCACAGGTTGCCCAGAGAAGCTGTGGGTGCCCCATCCCTGGAAGTGTGCAAGGCCAGGTTGGATGGGGCTCTGATCAGCCTGGTCTAGTGAAAAGTGTCCCTGCCCCTGGCACAGGGCTGGAACTGGATGATCTTTAGGGTCCCTTCCAACCCAGGTCATTCTATGATTTTCAGAGCTGACTCCAAGCTCTGTGGAGCCGCAGGCTGGGAATGCTCTGTGGATACTGTATGCTGGGTCAGGCTCGTTAGCACCCAGAGTGTGCTTCATTTTTAAACACATAACCCAGTCTGCTGAGCTCTGTGCTTTTTGAGAAGCACAAATCTACTGCTCTGCTGCAGATGCCCAAATCCCAGTTATATGAAACAGTTAGGACTTAGTGCTTAGTAGATTCACTGCACCTACACTTTCCTAGTTGGAGACCAGAGCTGCAGCAGTACTTGAAATGTATGACTGCCAAGGTCTCCTCAAAAAAAGAAAAAAATTAAACTTTTATTTTGAGAAACTGGTATGGATTAGCTTGGAAGCAATTAACCTTAATTTGTGCGCAGCTTGTTAATGAAAATCTGTCTCAATATTACAAAAAATAACTGCTTTCAGTCTTGACCAAATTACTGATTTTCACTGAAATGTATTAAAAACATTTTTCTATCAATAAAACTCAATACTAAAATTTTTTGAACACGCGCCTGATAGTTCCTGACTTGAAAGCCTGGACTCTGATTTTAAAACTGCCACTTTACTTTGCGGCTGTCAATGATCTGTTTCCATGTGATAGAGAACTTGCTATCTAAAAATGACATGGCAAGTATGTGTCAAAATGAGATCCTACAGAAGCCAGGCTCAGGCTTAAGACAGCAGGATGGATCACTCTGAAGGCAAGATGTGTTTAAAGGAGAAAAGGATGCAAATGGAGAGAAGTTGCTAGGGGGTAAAAAAAAAAAAGGTGAAAAATGATCCAGTCATGGAGCAATATTTTAAGCTTGAAGTAAGTGGAAGAGAGATAGCAGACTGCACTCTCTCGGTGCAATAAAATGCTGAACTTAGCAGAAATGGATCAGCCAATAATTTCTTCCATTTGGAGGAGACAAACAAAAGCAGTTGGGTGAGAGGAGAAAATTGTGGGAGAGCATGGCTGTACTGCATCAGAGTATAGTGGTCTAGACGGGTCGCTGGCCTATCTCCAAGTATCTGCCACTGGATGCTTAGGAAGGGGTAGCAGAAGTGCATGTGACAAGTTTATGATTGCTCTTCTCCTGCTTTACCCGTTATTTTTTAAAAGACAAATAAAAAGAAGGGGTCACAGTGTGCAGTACCTTGTAGGTGAGAATGGGAGCTGGAACAAAGTCTATCTGAACTGATTAGCCAAATTAGTGCACTTGCTAAAGTAGCCAAAACTGAGCTTCATTTTGACTAAAAATAGTTGTCTTATCTAAATATGTCATGTACCCACTATGCCTTCCACTTCCGAAATGTTATCGCAGCTGCAGTGTCCTGCATCCTAAATTTAGAACCATTCATGCCACTGAATTTTCCAGTACAGTAGATGGATGCAGTAGCTTTTTTGGAAACTAAAAAAAAATAGAAAAGTTTAAGAATAACATAATGCAGAGCCACCATACTGAAATATCTGTGCTTCATCTTTGGTAGCCATTACTGCTTTCAGCTCTTTAGGTAATGATGATACAAAATGCGTGGGGATTTTAGTGTTTGAATTATCAGAGATGGTTCTGTTTTTTTCTAGAACACTGACGAATGTCCTTGACACCCCCTTTGTGAAACAGTGTATTTGACTACAATGTGTGAGTCACACAGGGCATGAACTGTTCTGGGTGCTTATTGCTGCAAGTCAAATTTGAATGTGAAATATATCCCTAATATGCAGCAAGATGAGACAAAGGACTGCCAGAGCTTTATAGATCTATGGCTTTCCATGAGCCCTCACAAGTAGAGGTTTTTTGGGATTTGTTTGGTTTTGTTGTTGGTTTTTTTTTTTCACAGGTACATGCAGAAACAAGGTCACAAAATCTTTTTTTTCTCCTGCTCATATACAGTTGTCAGCACAACAGCCCACATTGTATCTGATAGCCTGTGTATTTTCATACTTTAGGACTTTCCAGAATACCTTTCATCAAATCCAGGTCTGAATGAAAAGTGCACACTATTTACTAGTTTCTGTTATTAAATGGTTGGAAACTCTTTCTTTTTGTTCTGCCTAATCAAAATTTCTTTGAGAGAGAAAAACCTCACTCTATCAACAGAGTAGATGAGTAAGCCTTTGTGTTTAGATTAAACCTGTATGTTTAGATTAGTTATAAAGTTGCTCATCAGCTGACAAACTGAGCAGAGGTCTTGAAACAGCCTGAATTGCTGTTAGATCTAGTAAAATACATATGAAATGTTGTGTTTTTCCTAATGTTTTGCCAGTTCTTGCCAGATTACCACCTTAAAAATTTGGCAGTGTTACGCTTGAGTGTAAAGTATGACTTCATAAAAGAAAATTGCTTTTTTGTATCTGGCCAAAGATACAGAAATCTTGAGGGACTAGGAGATTAACAGTAAATCTACTGATTTCCTATAATCTTTACCACTGTTTTCCTGTTGGAAATTCTATAAATTCGCGATAGTGAGAATCAAGTTCTTAAACTGGATTACTAAAGTGACTTAGAACATAAAAATCCTGTGAATGGTACAGGGGTGGGGGGGAAAAAAGGTGTTTTCTGACAGTGTGAACATCAAAATGTAGCTCTTCATGATGGCCAGGCCAAAGCAGCCTTTGCACTCAGCTCTGTGGAGTGAGCAGTGCTCAAAGTGGATTTCATGCTCACACGTCCTCCTTTGTGCTGGTGAAAAGAGGGGCTCCTGCCCAATGCGGGGCGGCGGGACTCGGGTGCCATTCCCAAAGTGGGTTGGCTGCGACACTGCTGCTCTCCCTGCACTGCCCGCTCTCAGAGGGAGACAATTTTGTTGTCATCTGCAATTTCAGTGCTTTTCAGAGAGCTGCAATTCCCGTGTAGGAAAGTTGTTGCCATAAAAGTAATCTTTGCAGGGAGCAGTAGTAAGAGCTTGCAGGTGGGTTGCTATTTCAGTCACCTGGGATCGTGTGGGGCTCCTGCAACAGCTGATTTCTTTGTGGAGTCCTTTTAAAATTCAGGCTTTGATATCTTTTTTTTTTTTTAATATATATTTGTTCTGATTTTTCATTTAAGAAGGGAGAGCTGGGGTAAGCATCTTCCGTAGGAAGTAATGAATTTTGCATCTTAAGCCAAGTTGTTCTTTTCAAAACTGGACTTAATGACAATTTGCTTTCTGAGGGACCAGATGGGTTTGATGCCTGTCTGAACTCTGTCATTATCTTCTAAATCTCCAGGTGTAACCTCTGACCCTTCTCTGAGGCATCTCTTTGCTGACAAACCTGAAATCCCAGTTGTTAGCTAACTCACCCGGGTTGTTTTCAATTCTAATTCCTCAGCTTTTGGGTGAGCCACTAAAACCTAGGTCCCTTTTGCTGTTTTCAGTTGAGGAGGGCACACTGCCATTTTCCAGCAAGTTGGCATTCCCAGCAAGTTCTGTTTTGTAATCACCCAGGCTAGCACTCTGGAAAACAGATTTGACCATTTCTTTCTTAACAAACAACTCAATTTCTCACCACAATTACCTCAAACAGTTCCGTGGCTGTTTCACAGCTATGGTAATCATGAGGAATGTTCATTATTTCATTCTTTATCGTGCTTGCCTTTAGTCACACATTAAATACACATTGCTCTCTGAAACTCTGCAGCTCTCTTTGTGGTGTGTGACCCCATACCTGGACCTTTAATCAGGCTGTGGGAGTGCTCCTGTATGGCACTTCCTGAGGTGAAGAATAGGGCTCTGTAAGAGAAAGTGACTCAGGATCAAAGATTAATAATCACCCTTTCATTGTTGCTTTTGCCATTTTTCCATTTCAGAATAAAAGGCATAAAATTTGAGGGGAGGGAATGTAGAATTTTAGGCAGTGTGATTTATTTCTCACTGTATTTTTAGATTCTTTAGCTTTTTGACTAAAATACTTATAGATTGCTGGAATAAGGACTGTGGGATGTCTGCTCACATCTGGCTCAGAGTCTGTTTACAGCAGTAATGTTCCTGCTCCTAAAGGCAGATCCAGAGCTGAACTTTTGCAAAGGTTTGAGGTGGGATTTGGTTCAGATTATGATTTGCTGTTACCGCAGCTGCCAGCCCCTGCTGAGATCAGAGCTTCCTTTTGCTAAGTAGCTCATATCATTTAAGAGGCAGATTCTGAATATGAAAAAAAAGGACAGAACAAGAGTGCAAGAAAGGAAACATTATTTTCCTTTGTATATTTGTAAGATGACAACTGAATCTGAAACTTTATGAAATATTTGGGAACTGAACTCAGATGTTCCAGGCCAGTGCTCAGTCATAAGATATCCTTCCTCTGGTTTGTTGCATGGTTGGGATGAGAGTAGAGTGAAATAAACTCCAGAGTTACTCTGCTTGTGTTTGGCAGCTCTTCCTCAAGCTTCCATCTGTATGTGCTTCCCTTTGCCCTTGGTTCCCATTCCCATATACTGAAATTTCACTGCTGCAAAATTTCAGTCCTTCAGTAACAAAGATGCTCCAAAAAATGTCAAGTGACAGATGAAGTAAAGGTTTCTGCCTGGCCTTTCACCCTGCCAGAACGTTTGCAAGTAAAATGCAGACCTAAGGAGTTTTATTAAACTTTGCTTTCTGCTGTAAAAATAGTTACTTTTAAAATTGTTCTTAGAAATAGAGTCATTTTGGCTGCTACCTTTGTAGAATACAGTCCTGAATTGGATATTGGTAGCTTTCATGCATTATTATGTATTTAATACTCTTCTCCATGCTCCCCCCCCCTTTTTTCTTTTAGCAGCCTTGAGTCATGGGATTAGGCCACACTGCCAGATTTTGTCTGAAAATGAAATGCTTACAGTTCTCCTGAGGGTGATTAGGGTCTCAGGAGTGTGAACCTAAGGCTGGAGAACACAAAGGATCAGAAAACAAAGACTTTTTAAAAATCAAAGTATTTCTAAACTGTTACTGTTAGTTTTAGAGACTGACCCACGTTAAAAATGCAGGTTGGTAATACTGTCTTGTGCATCGCATCTCAAAACAGCACCCAGAATGCATGGGTGTGTGCTGGGATGTGACCCTTTTATTTCTTAGCACCAGAGGCTTGAAGCAGGCACTGGGCTTTGCTGGCAAGTGGCTGCAGCACGAAGCTCTCTGTCAGAGGGAGCTGAACCCGCTCTAGCCAATTGTCCTTTGTGCAGCAGGTCCGGGCGGGATGGGAGAAGGAGCAGGAGAGGTGCAAGCAGCAACCTGGGTGTGGTGTCTGTACTTCCTTATGCACAGCTGATAAAGCCAAACTGAAAATTGTGTCAGCCACAGGGGGGGCAACTTTGGCTGGTCCAGACCAGGGTGTTTGTATAAAAATGAGGGAAAGCTATGAATAAGTGTGTTCAGGGAGCAAATACAGGCTGTATCCTCTTGCCAAGGCAGTGGAAATATCTTTTTTCCTAGATATCTTTTAAGTTGAGTAATAAAGGCAGCCTCAGGCGAATGGTTTCTGTGTCCATTCATCTAACATACATATTTTAAGACTTACTCTTGTGGGAAATTTTACCTGCCTTAATAATGTCCCTTTTATTATTGTCTTCATCCTCTCTGTTGCTTGTCACTGAGAGCAGTGTGGCAGGATAATGGGAATTGGGGCATGGATTGCATTATAGATATCAGTGGGAACTATGAGCATGCATCAGAGGGAAAACTTCAAAATGTTAGAAACAAAGGTATTCTTGATCTCCAGTACAAAATAATTCATTGTATTTAATTTAGGTGGTCATCTCACACTGTCCTCACATCCTCACCGTATCAGTGAGGGATAAACACTTCTTTCAGATTTCCCAGCCTAAAACCATAGTAGCTGTGCTGGAAGTGTGTGAAACTTGACCTAGAATCTCTGCTAGTGTTGCATCTCCATTAGCACAGCATGTGCTGTGTATGACAGGAGCTATAGGGTAACAACCTTGCTACAGGGGAGCTTTGCTTACAAAAGTTTTAGAAGGTATTAGTCTTATCTCCTGCTGCTGATTTTCCTAGAGACTAGTATCACGGATTGTTGAGAAATACCCTGAATTTCCTAGAGGTCAGCAGGTAAACTTAATTTCAATGAATTAGCTTAGATAAGCAAGAACAGGAAACAGTATCCTTTGCTAACCTTGCAGCTGATTAGAATGGAAACTATGTATTCATTGTAACCCAGAATGAACTACCACCATCACCATTATGGAAAAAGTAAGATCTTGGAAAGACATTTTGGGGTAGTCAGAGGTAGACATAATGATAGGCATCGTTGACCGTGCCAATTGCCCCTACAGAATTATCTATGCACCCCAAACCCCGGCTTCGTGTTACATCTCCCCTTGAGCTGGTGACACAGTCTCTTCGGCTTGAGAACATGACAAGTACATCTCACCAGGACCCCTCAGCAGGCCCTGCTCCTTTTACCAGGGGTTTCAAGGAGATGCAGTCTGCCTGCCTGCCTGCCTGTCTTCCACAGCATTTACTGGAGCACTCAGTGACAGTCCAGTCCTGCCAGCGTCTTTTCCAATGTGATGCACTCAGCTTTGCAAGGCGTGCATGTGCTGGTAGGAAACTCAGCACTGCACGGTTTTCCACTTCAGCACAGGGAGAGCTGGGGACTTTGCAGCATTAGGACAGCTACCTCAGGGCAGTTTCCTCCCAAACCCAGGTGCCAGGACCCTTGACTTCTAAGGGAAGACAAATCAGATGTATATGATGAGATTTGATGGTGTATTCTGTTGAGACAAGGGGTGAACTTCAGGCTCCTAAAGTCATGGTAGAGATCCACATGTGAAACGGGTACATTGGCAACTTAGGCTGTTACCTCATCAGCCTGTTTCACGGAGAGGGAGGGTGTTTTTCTGATGACTACATGAGCCCTGTTTTGCCAGTCCATCTGCACATCCACTAGAAGTGTTTTGCTGTGACAGTTTCCTGGAACAGTGAAGTGGTTCTGCTGTACAGAAATCCTTGAACCTCCTTGTCTCACAGTATGCAGTACTTTATTTTTCCAGGAATTTCTTTACGAGTGTGTCTGCACTGCAGCTATCAATCAGCTGCTTGGCTCTGATCTCACCTCTCCCTTCCCCACTCAGAGGGGGTGCTGGAGTCTCAAATTTGCTTCACAAAGGCAAAATCACTGCTGGCTGTGGCAAGGAGTTTGGAGACTGAAAACATTCTTGACACTTTCACTGGGCCCAGCTCCTGCATAGCTGCTCAGAGCCCAAGATAAATAAAAAAACTGTTGGCAAGTGTTGGTCCATGCCGGTGAGGCTGGACCACGAGCTTATCTCCATGGAATACTGCTACTGTATTCTCTCTCCACATTCCTTAGTCATCTGATATGCACGCCAAATTTTTTCACATAAAGGCTGTTTTCCGTTGGCTCTTCAGAAGCTGCTCTTCAAAACCTACTTGTTTTAGGAAAGGAGGACATGAAAATTAAAACTAGTAGCAAGTCAGCCTTTCTGGGCTCTTCTCTGTAAGGGTCAGTGTGTTCCTTTAAAAACAGACATTGTGAACTTCGGGCATAGGAAACTGGGAAAGATGCCAGTACAGGATAGAATTAAGATTAATGCAGGCAGCTCCTAGGCAAGTTTTCCATATTTCCTTTCCAGGATGTCAATATGCTAAGATTATTTATGAATTTATATTGGATATTGTTATAAAGGCTGCCAGTAAAGACTGTCCCTCTTAACCTGAACTGTAGCAGTTCTAATGTTTCAGTGTGAGGCTTCTCCTGCACAGAGCTGCTACTGTGCTGAGCAGTGTTCATGTGAAGAGAATACATTTCTGAAGGGATTATGCTGAAATTGCCCAACTTGTTTCCCTTTAGGCTTAAGGGAGATTTAAATTTTGGCTTGTGGATGTGAAAAACAAACACACTGATTTGCTGAATTGCTTCCTGTTCCCAGGAAGCACTTTCAAATAAAGATAAAATTCTTTTAACGCTCTTTTGCTCACACACCTCAGGATAGGGGTGAGCTCCTATGAACTGAGACAAAGCTGCCACATTAGGATAAATATTAGCACCTCACATGTACCATGGCCCAGTTTTCTACGGATGCTCCAGTTTTTCCATTGTAGCCAATTATGTTTGAAACTAGCAGTTTGTCCCAGTTTCACTAAAATAACACCTTACATTTATGAAGTGCCCATTATCACAAGTTTTCCCAGCTTTTTACAAATGACAAAAATATCCCTTAATACCTGTGCAGGCGGTGGGAGATGGAGGTGGCAATTGGAAATGAAATTACAAAGACAATAATAGCAATAAGACAAAGTGTGGTACTTCGAATTGTTAGAATTAATGAATAAGTTTGAATCTACTTGCATTTTACTCTGCCTGAGATCAAATATTGAGTCAAAATCTAGAAAAGCAGAAATCGTAAAGCTTCATTCTTTTTTCTCTCAGAAATATCTTTGATTTCAGGAGGAAAAACCTGGTGAGCATTGCCAGGATTCCCTGTGGATTTTTATTACGTCTCCTAGTAAAAATCCATTGTTCTAATGCTTTTTGACTATGGGATTTCTTCACTTTTGGTCGATTTTATCAGCTTAATAAGAAAGCTACTGTTCTGCCTTTATTTGGCAGACTGTGCCTGCCAAATGAAAGTTCCTCGCAAATTAATTAAAGATTATTTCCTGCTTTGCCTGGCATTCCTTAGTAATAATGCCATTTTTTTCAGAATTCATGCATGACCTTCTCAGTGAAGCTCTGTTGTGCGCAAAAAACACCGGAAGCTTGTCATAAATGTGTCTTTGACTCAGTGTTATTCAACACAACACAGTTCCATTTCTTATTTTCTTTATTCATTGGTGAGACAGGATTATGCTTAATCCTATCAACAGCCTCATATTTGTGATGTGCTGGCATCTTTTCTAGGTATTGTTCCCTGTCAGTTATTGCAGAGGTTATTAGAGAGATGTGTATAGGACATTTCAAATTGTTGAGCTTGCAAATGTTTACTCCAAGTGGCTTTTGATTCCTAAGAAAATCCCAAGGGGATTTGAATTGGTCTTTTGCTCTTTGCCTTGCATGTTAATTTTCTGTTGTGTTTTTTTTGTCAGGGGTATAGTAAACGTTTATGCCAATGATATTCTTAGATGAAAAATGCCACCAAATGTAAATCAGACTGTTTTGCAAAGCAGTTTTAGTAAAGCGCAAACAAACTTCACAAATAATCCACACCGTACCCATTCTTTTGCAGCTAAATTTCTCTCCTACACACAGAGGAATAGTGTTCTCCCACTTCAGAGATACCAGCAATTGTAGGTGGCCTTAATTTAGCTAGAAAAGTTATATATAATTCTTTCCAGCCTGAGATTTGAAATCTCATTCAGTGGAAATAATAAGACAAGTTGCAGAAGGCCATCAAGGAGGTGGGTTCCCTTTCCAGGGGAAACAGCAGAGATATTGCTTCTTTAAAAGCAAGAAGCTCCTCCCCCCTTTGCAGAATTTCCCAAATCTACAAGCAGGTTTTTAGGATGTGGAAGACTGTTGCTGCTTAGAATGAATCCATTATTCTCTTCCCTTTTCCACCTGCAGGCCTGTGAAATACTTTGCTGTGCAGCTCCTTGGTGGGGATCTGTGAGCCCCCCTGCCTAGAAAGGCTGGGTTGATGTTACACCCTGTGCAGAATGAGGCACATATTGCTCCTTAGCTCAGGGGCTCTGCATTGTTCTGCATCTACCCCTGGGTCCCGAGACCCACCAAAACCTGGCTAAAGTGGACTTCCACTACATAGGTTTTTGTTTGAAGAGCTGGAGGTGGAAGGCAGTAAAGCCAGACAGAGAGGTTACCCAGTAGACAGGGCATTGGCCTTACACAAGATCAGGAGGCTGCTTTTGCTCTGAATACACACCCACCCTTTGGACAAGTTACTTTCTACCTCTCTTGCTTTTTGTCTCTCCTGTCTTTTTATACTCTTCCAAACAGGAATGATCTCCCAGCACATGTTTTCATAGCACTCTGTCAGAGGCACCTTAAGGGCAATTAAGGTCTCTATGGTCATGCAGCACCACAAGTAAGTAGCCTGCTCAGTCTGCCTGCGGCTAGAAATTGTGGATGCATCGGCACCCCTGCAAATATCCTCCTCTTTCTCCCTCTTTTTCCAAGATTTCTGTGTGTCTGGGAAATGGAGTGAGGATGGAGAAAGCCTGCTTTTAAAAATCTTCTTTTTTTTTCTTTCTTGCTTTGTAATATCTTTTTATTCTGAGTGGCAAAGGAGATGTTATGTAGCATGGCCTGCTGGCTCATGCTCTTCTCTCTGGCAGCTCCAGCAATCCAGACATGGAAGCCACACAGGAGCACGTGTGCTGGCTAATGTGTAACTACCTTTGTGCTGCTGTTGTTCTTTCTGAGGCTGGGCTCTTTTTTTCCAGGACTTCAGTGTGTCGGGGTTTGTATTTTTTTCACTTTAAAATGTAGGGCCTGTTGGATCATTGCATCCATCCTTCTGCTAGCGCAGGTGCAACCACATTCAGTCTCCTTCCCAAACCTGACAAGTTCTGTCTTAAAACTGGTTACAATTACTCCCACTGGAGTGCTGTTATAAAACCTGCACCTCTCACACTTGTAAGTATTATTAGTTTGCCTGTGCTGTGCAGCCAGGAGAGCAGAGGCCCATATGGAAGATGCAGCATGTCACACAGGGAAGTTTTTCTACTGGGCTGATTTCCCCGCTTCCCTGAAAGCCACCAATTAAGCCAACAAAATATGCTGTCATTTTGCCAATGTAGCCACATAAGATAAGGTATGGATTTCTTTTCACATTCTTATCTGGCAAATTATGTTATCAAAGCTGTGTAGAATAGACTGCAGATAGCAATTGTACATTTTGCAACTGCATTGTTTTTGGAAGATGCTTCAAAGTACGGGTCAAGTCTGGAGGCAGGATTTACCTCAGGTGAGGTTAAGGAAAGAAGGAAGGGGATAGCAGGTGGAAAGAGAGAAATGTTTGAGTGCTTCAGGTCACCTGCAAGGACTGAGAAATGTCCCACTAGAGGCTTGGTGAAAGAACAGCAACTTTTTTTCACATGGAGGTAAAGAGGAGATGCTGTTCAGCTCCTCAAATCTTTTCACTGTTGCTGTGCTGCTGGCAAGGGCACTTTGACCATGTGGGACTGATAACAAGCTGGGCCGGTGCCCTCAGGTTGCCTCAGCTGCAGGTTGCAGGGCTGCCACAGCCAGATCCTCCTCAGTCCTGTGCTCTTGTTCCTGGTAAAAACAACACATCTGGGTTTTCAGACTGTCTAAATAAACTGACAAGCCCTCACAGGAGGAGTGTAGTGCTTCACCAAGTAAGTTGGTAAATGAATTTAGTTACACTGGTACTTCTTTACGTGAACAAAGCCTGAGTAGGTGCTTAAGCTTCACATTTTCTAGAAAACATTGACTGTGACTTTTGGTATGCATCTGATTTTCCTTGTTCCTTGAAGAAGCCTTTCAGAACTAATTTCTAAAGGGAACAGGAATGCAGGAAGTTGATCAACACGTTTTCTGACATTGATCTGCTGCCTCTTTAAGTGATAGCTATTTTCATTGAGACACTTTCCTGCAGGAGCTCAAAATCAGGTGACAGTAATCATGTTCCTGCTTAGACAAAGGTCAAAACAAGAGGATTTTTGAATTGTAGAACTAATTCAGGACATGTAAAAGTAGCAAAATTCAAAGAATGCTGGAAATCTGTCCTGATCCTTATTGTGTTAGGGAGGAGCTGCATTTCTCCTTCTGCTCCGCCTTACCTGCCTGAAAGCCCTTTTCTTAGTTTTTACAGTGTACTGCTCCTTGCTCTCAGGTCATCAGGCACCCCAGGTGAGACATGATTACAGATATTTGCCCTTCTTGTGCCAATATATTGCATTAATCACCAGGGACAGCTGAGCCTGTGTCTGAACTTGAGGAGGCTGCATCTTTAAAAGCACCCGCCAGAATGAACCCTGGACACAGAACCACAGCATGTGCCAGTTCCACAAGATGCTTTCAATCCCCAGAGGTGCTCACATTGCCCAAAATTCAGAGGAATTTAACTGAGTAATCTTTAAGGTGTGCAAAATAGGTGTGAAGTTCCAAATTTCCTCCCCCATTTTCCACAGCACTGATCACTTGTGTTTAATTGGTTTTCTCCCTTTGGTTCGATCCCTCTGTGAACTCAGGTCAGTAATATGATTAATTAATATTACTTAGAAGGGTTTGAAACTTATTAATATTACTTAGAAGGGTGGAATGTGCTGTGTGTTATGTGCTAGTGGTACTAGTGATATTAGACACTGATATATTCTGAACAGATTCAGGACAAACCACTGCCTTTTACTGAAACAGATAAATTGGTTGCATTCCTTTGTGCCTCTTCCTGTCCATCAAACCACTCTGGTGTTCTCTCCAGAGTTTCTGCAAGCTTCCAAAATGTGATTTCAATACACTCTTTTGACAGTGGTCAAGATGTTCCCACTCCCCAAGCCATAAATTGAAAGTGGTGGTTATTTTTTAATTGTATCTCATTCATCGGGAGAACTTTGCATACGTGATCTTCTGTAACATGTTGTAAATACTTTAATATGCATTTACAGTGTAATTCAACGTTAATTATTTGCAAGGAATTGTATATTTGTGCCAGCTGAACAGCACAATTGCAATTGTTCATTGAATGCAGTGATAATACAATTGAAAACATTATTGGTCTCTTACAGTAATTTATCCTGGGTATTTGGAATGCTGAAGTATCCTGGTTATCTGAACACGTGGCTTTTATTCTGGACTGATGCAAAATGAATTACAATTCCTGATGTTGTATGTGCAGCTGTTTTCGCTTCAGAGAAAGAAAATCCCAAAACTTGTAAAAAGTTTTGGGGCAAAAACTTGTAAAAAGAATGCTGAAAGATCAGGGAATTGGCACTTGTGTTTGCAAGAATCTGAGTAATTTCACAAGTAGAACAAGAATCAAAATCTTTAATGGTCTGATTGCTAAAACCAGTAACTCCAAGAGGAAATCATTAGACATGACCTTCTTGCAAACAGGAATTAATAAAATGTAATCTTAGGCTACAACACATTTTAATTAACGTAATGCCTATTTCTGAGAGATGCTGGTTTCTATAAATATTTTCTGCATATACAGTACTGCTAAGGAAATTGGCATAATCTGGGATTTCAGTCATGTTCCTCCTGGGCACTTTTTTTTTCACTTTTAAATGTTTTACTACCCAGCAGAATGCAGTCCCCACACTGACCCCTTACTAGACTACATTTCAGCCAAACTAGTTACTATGCCTGGCTAATGAGGAAATATGACATTAAACTTCCAAGCTGGCTAATTTAATAAAAAGAACGTAACAATAATGTGTGTCCTTCTTTGTCCAGGAGGCTGCCGTGAACCACTGACAGCTTTATTTTTTGTTTGTACGTTGGCATTGATGTATATAAATATAAACTGTACCCTCTCCTGCGTGTGCCATGATGCAGTAGAAGCTGTGTATGAGGAAAGTAAGAAAGTAGAAATAACCACCATTGACAGGTGTAGGAGAGATGAACTAATGGGCAAAAAGGTGTGAGACACTATAAGCCAAGGTTTTGCCTTTCCTGACTTCTCATTTATTGTGCACAGCAAGATGTAGAATTAAAGTGCCTGGGCAACAGAGAGTTAATGTGGAAAGAAGGATTACTTAATCCAAGACTCTTTATTTTGTCTGATCTTTCTCTTTTCCTACTAAAATCTGGTCTTATGAAGTCTTGGACTTCCTTTAGAATAACTGGGACTACTCTTTACCATCATTAGTGTTACATGAGATTTTATTAATAGTGATAATGCAACTACCACAGTGTACAAAGAAGAAAAAAAATACATAGTTCAAGAAAATTAACATTTGAAATTTTTTTTGATAGACATTTGTGTAGTTTAAAGAGCATAGATGCAATGGCACTGCAATGATGGGCAAGAGAATCACATCAACAAGCAGATAGCACACTGAAGCATGAGATCATCTTGTTTGCCACTTGTGCTCATAGAAGTCTGTTGTATCTGAGACTCAGAAATCTCTGATTCAGTAAAGCTGATCTTCCAGGAAGAAACATGGCCATGCAAGGAGGTAGAAGTGACTTCAGTTCTTCCTGTGAGGGTGGTGAAGCACTGGAACAGGTTGCTCAGGGAAGTTGTGGATGTCCCATCCCTGGAAGTGTTCAAGGTCGTGTTGGATGGGACTTTCAGCTGTCTGGTCCAGGGGGAAGTGTCCCTGCCCATGGTGGGAGGGTTGGAGCGAGATGGTCTTTAGGGTCCCTTCCAACCCAGACCATTCTATTGCTACTTAATCTTGTTTATTTGTTCCCCAAGAAGTTCTTTGAGATGTGATATGAGATTGCCTCATGTGAGGAAATTATGGGTGACATGGGGTGAAATAAGGGAAGAGACAAAGTTCCTCAACTTCTCCTTTGTGCCTGGACATCAGAGTGGATTCAGTGGGAAGGAAGCCCACTTAGCCTTTCAACCGTACAGGACTGTGAAGAGGGCCCTGGTGAAGTAATACACCCTTCAAATGCACATGCTGATGAGCTGCAGTGGCTTTTTTGAACCAGTAATCTACTCTACTTCATTCATTGTAAATGGTTTAATGTTTTGCATTTTGAGAGTGCATTTCGGTCAGAGCTTTACAAATACTCATTAAGCCCCGAAACACTGCTCTGGAATAGATGAATAAATTATATGGGGAAAGTAATCATTAGAAACCGTGTTGTTTTGTTGAATGCTGTACAGTTTTCATGTAACCCAGGACTTAAGTGCACCAAGTCCTTGACACCTATTTTCACTTTCCTATATGAATATTCATTTGGCTTAAGTTAGCGTTTCATCCCCGCATCTTATCAGAATTAAAATTCATCCCCCTCTAATGGAAACTGTGCTGTTTCCCTGCCACAGACAATGGCTGGCATCAAATAAAATTGTTCTTTGTTCCAAAACTATGGTTAGAATTCAGCGGTTAGTCAGATGCTGATAGCAAACACTCTCGGTTTCCTTTACATCTGTGTGACAATACAAAAGACAATTGATGTGTGGCTAGTGTAAGATTCACTCTGGGCATTCCAGTCACACTGGGCTCTGTTAACACTCCAATGTACAGTTTGACATTATGTGTTGCCTTACATGAAGTTGTGTTTCTTTCCCCTGGTGCAAAAACTGTTCTATTTTTCGGATTGTATCATGCATTTGTCTTAAATGCATGTATCTATGGATTTTACATTTTGTTAGTGCTACATTTTGTTCTTAAAATCCCTTTAGAATGTTAAAATGAAAAGAAACGATGCTCCCAGGGACATATGGTGGGTTATTAAATGGTTCCTTCTAAAAATCTAGCCTGAATCTGATCCACTTTGTTAATCTCCAGATGTTTCTCATTGCATTAGTATCAACTTAAATGAAACAAGTTTAGTCGGGGTGGTCATAATAGGAAAAAAATAACCATAATGGTATCATTTTTGCTACTTTTCTCAGCGAAGCTGGTATTTGAAAGGCTGGAGTTGTAGCTGCACTTGATCCTGCCATCAGGTCTTATTACATCGGAGCTTAGATGTTCACAGAGCCAAGGG
>WEIT01009319.1:57164-68809 GCA_013389985.1 Dryoscopus gambensis
GTAAATATTCTCAAAACAGCTAAAACTGAAAATTGCAAAGCTGATTTCCCATGTACCAAAATAAATATGTACCAGAGTTTACATGACAAAATCATCAATACCACCAGCTGTTTTTTCAACACTCCAGATGGATATAATTCTGATCAAATGTGGAATTTTTAGCATGATTTTATCTGATTTGCCTTAGCAGGAACAACCCCAAAGGCAGGGTTAAGTGGAATAATGACCTTTGGCTGAGGTATTTGTTGTGAAATTCACCCAGGGTGGAGAGAATGGCCTGAAGTGCAAATGCTGGCTTGTTATTAGTCTCTGGAAACGCCTCAGGCCACTTCTGCCACTACTACAGCAAAGCTGCGTCCTCCACTTGGGAATTAGCACATTCCCTACAGATTTGCATATAATAGAAGTAGTTGTGATAGTTTCCCAAAAAAGTCTTAGTTTTCACCATGCCTTTGTCGAACCTGAGCCAGAAATGTGTCACCAGAGCAGTCATTTATGTATTTAAAAAATGAGCGCTGTTTTTACGCTGTTGCCATGGGACAGCTATGGCAGGAAATGAGCAAAACACCCACATAATTATTGTTGACAGAATACAGTTTCAATTTTATCAAGTGTAGCCCCTATGTGATATGTTGTTAAGGCAGCCTTCAACATCTCAGTGAGTGAAATGCTGATTTGAGGAGTATGCGGTGCCCCAAAGAAACGTACAATTGTTATGCTTGAAAAACAGAACATGTTGAAGACGCCTCCCTCACTGAGATGATATGGGAGTAATTATTGCTAAGTCTCCGAGGAGCAATTAGAGTTGTTTTTTATTAGATTTTCATGTCTTGATTGACATTGAAACGGAATGAATCAATATGTAAATCCAGATTATAGTGATCTAATAAGATATTGAGACAGATGATACTTTACAAAACATTCTGTGGCAAAACTCTACAGCACTGAGAGAAAAACCCCATAAATGTATCATTTTGCAAACTGCCTTGCTGTTGTTCTTGCTTTTGAATTCAATCTGCCTAGCTACTATTAAAATTAGATTTCAGAGGACGCTGTAATTAAGATGGGGGATATAATTCATCATTTGTAGAGATCACATCCATAAGGTATCTAAACAATATAAGTTATTTATAACAGTGTTGTATAACAACCTTAGAGTTAAGGTTTAACCATTAATCAATAATAACGGAGAGACGTCAATGCGTAAAATTAAATCAGGTATAATAATATTCCAGTTTGACAAATATCAGGCTATACCTCACTGAAATACATAACCCTCTCCTGATTTGCATGCCTGCCTACTTCACTGATTAAAAGGAAATCTATTTCAGGTGGGTTTTATTGAGAAGAGCAACACATGAGTATGTATTTAAAAGATACATGGAATTGCCCTAGTCTCTCAAGAAAGGAAGGGCCAAATAAGAAAGAATAGTTTTTTGGAAGGTAATACTGTAGTAAATGAAGAAGGTTTAGTTTCTTTTAATCTATATAAAACGATGAAGGTTTTTTTTGGTATGAATTGAGTTTTTTTGGTATGAATTGTTTATCTATTTTGACACGCATATTTTAACAAGCAGGAATGAAAAGGTGTGACACAGGTATGAGTGTGTTAAATTATTGAACAATGTTTTGCTGACCTTGCTGACCCTTTGAGTGGTCAAGTAAGCTGAGGCCCCGAGTCTATTTTGGTCTTTTCTGTGGAAGTCCACCTACACAGCCATAGAGGAATGAAGAATATACGTCAGTTAAAAAAAATCATTTTTGTTACTACCTTGACTCAGTCCAGTTAGATTCAAGAGCTCTTCTCAGGAACTTGCAGAAGGTTCTTCTTCTTGTACCTGTGTTTTTAAAGTTGCCTGTCCTGTTCTGCATTGTCAGAAATTGCTCTCCAGCTCCGTGTGACAGTGAGATGGGTCACAGGTATCCACACATGGCCCCACTGCTTCAGGGTGTGAAGAGACGTCTTTGGGCAGTGCTAAACTGTGCTGGGGACAATGCCCTCTCTCCAACCCTTGCTAATCTCCTAAACTGCTGCCAGAGCTCCCTGGGGATCTGAATGAAGCTCACACCCCAGAGGTGTCCTATGACTGATCCTGTATCAGAAATTAAGGCAGAACTGGGAGAGTGAGAATTTCACCTGTCCTGGATTTGCCACTTACAGATAAATTTTTTCTTTTTTTTTCTGGGAAAGAGACAACCTTTTCCTAGTTTTGTTGTATGTGATTACTTATTTATTTTTCCTCCTTAAGCCAAGCAAAATAAACTTTTATTTTTACCTCACTGTGCTTTGGGCTAGGTAGGGATACAATCAGGCAAATAAACACAGGAGGACATTTATGGAACCACACAATATTTGGGGATGGAGGAAAAGTTGAGTGATATCCCTAAGATTTTTTTCATTTTCCAGTTTTGTTTAAAGCATGCTTTCCTGTTACTATAGCTACTGGTTGTGTCGTGCTCACATATGGATGGTTTATCACGTTGCCTTTGGGAACTGATTGCTGTTGCAAATCATCGAAGCCAGGAGTGGAAGGGATACAGGTGTGTAGCAGGAGACTAAAGGAAAAGCACAGAAGGACCTGAGCCCAAGCATAGGAAGAGACAAAAACAGATGTAGAGGATTGTCAAGAAGGCACATGTGCCAGGACTGTAACAGCAAGCAGGAAGAAACCAGAAAGAAGTCAGATACTGGAAAGCTGTGATGAGGTATGCACACTTCATGCTGCCAGAAATATGAAGGAGAATGATTAACCCTCAGCTACCTCCTTCTGGAGCCAAGCAGATAATCAAAACCTTAGATTCTTTTGCAAAGGAGTCTTTGAAAAAGGATCTGGGAGATCACAGCAGGAAGAGATTGTTCTGCCTGGCAAAAGCTTATTTAGGAATGGGACTGAGACCTTGGCAAGTTACAAGCCTGCTGAGAAAGTAACATCTCTGGAAAGGTGGGGCAGAAAATGCTAAAATGGAATCTTGTCTGGAGTCTTGTGTGGGGATTGCTATTAGTATGCATGGACGTGTGTTAAGTGATCTACAGAGTAGCAGCAAGCTATTTATGGGTATATCAAGGAAAATTAGGTGAAAATCTGTTTTATGTTTCACATATTCAAATTTGAAAACATCCTGTTGAACGGGTTAGTTTCTATTTACTACTAAGGGGACCCCTCAAGGGTGAAGTTTTGGGTCTTCCAAAGCAAATGGAGAGCAAACTTTGGGACGAGCCTGGAAAGTGAATTCAGAGGTCTTAATTTTCTTTAGAAAAAATGTCCTAGTGAAGATTGCTGGGAATATTTGACACTCTGCTTGCCCTAACTATGGTATGTAGTTGCAAAAAATGGCATTTGCCAAAAGGGCTGGAAAAAGGGTAATACCAGTCATGGAATAGTGGACTCAAAACTGGGGAAAAAAGCTTTGATGGGAAAAAGTGAGATATTTTATGTGGGGGAAAGAAATCGAATGCAGAGAATTGAACAGTTTGATTTAAAATGTTGAAGATTTTAGTCTTAAGGATCAGTGATGTTTGTCTTTCCATTTGTTCCATTTCGTAAAACAGGATCTTTTCATACTCGGGCATCATGGAATGACGGGGAGTCTGTTTGTGTTCATAAATATGGAACTGACTTCAAGTGTCTGCTTTAAAACAAACCAAATGTTGATAGTCACAGGTATATCAATATTGAAGAACTGAGGGTTTCTCAGTGCTGCCAGGCTTACAGTGTCCTTTGCCAAAAAAAAAAAAAGAAAAATACCCTCAAGTGTTCATTATAAAAATGTAAGTTAAATTTCTGGAAATGATCCCGTGACTTTGGCACATAATTGCTCTTTTGTATTTCTCCCTTCTACAAATAACTTGAGCACTGTGCAGATATTTAACTATTGCCACCTCTGTTTAGAATGATAAGACTTGTCATTACAAAATTATGGCTATTTGTTGTTTAGTTTAATTTTTGATTACCAAATATACCCTAGTGCGAGGATTCTAGGTGCTGGGTATGTAAACTATTGAGACTTTGTGAAATGCGAAAGAGAGAAAATGAAGAGGAGAGGGAATTATGTTAAATATAGCAATCATAAAAGCTTGTGTGACAGGAAATTGTAAATTGACTTCATAATTAGGGAATGTATTCATTCATTTTTGCTTTTGTGCGCATTTTTGTGCATTTCAGGGGACATGCTTAACCCGATTCTATGAATATAATTCTTTTGGGCAAATGGGTATTCAGGTGAGAGAGAGGTAATTAGATATATTCAGATGTTTGCATCTAGCAGGTAAATCAGTAGGATGTCTTTAAACATGAAGGACATTTGTAAGGAAAATAGAATTATTTTGAAGATATCTTCTGAATTTCACAAAGGGTACTTTCAGCATGAATATACTTTTGAAAACCGATAGTGGTTTGGAAAAAAAATCCTTTTAACTAAAGATAATTACTGTTTTTTTTACTTGTAGGTGAGTTCAGCATGTTTTGTAAGGAGAAGTTTGGATTTGTTATGCAGCACCAGTGTTGCCTTCTCAATGTCATTTCCCCATCTGTCTTGCTCAGCAGTGTCACTGTCTGGGCTGGTGCCTGCGCGCAGATCCTGCTGCACGGGGAGACAGTGAGCCTCCAAACTATTCTTGTACAATGTCATGCTCCATATCTTCCTCAAAGGAACTGTGGATACAATTTGAACTTGTTTATATTCTTTCCAGTGGCCAGGAAAATGAATAATTCCTTTTTCCGTATTTGGAATTCCTTCAACAATAGATTTACCATTATTTAATCTTTCTTATTTTATCAGCTGTATTTATCTTATGGTGCTCTTAGAATTCTACTGCCTGACACAGGTCCCATGGAAATTTAAGGAAACTTCTCAATCTATTGCAGGGAAAATAGGCTCTAAAAATCTTACTTTGTCTAAAATTTGCTGTAATTTTCCCCACAGCATAAACTGCCCTGTATAGAAAGTGTAAAAGATGTTTCATTTAATGTCAGCACTTATAAAGAGATAAAACACAGCCTACTGGTGACAATACCTTTTCTGTTCTGCTCGAGATTTACCTGGCCTTGCATTAACGTGTATTAATTCTGTCCTGGAAAGTGCTTTGGCTGGAAGTGGGTGATGTCTTGCAGATGGTGTGCCAAATTTTTGTACATATCTTGTGACTCTTGCCTCTCTTCCTTCTGTCTAGCTCTCCTGACTTCTGTAGGTTGTGTGGTTCAACTGAAAACACTCCAGATCAGGAACGAGTATGTGCTCTATATTTAGTCATGTCATCCGTAGTGCCATTGTGCAAGTTGCTTATCTTTCTTAACTCTATCAGGGATTGTCCTTCCTCTCCTTGTAAATAACAGAAATCTTTAAATTCAAGAGGTTGCCATGAATCCTTCCTGCCAACTAGATAGCCACTCAATAAACATGCTCTTTAGTACCTATCAGGTGATGACAATTTTTGGTGTCCATCTATTTCTAAAAATCTTAACATTTTCAACCAGCATTTCTTTTCATAGAAGTATAGACTAAAAGGGATCTTGTGACATCATCTGTTCATAGCTCCTGACCTGAGACAAAATAAGTATACTTAGAATTTCCCTGACAGAAATTTTGTCTGAACCAGCCTTTAGAAATTGGTGATAAGGGAAATAACATTAAATTCCTAATTAGGCCGCTTTACTGCTCATTACATTTGGGAAAATTTCTCTGTATCATCTATCTTTAAATTTATCTTTGCATAAATCAAGCTGTTTTATACGCATCTTGACATGGATGAACAAGGAATAAAATTGATTAGTATCTATTAATAATCTCATCAACTGCTTTTTAGTTTCAAAATAATATTATAATGATCTTTTTGTTACCTTGTTTGCTTTCCCTACCCACTAAGGTAATGTTTGGTCTTGGATTTGAATCTTTTTAATTTGTCCTCTTCTTGTTTTAAACAATTTTAAGACTTCAGACTGGAAGAAAATCTTCCTGCATGTTTGATCTATTTCATTAAGTGCTTCTTCATCTTCCAGCTTGATACTGGCTCTAGCTGTGCATGGCCATTGTTTTTCAAATTGAAGAGTTCTGTTGGTACTCTTCTCCTGAGATGGCTTTTACCCATGCTGTTTGAGAATCCAACAGCTGAAGTTGTTTTCCCCAATTTGAACAAATATACCACAGTGATTCCTTAGTGTAGTTCTTCCATGATCTGAAAAAGCATTGCAGTTTTGGAGCAACGGCTTTGGAAATTTTCCAGGAATGTGAATTTGCCTAATGTCTCCAAGATCTCTTCCCTATTACTTCTGTTGTCTGATTAGCACATTCTTCTACCTCTAAAGATCAATGTATTAATTTCTGCTCTCTTAAGCACTTGCCAGTGCTAGATATCGCACTGCACAATCCTGAAGAACAATGTGGTTTCACAACCTGTATTTCAGTATAATCAGACAATGGACTGCTGTGAAATTGTCTTGCAAATTAATCCGTCTCACCATGAAACCTTTCATGATTTTAATTCTCAGCTGTTCTGCGCAGAGCTGGAAAACCATGCTAAAAGGCGTAATACATGTTTTGCATTATGGCTTGTAAGCTTTCTTAACCAGGATTTAATAATTCAGATTCATTACTCTTCAAATGCTCTGCCTCTGTCTGGCCTCACACCTTTTATAGGTTGTGCTTATCCGTTATAAAATGTACAGGCCATGATGAAAAAGTCGTAACTAGAAGGCTTTTCTATGCATTGTACCTCATTTAAGCTTCCTGAAATAGCAGCAGCTTTTGACCTCTAAGATCATCAAATTCAATTGTATTGAGTTCTCTGAAAAATAAGAAATAGATCATTAGAGTACACACCATGCTGAAATCCAGCTGTGATTCTGTAACCTTCTAGACACTGGATCTAATTGTGACTGAAGGAAATGATACCTTTTATTTTTTTGTGATTCTTATATAGTGTCTCCAGCATTATTTGCAGATTCCTAGTCCCTGTTTTGTTGAAAAGTTATAGCATTTGAAGGGTTGAAAAAGTGCAGGGAAACATGCAGACCTGAATGGTGCAAGGGGTGGGGGTGTGTGTAATGAAAGTGGGAGAAAGAGGAAATGAGAAGATTTAGATGTTGCCACCACCAGGGAGAAGCTGGGTTGTAAGGGCAGGGGCTGACAAGAAAGGGATGAGGCAGAAAAGATGTTCATATTCAGTGAGTTTATTCTGGAAATAGCAAGGGCATGTAGCGATAGGAAAAAGGGTAGTAGTTTTATACTGAAAGAGGACAAGTTTAGAACGTATATTAGGATGAAATTCTATAGTGTGAGGGTGGTGAGTCACTGGAACAGGTTGCCCAGAGGAGCTGTGGATGGCCCATCCCTGGTGGCGTTCAAGGCTGGACGGGGCTCTGATCAGCCTGGTCTAGTGGGAGATGTCCCTGTTCATGGCACAGGGTTGGAACAAGATGGTCTTTAAGGTCCTGTTCAACACAAACCATTCCGTCGTTCTCTGTTTCAATGAACGTGCAGATACAGACTTTGGCATACTTAAAAATCTATCACTGCTATCCCAATTTAATGAAGTCATCCAAAAAATTGTTCCCAGAGGATGCAGACAGAGCAAGTAACATTAATGACACATTGCTATAAAGCTGTCAAATGTGGGCTCAAACTTGCAGTATTCAGGGATCTCATGATGTCTCCTTGAATTTCCCAGTTCTCAACAAAGGGAGCCTCAAATATTCCAGCTTTTATTAGACCTTTGTTGAAGAACATATTTCACTTCCTTTAGCTGAGTTCCTGATATTGTGGCTTTAAAGTCTCTTATTTTACCCCGAATAGCTTCTTACAGATAGTGCCTCTAGAGTGCAATGAATGATATGTAATAGAAAAGTGTCTGGTATCAGCCAGGGAGGACTGGAACCAGAGCCTAAAAAAAAAAAAACCAACAGAAAAAGCAGAAGAATCTGGTAATCTTATTAATGAATGATGCCTGGAGACATTCTTCCTCCAGGGCTCTAAATCACAAACCTACCTCCTGATGAGGCCAACACAAGTCAGCTTGCAAACTTTAATGACTCTAGACTAAGTTTTCGTCTTGATCTTAATTTTGGAATAGAGCTCTGCAAGTTACTGTAAGAAAATAGGCTTTTTCAATAATGCATTTCTCTGTAATTTGCAGGTATATGTGATAATGGGCTAATGCCTCAGGCACCATGATGCACCAACTCAAGATTTAGTAATGGGACAAGGGTGACAAACTGAAACAGAGTTTCTAACTTGATATAATGGAAGTATTTTCACCAAAGGCACATGGGAACTAGTTGCTAAGAGAGGCCATTGAATTTCTGTCCCTGGAGCATTTTCACATCCTTACCTGCACAAAAGCCTCTGAGCTACCTGGTCTAAAATCAATGCTGCCGCTGCAGGAGGCTGCACTAGATGACCACAGTGTCTCGGTTGCAAGAACTGAGGAAAATCAATGAAATGGGATCTGGGTTCAAAACAAACAAAAGAAGGTGATTCTTCATACACAGCTCAGGTAAGATGAGCATTAGGAGCACTTTGGTACTGTTGGATGATAGAAGTTATGTGGGCTCTAGTCTGGACAGGTTCACAGAAAAGATCCATTAGGAGCTACATATGGAAACAACATCTTGCTCAAGAGCTTTCTGAGCTCACAGCTTCTGCAGGCAAGCACTAGGAGTAGGTACTAGAGTTGAGGGAAGGAGCTGGGGAGTTGCCTATGACCATCTGGCTCCTGCACGCTTTCCTGGCACCTGCTCCTGTTGGGACATGAGTCAGAAAATTAGGCTAAACAGACATTTAGTTTGACCCAGCACAGATGCTTTTAAGACCTGAAATCCAAACCGCAGTCATGTTTATTCTATGAAGCTACTATTCATTTGAGGTGGAGAAACCTATTTTGTCACGGTGGTCGAGTGGCCAAAGCCTGGTGGAGTTACAAGCTGGATGCAGCGAGTTACATCCTCCTGGCGGAGTTACAAGCTGGATGCAGCTGATGGAGCATGGGTGACTTGCTTCAGAGCATCATGGCAAATGAGGGACTCCAGGGCAAGAGTTGGTCTTACCTCTTCCACACAGACCTAAGCATGCAACGACACTCAGTACCTTGAATTTGATTTACTTTGGAACTGCACTAGAACTGACCTTAACTGCAAGTTCTGTGATACCTCGCACCTGATCAGAATGACACGGAATTGTTAGGGCTTCTGAGGTGGGTTGACGCTGGCTGGGCATCAGGTGCCCACCAAAGCCACTCTGTGATTCCCCCTCCTCAAATGGTCTGAGGAGAGAAAATACATTGAAAGGCTAATGCATCGAGGTAAGGGCAGGGACAGATCACTCACCAGTTACTGTCATGGGCAAAACAGACTCGACCTGGGGAAATTAATTTATTACCAATCAAATCAGAATAGTATATTGAGAAACAAAACCAAATCTTAAAAACACCTACCCCCACTTGTCCAACTTTATTCCTGATTCTCTGCCTCCTCGCCCTCCGTGGCCCAGGGGGATGGGGAATGTGGGCTGCGGTCATTTCATCACACGTTGCCTCCGCCACTCCTACGCCTCAGAGGGAGGACTCTTCACACTGCTCCAGCGTGGGATCCCTCCCACGGGAGACAGTTCTCCATCAACTTCTCCAGTTAAGTCCCTTCCCATGGGCTGCAGTTGTGCGTGTGCTGCTCCAGTGTGGGTCCCTTCCACGGGGTGTTGTCCTTCAGGAACAGGCTGCTCCACCGTGGGTCTGCTCCAGGGTCACAACTCCTGACAGCAACCCTACTCCACCACAGGCTCCTCTCTCCCTGCGTTTGCAGGTTCCTGCCAGGACCCTACTCCAGCACATGCTGCCCACAGGGTCACAGCCCCCTTCAGGCATCCACCTGCTCTGGAGTGCAGTCCTCCATGGGCTGCAGGGAAATCTCAGCTCTGATGACTGGAGCACCTCCTTGCCCCTCCTTCTGCACTGCCTTTGGTGTCTGCAGAGCTGTTTCTCTCACATATTCTCACTCGTCTCTTCTCTGGCCCCAATTCCTCCTTCAAGCTAACTTTTTTCCCTTTTGAAATCCTGTATCTGATACATTGGCCAGCATTGAGTCCATCCTGGAGCTGGATGGCATTGCCTCTGTTAGACATAAGGGAAGCTTCTGGCAGCTTGACAGAAGTCACCCCTGCAGCCCCCCCACTTCCAAAACTTTGCCATGGAAACCCAAATCAGTTAAAAAAAAAAAGGAGCAGCACAGAAGTTTTAGTATTTGAAGTTTTAATCAGAATTCTGACTTAGGATAAAGGGCTACAAGATATTCTCTCCTGCTTTATAACTGTGCACAAACGAAAATTCTGTGGATTGTTGGAAGATGAGAGTAATTAGTTAGTCTGCTATGTGTGGCACAGTAATGGCCATTCTTGATTGTTCAATGACAGTAGTATAGTACATATATAGTACATATATAGTATAGTATCTTCTCCAACAGTGGTCGAAAAGGGAAGTCCACACAAAACTCCTGATGCACCATACCTGCAGTGAACTCTGAAACTGGCATGTAATAGAGCAAAGTCCTCTCTCTCCTGACTGATGCTGCTTTTCTTGCCTCCTACTTTTTTCTGATGATTTATTTTGGTTATTTAGAAGAAAAAGCAAACGTTATCATTTTCCCTGTACTGCAGCACTCTCCCCTCTTACACTCTCCTACTGCATGCTGGCATTCTCCCTCTCCCTCACAGCTGTGTCCTCAGTTGGTCTCCTCTGTTTTTCTTTATAACCCTGTCCCCAGTCAGACCCACCCACCCTTTCCCACCCCTCTTTGCAGCCTGTCTTTCCCGTTTAACACTCCTGCTACACCAAGCTAGCAAATGTCCCATTTCCTGCCTTTTTGATCCCTCTCTCTTCCTCAGTATCAGAACAGCAAGAATCTCACAGAGCCACGCTTGGCTCTGCCACTGCTGCCCTCACTGAAAGAGGCATTTCTGCATCCTGAACTCCTTGGCTTTGTTAGTCCTCCTCTCCTGCTGCAACTACCACTATGGCCAAGCCAAGGCACTGGCTAGGACTCCCCACCTGGCACACATCCTCGCTCTGCTGGCTGGCTGTAGGATGAGAGTAAGAAACCTACAGGCTCTGCTGTATGGCAGACTACTTGCCTGTCCCATCCACTCTGTCCCTAAACCATATTCTGAGTGACTAGAGCACTTCACTCTAGCTGGAGCATCCCCACGCACCACACGAGCAGCTGTAAGGGTCTTGGTGTCACAGGTCTGACTGGGAGCCAGCACAGCCTCCCAGAAATGAACCGAGCGGGCTCTCTCACGTTACCCTCCTGCCTTTTCTAGGTCATTGATGCACACAGGGGCCGGCACAGGTCTCTCCCGATACCGGTGACAGCTCGGCTTTGTCGGCCGGCTGCTGCTCTCTGCGATGTTTTAACCTCGGTGCCCCCGTACCCTGTGCCCAAGGTTCGAAGTCCCCGCGGCCTGTCCGTCTCTCCTCACCTGGCGCCGCTGGCGGCCGCGTTCCCGGGGCACGGCGGCAGCCAGGTGCGCTCCCACCTGTACATCCCCGGCTAGGACACGCTCCGGGCGCGGCTCCCAGGGCTCCCGGAGCGGAGCACGAGACAATCGCGGTCTCTCCGCCGGGCGGGGAGCGCCTGTGGGGATGTGCGGCTCCCGCCCGCGAG
>WEIT01009319.1:69434-107702 GCA_013389985.1 Dryoscopus gambensis
GCGGCCCCGGCCCGCCCGGAGCTCAGCCCGGCCGCCCCCGCACCGACCCCGCACGTCCGCCGGGTTCATTAATGATCCACGCCAGGGAAAGTGGCACCGGGGTGCGCCGTGCCAGCGGGAAAGTTGGCTCGCGGCGGGATGCAGGATCCCCCCAGCCGCGCTCTGGCGGTGGTCAGCAACAGGTTTCCTTGGAGGCGGCACTTCAGTTTTCCCTGTTTGTTTGGGGTTTTTTTGTGTTTGTTTCGGTGTTGGCTGCTCCCCCCCTCCCCGTTATTTACAGTGAGGTTTGCGGCAGGTGGAGCGTTGCCTTGCGGAGCGCCGGCCGAGGTGGAAGGTGGATGGTGGTTTTGTTATTTTAAATGGCTCGTGGCTGTGGACGCAGCCCTGGGAAGTTTTGCAAGTGAAAGGCTTCCAGTGTTTCTTCCCAGAGACGGGGCTGAACGGATGAAGTTGCCTTGCCAGGGCTGGTGGTGGCTGTCGGGATCTTTCATATGGCGGTTCTTGTTCGGAGAGCAGTTACGAGCAGGGATGTGCTGCTTATTGAGGTGCTTTTATTCTATGAGGTGCAAGCGTGTTGCAGTAAAATAGGATAACTAAGAGAGCTTCTTTCAAACGTTGCAGATATAAGGTTTACAAATACAAACACCGATGTAAAAGTAGAGATTTAATCAAATGAGTAAAACTCTGGTACACCTTGGATATAGAGTCACGTGCTGCTTGTCATGTCTTTGCATTTTCCTTTGGAAATCTGAATACCTGACAAATTTAATGGAACTAACAGAAGAGGATTGGAAAATGCTCAGGCTATCTCGTTGCTTCAGTAGAGCACTGGGATGGCTAACCCAGGTCATTAAGAACAGCCCCAACAACTGCTGACAGACGTGTCACAGTTGTCCAGTATTGAAATGCCTGCAGACTGTACCCCAAAACCTTTGAGTAACTTGAAGTTTTAGTAAATATCAGACTTCCAAACCATACGGTGAAGGAGCAATTGACTGAAGGCATCACAAATGCCTCACGTGTAGGATGTTTGTAAAATAAAATTCCCAATAAGCCTTTCACCTACAGAGGAGAAAAAAGGTATTCAATCTCCATATGTCTGAGCCAGAGAATTCCCTACAGTGCTGGGCAGGGCAGTTAGTTTAGCCCTGGACTCTTGAACAGGAGCTAGTAGCAAAGCACTGGAAAGCAGCTCAATAGCACTTAGAGCTGCCACTCTTTATCTGTGGCCAGTGCATTGAAAGGAAGGAATAAAATTCTGCTGGTTGCACAGGCCAGAGATGGAACTTTAAAATGTCCAGTCCGTAAAGGTACAGGAAACAGATCCTTTACATGGGTACATAAACTTATAGGTGAAGGAATACATCTGTTTGTTTTTCTGTCCTTTCTGGAAGTTTACTAGGGCAATTTTAGAACAGCTTAAATTTTTCTTCCCAACAGCTCTGTTTGGAAGACCATCTCTTGTCTTGTTTGTCAGGCAGTTACAAAACTTTTAATTTCTGATCCATTAAATTAGAGTTACGTGCAGTGCATTTTCATAACTTGTGCTAATAATAGTGTTCTTTACCTTGGGCTGGAACTGCTTCAGGAAATGAAATAAGGAATGGAGTATGTATTTTATTGAGCAATTTAATAAACTCAATCATCTTTAGCCAAGCAAAGATTTGTGAGGAGACACAGCAATGTTTTAACATAAATCTGTTCAGTTGTACTGCTTCAGACCAAAGATTCTCCTGATACTGAATACAATATTTAACTCTTCAGCAGTGATACTTCCCCCAGCACTGCTCTACCCTCTCTAATTGCAGCTCAGAGGCTTCCCGAGCTGAGTGGAATTTCTCATTTTTTCTTCCATGAGCATACTGAGCTCTTGTGCTCATATACACATCAATATCCTTAGATGAAGGTTTCCATACCTCACTGCTCTGTTCATTCCTCCTGTGTTGCTTCCACGTGATGAGTTCTCAGCTTACAGAAAAGGTTACTGGTCCCTACACGCATGATTTCACATGTTGTACCATTAAATTCCATTTTCTGGCATTCCAGCTCTCAAAACCCATGAACCCTCCTGCATAACTACCCAGTCCTCTTTGTACTGGTGACAGTTCCAGTCTGGTGTCCTCTACAGAAATTTCACAAGCACGTTGTTACTCCTTGGCTACTAGTTTATTGAAGGGTGTCAGGAGGAACATTCCAAGTAACCCCACCCCCTTGTGATAATTTCCACTATTAATACAGCCTACTGTAGTATTCCCACATTGGCCACTTAATGGATCTTATAAGTCTTATTATTTCTCTAATGAAATTAAAAGTATTACTAAGTATAATTGCTATTTTAAATAACTTCAATAAAACATTTTATTTAAATATATACAGGCTAAGTCCACTTACATAACTGATTTCTGGTACAGAGATCATTAAAATATTGGATATGAGCTGCCTTTGGTGTAAAATACCCCTAATTAATCTTATGTCCATTTACTTCCATGTCTTTATTGCTTCTTTCAATACTGTGGACAAACTTGAAACATCATATAGTAAAGCAAAGGTTTATAACCTGGTCATGCTTAATATCAAAACCATACAAGTTTTCTTGCCTTTCCACATAACAGGAGTTTGAAAATACCCCAAACTCCGCTTCTGTTGGATAGAAGGTTTCCAAATTAATGTGCTGTAGTTTAGAATGAGTTTTGCTGTTCTATAGTCAGGCAGCTATCCTGTAGTTGAAGGAGTACTGTTTTCCCTTTGGTTATTTGCTAGAGATGCCTGTCTGAAATCACATTCCCTCTTAGCCTTGTTTTGCTCAACTAAGCAAGCCAAGTTCTTTGTCCAGCCCGTTAAAAAGAGCTCTCCGTCTGTTTGATTATCCTGTAGTTCTTCTCTGCACCTCTTGCAATATGAAGTCATCTTTGTTGCATGAGAGTGAACAGAATCCTGTGCTGGAGTGAGCTTTTGTGAGGCTCTCAAACAACAAAAGTGCTTTCTTGGCTCTAAAAATTTCTCAGTTTTCTGCATTTTAGGTTGTTTGTCTATCTAGGGAAGACGCCCACACTGACAGCACATGTGAATGCTGCCAGTTGACTGATACTTGCAGATCTTTCTTTTTCTTTGCTGCTTTAAATTTTAAGAACTGTAATTTATATTG
The DNA here is from genome assembly GCA_013389985.1 of Dryoscopus gambensis. Lineage (NCBI taxonomy): Eukaryota > Metazoa > Chordata > Aves > Passeriformes > Malaconotidae > Dryoscopus > Dryoscopus gambensis. The sequence goes on from WEIT01009319.1 coordinate 72,580, forward strand.
GGAAGCCATATTCCAATTCTTCCCATTTATGCGCATCCATATCTTGGCGAATGATTTTCTCTGTTCTAAATATTCTTCAGTTTTTTTCAGTGGCAAGCCTCGTTAGGGCAGTGCTGAGTCTTATCCTAAAATCACTATATAAAACATTAAATAAGTGATGTATAAGCTGATTCTTCTGGACCTCCATTTAGTAGTCTTTGTCTAAAGGTATCATGGATATCTCGATCTTGTAGTGCTGAATACAGCTTGCACCACGCTTCTCCATCTCTTTTTTTGCTTGTTTCCTGATGTTTTTAAAATACCTTGTGTTTGTGGGGCAAGTGCTTTATAGGAGAGTCACTGCAGAAAGGTTGTTGCTGAGCTTGTGTGGAACTGAATGAAGACTGGACAGCGCTGAGCACTGGCTCTGGTTTGTTTCTGGTGGTTGGGTTGCTGATGAGAAATGTTAAGTGTAGTTGGCAAACTCTGGGGAAGGAGATGGGACATGCAGGGAAGGCAGTGATGATGGTAAAGCAGTGCATGTATGCATTACAGTGCATTTTTTCCATTTGCTTCTCTTTTTCTGATAATCTAAAAGCCTTGGGGAAGTTGGAAAACTTGGAAAGTGTGGAATGGTTTTTCATTACCTTATAGCTTTCAAATATTGAGGTAGCTACTGAGGTGAAAGGATCTGTTCTTCCAGTATTCGATACCTAACTGGCTTGTATTTAAATATGTTTTTAAAAGGACACTGCTGCTACAGAGGTTCTTTTTGAATGCTACAATGGTATTGCACAGTTGAAAAGTGATCATGCATTCAAATTGTAGCCTAGAATTAGGAACAAAAAAGTAGAAATCAGCCCTTAAATATCTGAAGTTAACGTTTTGTCTGTTTCTGAAGTCAGTTTCTAGTTCAGCTTGGACTCTTCTTTGGATAACAAAGTGGATGTACAAAAAACAAAACGATGAAATTGGCATAGCAATAGTCAGTAACTGTTTGCAACTGTTACTCTTTAATTCTTCTATTTAGCTTGTTCTGTGTGTAGGAAATATGCATGGTATGTGTTTCAAGTGCTTGGAAATAGCAAAAGAGCAAAGCACGCTAAACAGGAGTCTGCCTTTTAAAGTTTGATTCTGCTGTGCCAAGCGTATACATTCAGATACAATGTCACTGAAAACCATACAGGAGCTCGGATTCACCCACAGTGGGCTACAGATGATACCCAGCTAATGGTTATTTAATCACGGAAGCCCAAAGGGGAAAAGAGCATCTGGATTATTGAGTTCAGTCCTTTTCATTATCTGAGAAGATTGTTTTATGATCTCATTAATAAATTTAATCAACAAGTTTCTTCTGCCCTGCAGAAATTCTGTCTTTGCCACTCCTAGTAGGATGTTGAAAACTATCTTTTTTGTGGCTGTTTAGGTGGGCTAAACCACTGTTTACTGTATGTGTTCCTTCACTTTTTGTAAAGACAAATTATTATTTCTTGCTCTGTTTTCCATGAAGGTTATTGCTGTAGAAGTAAAGATAGTGGAGCACTTGACTACTGTCAGGAGTAGTGACGAGATCTCCCTTTAATGAGATCTTCCATGTAGATTATGTCCCTTGTGGTTCTTGAACCTGTGGTTAGATGAAAGTTAATGTATAAGTATATGAACTGACATGAAACCCTCCTGTGAGGAGCTGGCCCATGAACCACTTCACTGTGTCACTGCTGTGCAAGGCCAGTTCGAGCTGGGGGGAGTTCCTGGGAGTGGAATAAAAATTGGGTATCTGGAACCATGTGAGAAGTTCACCAAAAGTAATATGTTTGCACCATCTCTAGAATATTTGAGGATAGTCTCTGGTGAAATGAATGGGTTTTGTGTGCTATAGGGTGTCGTGGGGAAACTTTTAGGAAAAGAAACCTGGAATGGTTCCACAGCAAAGGGTAGAACACCTAGTTTGGTGAGAGCACCATGTGCAGCAACGTGAATTCTGGTCACCAGCGATTACCTACAGTCAGGGGTTGCCCTTGAGGGGGGCTAGACTTCACTGAGGTAATTTGTACGGGTGGAGAAGCGGGTGTGGACTTGAGAGGTGGAAGAAAAATGCCAGAAGTGGCTGTTGTGTTGAGAGGCGAGGGTCGGGAAGCTCCTGTCCCATCCCGCAGTTCTGCGGGAGCGATGCATGGTCTGGAGCGGCCTCTACTGGCTCCTGGCAGCAGATTAGGCAGCAGGAGGAAAGCTGCCAGGCTGGGTGAAAGAAACCCTCTTGGTTCTTCTGCTTCTCATTGTTCATTTTCTTGGAAGAAAGTGTTCCATCTGGGCTATGGGAAAGCAGAACTATGTACAGTAAAAGTAAATCTCACTGCTTGTACGAGTTTCTCTGCATGTCTCTTTCTTGTCCTTTGTTCCCCAGCTTTGGGTTTGGTCAGACAGCCTGTTTAATACATTTTGTTGTCCTGGATTGCGAGCAGAATTGAGCTGGGAATATGGGATCTGCTGGTTGGATACAGTAGCTGTGTTTCATTCCAGCTGGGGAAACAATGAGGTGTCCTTTTTGATGACAGTCAAAATGGGAGATCACTCATTAATGAGTGAAGTAAATGCTGATGGATTTGTGCTCGGGCAGGGATGGCTGACAATTGCAGAGGGCAAAGGAAGTACTTTGTAGTTCAGCTCCCAGAAAGCAGGAAAAGGGTACGTTGTTCATTGTGCCTGAATTTCGGAGTGCTGTCTGGAAGGGCAGGCTTGGAACTGCGCATGAGGAAAATGCCATGTGTGGTTTGGTTCAGCGAGGTATGTGAATGAGGAGGGATATTGTGTGCATTCCTTGGGGGAGGGAGGAGCATATCAGGGAAGGTGCTGGGTTTTGTTTGTTTTTAAAGGAAGGCTGCACCATGAAGTACTTAGCTTGGTTTGTCAGTCTGTGTTTGCCTGTATTTGAAGATACACGCGTGTTGGAAAACTGAATTTTGACTACCTGAAGAGGCCAGCAAGGATAACACACACTTAGAGTGAGATGCTTTTTTAGGAGTTGAACACTTCTGGAAATCAACGTTTTCTGGGAAATGGAGCAACATTCTTTTGTTCTGGTTGGGGTTATATGGCTTCCTTGTGTTGTAGCTCAGAAACAAAGGCATGAACTGGTTATTCAAAGCTGCCAGCCTCCACATTTTGTTTACTACACATTCCATCTTTTTGAATGTTAATGTGTAAGAAAAACTTCATTCATTCAGCCTCTTTCCTAAAGCAGTGTCCACTTGTGCATTCATTGTGTCTTTGCAGGTGAATGTATGTGCCTTTTTACAGAAGGTACATATGGCAATGAGGGTTTAGATACATCTGAAAGTCTGTCTAAAGATTAAGAATAAACACAGTCATACAGCTAGACTGGGCAGGTATTGCTGTAGTCTTAAAAATAGTTTTCATAACCTTGAGTTATGTTTCAGACTGCTTTTACGACTGTGCAATATGCCTACCACATCAGATGAGGAAATAGATAATTTATTCAATACTGTCAATTTTATTTTATTAATTACCCATTATCTACCATAAAGGAGAGAATCCCAAATATTTTGGACAGCAGAATCTTGATATTAATGCTACATGTTTTGTTGGAAAAAGGTTGCTTCTTCAATTTATCAGTAGTAAACTCTAGCAGCTGGACCTAGGGAAAAGGATTGCCTATCTGCAGGCAAATACATAGTGCAAGATGTTGTTTTGCTTTATAATGGAGGAAACAAAAATGTACATTTTTCCAGGCAGGTCTGGCAATCCTGAACAATCTTAGCAAGTGCTTCAGAGAAAAGAGAAGTGTGTGCTGTGAAATACGTGTGTTCCATACCCTGCATTTTCCCATCATTCCACTTGCTGCAGATGGATTATACTAAAATGAGTTTTAACACCACTACTGATCCAAGTTTGCCATCATCTCAAATATTTACATTTCCTTGGTAGAGATTAAGTGTATTGCTTCAGTATTGTAGTGCTGGATCTCTGCAAAGACCAACTTGAATAAATGTGGTGTCACATTTATTTAATATCACATCCAAAGCTACCCAGTATGACTGTAGACTCTAATTTGCTGCTAAATCTAATTTGTTTTGTCTTTGCCTCCTAGATGTGCTTTTTAAACTTTTTTTTCTTTTTTATGGCCGGCCTTGGCTTGGATAATGGTAAAAGATGGGGCATTTTATTTATAGTTTAATTGTCTTTTCCTACAGCATTATTAGACTGTTTTACAAGGTCTGCTCTGAGATATGCGCTTAGAAGTGGAACTTTTAATTTAAAAGCAGATTAGTAATTAAAGGTGTTAAAATCCAAGAAGAATCTGGTTAAGTGCCCAACCCTTCTCTTTTTGATTGTCTGCCATGGAGTACTTGGCAAGAACATCACTGACTTGTCCAGACAGGTACAAAATCTTGTTACCAATACATAGTAGCTATGTGCTTTTCTGCTTGAAGTTTTGTGTTTAAACCCTTGTTTTCCTTATTGCTTATCTGTATCTTGAAAGTTTTTATCTTTACTTTAATAAAAAGTACAACCGAGACCACCAAAACTTTTAAAATGAGATTGGGATGCACTGCTGAAATGAAGCATTTGAGTAATACTGGATTTCATTTACAGTTCTTTGTCAAGTGAGGACTTTTATTATATTTTTATTTACTTACCAGAGACCAAATATCCTGAAATAAGAGCAGACTAAAGCATTTTGAAAATACACATTGATTCTGCGACATGCAGGTGATTTTTTTGAAGAGCTCTTTATAAGGTCTGTAAAATATGACTAAGCAGGAAAGCTGCTGTTAGTTTTCTGTTTCATTTAATCTGAAAAAATGTAGTTCTTGCCTTTTGCAAGCTGCATATTTGTTGCAAAATGTCATACTTTCACATTCATCTTCAAAGTAGCAAAATGCTTGAGCAGCAACTTTCACTGAAGTTTCACATTTATTGTTTTTTACTTTTTGCAGTTACTTTTTTGTCCCTTTTCTAGGCAGAAGGAACACTTGCTTTAACTAACTTGGGAAATTGATATCAATATAAAAGAGAGCAATGAAAAGATAGAGGCACTGTTTGTTTATCAAGCGACTTAAATCAGAGGCCAAAAGCTAAAGTAATTTGTTTTTAATGTGTGTCTTTTCAAGCCAACTTTTAGGTGTTTTAAATGTGTGCTCTGCATGTTAACCTCTGAGTGCTTGAGTTCAATGCCTGCTTTGAATCAAAGGAAAATAACTGGGCCTTGTCCTAATACCTGCAATAATAGATCTCTTAGATCTTTTTCAGCAAAATTTTTAAAGACATCTGGAGACAGAACTGGGCTAGTGGGCGTGATTCACTTTATGTAATTTTCACTGGCTGGTGAAGCAGTCATGTTTTCTCTACCTTTTGCTGAAGATCAGTAGTTACATTAGCTGTTTGCATGGCGAGATAAAAGTGACAAAATTTAGATGCAGACAGTTGTACCACAGAGGATATGCTGGTTCAAGACCAGGTTGAATCTCCTGGACTAAATGAAAATTAAGTTAATAGAAGTTAGCTGCAAGATGATGAAACCCATTTTTCTTAGGTGACAGTTATCAAACACTTGATATTTATTGTTACTATCTCAGAATATCAGCCCTATTTTTAAATTCTTTTACTTAGAGTGCAATTTGTGAACATGCAATTTACTTAACGTAAAGTCTTTGCTTGCTTTCCAATTAAGACAATTATATTGTCAAGTGGCTTGTGCAGATGTTTTTATCTCCTTCTTTGGAAACCATAGATTAATGCTCTTCTTTAAATTCTACTTTTGTGCTTTACTTTTTTAGCAGAGAAATGCTTGACTGCCTAAAACTATTTCACTTAGTGATGAGATTTATTCCTTCAACATTGTGTCTTATTATTCCCAGTATTCAATTTTAAATAGCCTAACCACTTTCCTTTTGCTCTTCCAGTTGGCTTTGTAGTGAGGTGCAGTTTGAACTTGTTCAAAAAAAAAATAAAAATCAATGACTTATTTCTCCTGTGAGATCATTACATGAAATTCTTCAAATGAAGAGATTACAGGTATCAAGTTGGGCTTTGATATACTCGTTTAAGAGGATATTTAGTCTTTCAGTTGAAACGTGGAATGATAAATCTTTACTTCAGTGATGTGTAAGTAGCAGTGTAACAGATGTTTTTCAGTGTCACTGTCTGGTTTTTCTCTAGCTCACTCTTATTGCTAATTTGCCTAAGAAGGTGGATAGCTAAATCTCTGAATAAAGAGTCTTTCCTGAGAATTGCATTTCCATGCCTCTGGAGGATATTGAATAGTCTAAGGAAATACTGAAGCACCAGAATGGTGGAAGGGAAGTTGAGATTACTGAGGTCTATGACAGTGTCCTCTGGGAAAGAAGTAAAACAGCATTCACTTTTATGACTTTAGGTATGTGTTCATGGTGTGGCATGCGTTTGCTGGGCATTCAGATTGCTGGGCATGAAATTCAGGTTTTGCATCTGCATTTTCCTTGCAGTTGAAGAATAAAAACCATTTCAGGTAGAAGCAGAAATTGCAGTTAACATTACTAACCCAGAACATAAGGTGTCAAGGTTAAACACAAGTAATTAAAATACATGATTAAGGCATTTAAACATAATATCCAGTATTTGGTGTGCAGGAGCTGGTGTACTGATGCAGAGTAGTCCTTGCTGAGATATTTATAAATAATATAGGTTTTTAAAGTCTGGTAGTTTCTCTCCTACTGAGCAATTTGTAGTGCTGCAACAATATTGCTGGTTTTGCCAGGTGATCCAGAGAGTTTCAGGAGAAATGTCTCCAAACTTTGCATGAGGTTTAAATAACCATTGTACTGGGTGGATTTCTGAACTACAAGGAAACATCTACTTCTATATACAGACTACTGTAAGGAATGATTTAGATTGGAAATGAAACTTAAGATCATCAAGTCCAACTGTCAACCCGGCACNCAGATGGCAGCTGAGCAGCAGTTGCAGTGCCTGGACTGGTGGTTCAGTTCTAATAATAATAGTTAGATGTCCTAAATATTGGAAGTTTGTGAAAACACTGTTTAAGCTGAGTTTGCATAAATAAGAGAACCAAAGTTAGCAAAAGAGCAGGCAACATGGGAAGCACTTCTGGAAAGGAAGGTAAGTAGTGAACGGAAAGCTTTCCAGTGTGGACTTTTGGATGTGTCTATACATTCAGAAATCAGAAGAGAGATGAAGCATTCTGGACAGTCAGCAGTGTGGAACTTGAAAAGGCCAGAAGNCGTCCCCAGTGCCAATTAAATTAAATGTGCCCACGAATGGTGACTCAACTACTTCCCTGGGCAGCCTGTTCCAATGCTGGGCAACCCTTTTGGCAAAGTAATCTTTTCTAATATCCAATCTAAATCTCCCCCGACGCAGCTTGAGGCCATTTCTTCTTGTCCTATTGCTTGTTCCTGGGAGAAGAGGCCAACCCTTACCCGGCTACAACCTCCTTTAGGTGGTTATAGAGAGAGATAAGGTGTCCTCTGAGCCTCCTTTTCTCCAGNAGAAGCAGTGTTTATGTTGGATAATATGGATGATTTCAAATGCAGTTTCTGGGCCCCCTCTCCCAAATCTGTGTCTTCTTTCTGCACCCCTTGCTGCATCAGCATTGCTTATAAGGAAGATCACAGGGTTTTATTTTTTCTATTGATCAGATGCAGCAGTCAGCAAATAAACTGTTAAATGGTATTGATAAATAACATGGGCTGAAGACAGAAATCCAGGAGGAAAATTGAAGTTTCTGTCCATGGGTGATGTGACTTCTCCCTCACCAGAAAAGTAGCAGTTGGAGAGAGGGGAGCTGCAGGAATCCAGTTTTTCTCCAGCTCATCCTCCTTGACAGGTGCAACAGAGGAACTACAATTAGCAATTTGGGGAGTGTCAGTGTCTGCCAATGTGCTGTTCCTGTGTCACAGGAGGACACAGGACCTTGAGGAAACTGTGGTTTGTGGAAATCAGATTAAATGTTGCCAAATTAAATGTTGAAATATTAAGAGGAAGTAGCTGTAAACTGTGTTTTTAAGTAATGTGAGTAGTAAGGCCACCAGAATACTTGAATTATTGATGAGCAGAAGAGCTTTGTTTGTGTAGGGAAATGAAAACACTTGTAAATTTATGTTTGGACTGTTACACAGCTATTTCCTGAGTAGTTTCCATCACTTAGGATGAGGTACATTGTAAACAGGCCTGTTGCTTTTTCCTTGTGGGCAGGAGGAATACAGGAAAAAACCCCCTTAATTTTTATATATAATGGGCTGCTAGTGGATAATATATCTGTTTTCTTTAGAAAGAAAATTCCAGATTGTCCATTTTTTCTCATGGATTTTTAAGATTTCTGTGATTGGAAGCACCTAAAGAAATTCTGTTAATGCACTGACTAAATGTGATAATTCCAAATGAGTTAATGCAAATGGAATTGGTTTAAAAGTAACATTCAGCATCAACAATTTTGTTTTTCCCAGAATGTTAATGATAGATTAACTTTTTTGTTCCTTTTATCTAATTTTTCAGGAATTCCATTAATGATAATGAACATGGTTTTTGACTTGTTATTGGGTCTGTATAACAATTTTGGGTGAAACTGATGAGAGAAGTGTACTGGAAATGCTGTTCTTGGTGAATTTTGGTGTTTATAAGTTATGTAGGTGAAAATATAAATTGAGCATGATTATATGTTTGATTGATTTAACAAAGTCTGTCACAGGGCTTCTTGGTTCTGCAGTGATAGAGAAATTGAGAGATTGACCTCTGCAAATATATTAAAAATTCTAGTGTCTTGTTCATTTTTGTGTTTAATTTGGCTCAGCAGCTCTTCCAGGCCAATTGACTTGACATTCCATTTGTTTTGGCTACTGAAGTTTGCAGTGAAAATGTTAAATTGCAGTTTAGGAATTCTCTACCAGGGAGGTGAGTAGAAATATGGAGAAGGCATGAATTCAGAGTGCTATGGTTTGGGAGGATTGCCCATATGAAGAATTAGAGTGGAGGAACAGTGTTAGGAAAGCCCCAGTGTTTTGCTGATTTGAAGGGAGTGTGCTCCTCTCTCAGCTGTGATTTTCTTTAGGTTGAACTCTAGGTAAGAAGTTTAGGGTACATCTGAACCTGCCACATAGGAAGGGATTATTTTAGGAAAACCCAACCTTCTGGAAGCTTTTACCTGTCTGAGGTAGACAAAACAATTTCTCTGTAACAATCAGAGAAATTGCTTTTTGTGGGGAAGTAGTGTGTCAGAAGTTGTCAGTAGTTGAACTGCTGTCTTCATGAACAAAAATTACTTCTTATTATGAACTGTACCCTGCTTAACCATTTAAATACTTTTGCTTACTTGTAGGTTTTTTTGTAATGTTTTGGACTGTTGTGAACTCAATGTACGAAATCTTTCAGTGGGTATTTCATGTTGCACCAGTGTTTCCAGAAATGAATACTGGATGATCTGGAGTAGAAGTCACAAAGCAAGTTAAATTTGGCAGTTAATACATGAGTCCCACTGGAATTTCACTTCTAAAGTGAGCTAAACTAAAATGTGTCTTAATAGTCTGTGATACAAACGGATTTTTTAAATCTTACAGTACTTTTTTCTTGAGTGCTTCAGATAATTTTGAGTAGTAAATTGTGATTTCCTTTTCTGTGTTTCAAGTTGATGTTAATCTAAAGCTATGTAAATTTGTTCTCCCATTCCTAGTGGGTCATAAACTGCAAAAAGAAAAAGTGGTTTAAGTGCATTCCTGATAGTTTTTCTTCACTTCTGACATAGTTGTTAACTGAATTAGCTGAATAAGTGAAGGAAATATTTTCTCTGTGCCTGCCCAGAAGCTAAAGTATTAAACAAAATTTTGAAAGTAGTTAAGAGGTACATTAATTACTTTATCACCTTATGTTATGGGCAAATTAAATTAACATGGGTGATGTTAAAGTGGAGAGTTTCCAAAAATATGATGGGACAAGTTTGTGTGGTGCTGACACGATTATGTATGCATGCATTTCGAAAAGCTCCTGAGATGATCCGGCATCAAGGTCTTAAAAATAAGCCTGACACACTCCCCTGGAATTTGAAAAAAAAAAAAAAATTCTGGGACTTTGTGTGTCATTCCATCTAAGGTAACAAGTGCTTTTAGAGTGGCTTCCATTCTTTAAGAAAGTTGCAGAGCTCTAACCTTGGAAGATTTTGACAGTGAAGTTATTCCCTCTTCCTAATCAGTTTGTGTCAAAACGCATTTAAGGTAAAATACATTTATAATTATATAGCTAGCAGTTTCTCCTCTCCTCCTGCAAAAAGTATTCCTGAAGGTCAAGCAGGCCAAAGACTGTCTAGTGGAAGATTTTTTGGTATCTGATGCTGGATAAATAAATCTTCTGAGAGGTGAGCACTTGCCATCTTCATAAAAACATGATAAATACTCTACTTACTGACACAAATTGCTTTGAGGAAATATTTCTGTATTGGATATTGGTTTTGATACTAGGGAAAAACTAGGGAAAAATAGTTATATCTCTTTCAAAAGCTTTGGAAAATGGTAGGAGCAATTCTGTCCCAAGCCTTTCCTGGAGTTTCTGCGGTTTCAGCTGAGTCAGTTAGAAATTTGGAGTAAACTTTCAGCTTGTAGATGTTTTTATGTTCATTTTCCTTCATTTTGAATGTGTGGATCTTTACCATTGTTTGGGATAAAGAATTCTTTCATTAATTTAATTTTCAGGTAGACTATGGTACTTAATTTTTAAAAAATTATTATTTTTAAAAGTGGTTAATCATGAGGAGAGCTACTTGCTTGTCAACAGGTCTAACAAGAAGAGGAAGGAATTTGTACTTAATCTGAAATGCAGGAGGAGAGGAATGCCCTTCAAAGCTTTCTAGCTCTTAGGTTGATACCCCCCTCCCCCATCGGTGTTGAAAACAGTTTCTGCAGGGCATGAAAAACAGGTTTTTATTTAGGTAATGCTTCTCTGGAAATAAACTTTAAAAAGACTAAAAGAATAACAGTTTTTAGAGATGTTCAGTTTTGAACAGCCATGATTTGAGTGCTTGGAAGAAAGGCACACCAGCCCACTCCAATGGGCTGCTGCTTAGTATGTGCTTAATAATAATGTGGTGGTTTTTTGTATAGGCTTCTTAGATTGCCTGCTAGAGAAGCTTATCTTAAATGTCACAGCTGCCTTTTTAAAGTTGACTGGTATAAGGATATGCTGTATAATAAGTTATCTTAACTGCTCGGAGTAGCTGCAAACAGCTGAGGGACCTACAATTGTCAGATGAATTCTTGCCTTGTAGCTGATGGGGAAAGTGCTCCTTGTTTCAAGAAAAGTGAAATACTTGTGACCTGTGCAATCGATACCATTTGTTGAAACATGCAGACGCTAAGTGATGTTGTAAATGACAGGCCTTCCTAGTGTTCAGGTGCTCAAGGATTATGAGGGGTTACTTCCTGTAGGGATTGGGGAATTGTGTTCTCTGCCTAAATGGGTAGGCTGGTGCTCTAGAGAGGAGACACACTGAGTCAAGATGGGTGGGTACAGAGATGGAGAATTTCCTTCCAGGATCAGAAGACAGAGGGATTACAGAGGGAGCTGCAGACATCCTGGGACAGCACTCAGGTTAGTGATCAGGGGTAAATTATGGAGAGAGGAATTTTTTGTTACGATATGCCTGAGGAAGTTTCATTGAGGAGGAAGCCTACTACTGATTGGAGGCTTATCTCTTCCAGTCTTAGGTGTGGTGTAACAACTATTCCGAGGTAATAAAGACACTCGTGATTTCTTTTTCTCTCCTTCCCCAACCCACCTCACTCCTTTTATGTGGCTGTGTACTCACATACATCTATTGCTTACATTCTGTCAGCACTGGAGGAGAACTACATGCAGCTGTCTGAAAAATGGCAGCTTTTAATAGGTTGGGATCTTGACCAGATCAGTGGTTTGTAGATCTTCCTATGGCTTGGTTTTACTCAGTTGCTGATAGTAAACTTGTCCTTTTATCAAGACCAGGATGTAGAAAATAGACACAAGCTAGGAAAACTCTGGAAGGAAATACTGGTTTATTGGTTTCAAAAGTGGTGAAAAGCTCAGTTGTATTTAAGAAGAGGGCTGTTGAACTGTTACACCTGGAAGAATGCAGCCTAATGACTTTTGACTTGAGAATCTTTACTGAAAATGATGGGTGAGCAAAATGTTGAGAAATATCTCAGACCCTACTGGTTTCCCCTGTTGTTGTGTTGGTTGCTAAACTCTCTCACCATAATCCTGCATGGATTCTGAACTGCCTGAGTAGCTTTGCAGCGTGGCTGGCAGGGCTTTGTCCAGAGGAATCTGCTCTGATGTTCAGTGACAGCCGTGTGTGTGTTTCCATGACCATTTTGTAGGTGTTCTGTCTTCTGGGGCGCCCAGACCACTACAAATACAGTGTGTGCGTCCTACTCTTTGTGGGGAGACTTCCATCTTGGCTATGTACAAACCAAGTTTTGAAAAAAAGCTCATTGACTCTCGTCAAAAAAGATTTAACTCTTTTGAGTTTGTCTGTGCTCTTCCATATGAAATGACACAGTGATTTCAGAGTATTAAACAGTAACTTCATTTTAAAATGCTTTGGTTTTATAACAAGTTTTCAAAAAAACTTCTTGGAATTTCAGCTGAAAACTTCAAAAATGCCTTTGTAAAAACCAAACATGAATGGCTTGTGAAAAGAAAGCTGAAAAGAAAAAGCGTCAGATACTCAAATAATTAAAATGTCTTATGTTCTAAGATTGTCTTAATATTTCAACTAAAATTTTGTGCTTGATTGATGGTTTGTAATAGATTGTGAAACTGTTTTGTGGTCAGCTTTTTTTTCTTGTTTTTTGTTTATTGCACTGAGGCAAAAGACCAAAATGTGGTATTTTCCTCTCAGACTTAACACTTTCAAACCTGCCTGTTCTCTCCTGCTGCGCAGCACTGCGGGTGCTGCTGCCAGCTCCATCTGAGCACTTGGAATGAGCTCGCCTTAGTGAGTATGACCTTGCTGTGGGCTGCTGCAGGTGAGCTGGCAGCTGAAATAAGGTGTTCCTGTGCCTACTGCTTCCTACTTGAGCTGCATTTTGGAAAAAACAGAGCAACACCTCTCACAGCAGACTGTTCAGAGAGGAGCAGGAGAAAAGACCCAAGCTGTTGGGGACTGTCCTCAGGAATAAGAGGAGTAATTTGGGAGGCTGCCAAAACTGCCATTGGTTGGGCAGATGCAGCCCAAGAGAGTGATGTGTTAAAGAATGTGCTCTTTGCTGTATTGTAGAGTCAGGACGGGAGAGGCCCCTCCTCCTCGCTGGGCATCAGGATTTTAGTGCTTGTGGAGGGTTGACTTCAATTTAAAGGGCTTCTTAGTGGCTTTTTTCGTTTATTTGCTTGCAAATGAACCACTACTCTAAGGTCATTTTGGCAGGCTGAGAGCTAGAAAAGCAGCAAAAAATGAAATATGTGTGAAAGATGCTGCTTCCAAGTAAGGGAATTGAAGCTGTCGCAGCCGCATTTCTATTAACAGAAGAATGTGTACTCTGCTAGCTTTGCTCCATGAGAGAAAAATCTGGTGACTGTAGTTGTCTGTTGATTGTTCCCCTCACAATCAGTGGTACTTCTGACAATTGTTGGTCTGAGGAGGGGAGGGCAAGGCAGTCTTGGAAATTGTTGCCTGTTGTTGAAGATATTGAAATTGTTTTTACACATATTCCTTAATAAAGAGGTTTCAAGCAGCACGAAGACTCTCCTTTCAGGTATCTGCTAAAGTGACAGTGCTCTGTTCCAAGCAGAGAGCAGCTTTCCCCAGGAACTGGATTATGCTTAGATTTATAGGGGGGCCAGATGTACTCACTACTTAGATAAACACTCAAAAAAAAAAGAAAAAAGAAAAAAAGAAAAAAAAGAGCCGCATAGAGAAACTGGGTTCAAGCATTCATTCAAACTCTGAATGATACCTGCAGTTTTAGTTTACTTTATTACCTGCTTTCCTTATCTCATTTTAGTTTCAAAACAAGCCCTGAGTCATACATTCTTGTTCTAAAATCTAAGTTGGAAGACCCGAGGGCAGGCTCTGCAGGGTTCTGCTGTGCCACAAGAGGGCATTTTTAGTGCCAACTTTGTGACTATTAAGGAATAAATCTACTTTTTAAATGTCTCACTTCAGATTAATTAGTCTTGAAAAACAGTTGAAAGGATGCATCTTTTCTCTAAGCTCCTTAGCTTCATAACTAAGAGAAGAACAGGTTTAGATCTTTGTTTTCCTAGAGAACATGGGACTGTTGAATGATTTTTGTGATTACATACAGCTCGAGAATTCAGAGTAGAATTGTGGTGCATTTGGAGTTTTGTGTCTGGTGAAGTTTATGTAAATGATCTGCCTAGTATTGATTACAAGGAATTAAGTTGGACATTGAAGAAAATAACAATGCTAGACCTGTTTTTCCTTTTAGGACTGATAACTTAGAATAACATGGTTTGGTGTGGGAGATCGTGATAATAAGAACAGTGTATCCTCTTCTTCTGTTTATATGGAATACGAGGCCAGTAAAAAGAGGCAGTGTGCTGTAAACACAGCAACATACAGTGCTTTGAATATTGCAAGATATCATTATGCAAACGTTTTACAGACTTTGCATTTAATCACTGAAGATCAGCACTACTGTAAATGGCAGAAAAAAACTTCACTTGCCATTTAATTTGGAGCTGCTCACCCTTTGCAGTGGGATGAGCCACTGCTTTTTTCAGTCAGCCCTAGAAGGACTGTTGCTTCTCCTTGTGTGTGGGGATGTCTGTGATGCCTTGATAGGGCTTCCTAAAAACAGAGGCCAGACAAAGTTAAGAGAATAAAAGTGGTTATATTTATTGAAGGGCCTTCAGGTACATTAGGGCGGTCAAAGCCCCCAGGAGCTACACCCAAAATGGATGACGGGGTCACGGGTTTTCATACTTTTATAAGTTTGGTCCATTTGCTTACTGGGGGTTAATCCTCCAATTAAGCTTCAGGTAATGAAGTCACTTACCCCAAGTTTGCTCCCCCCTAACCCACTTCTGTTTACGTTTCTTGGGGCCTGAGACAGTTAAGTGCCCTTGAATTTCAGGCCTAGAGAGGAATTGTTTTGTCTGACCAAAATGGGAGAACAGTACCTAACAGTCTACATGGAGTTTAGAATTACACACTGAAGAATTACAGGATATGAAAAATAGAAGAGCTAAAATCCTAAGGCATCATCTGTGTGGGATTGCTCCATGGAGCTCCTGGGACGTGCGGGTGCCTGTTCCCTGGGAGTGCACATCCTCCGAGCAACACGGAGGTGTCCTGGCGTGGGCTCCTCTGAGGTGAGACGCTCCATTCCCTCGTTCATCTCCATTCCCACACCTGTCATGTGATGAGGGGGCTCTACTCAGGAGAGAGCTGCAGGAGCAGTGTGCCAGAGGAGTTTATCTAAGTTGCAGTACATCTGTTTTTGAGCATTCCTCAGGAAATATGGCTGCGAGGAAGAGCATCTAAGCCAGATGAATTGTTCTGGCAGGTTTGGGTTGTTCTGCCAGCTCGACTAATCTTCAGGGGCTTTCCGATCTCGCTGAACACAGAACATAATTGTGGTAGGATTTTGTTTGTTTGTTTTTTAAAATATGGGGATTTAAGCTTTGCAAACCGTCACTCATGCTCTCGGGTTGGTGGGCCAAACTTGGGATGGAGACATTAGCAAATACAAGAAAAAGAGCAGAGAGGTCTTGGAAAGACAAAATGTCTGTCTGTAGCAACAATTGGCTGTATTGTTTTAATGTGATTTTTTTGCTCCACCAAATTCACATTTATAATTTAAAAAACCTAACTTTTTTTTTTAATAGCCAACCTGTGTATTATTAAATTTAAAGATAATATCTGATGTCTATCCATAAAAGCTGAAGTTAGGGAAAGAACTTAGGAAAGACCCTTACCTTTATTTACTTCAGTCACTTGGTATTTTTTTCTCCAGTTCAGAAATCAAATTTGTATTGAAATTTTGCCTTTAAAAG
Organism: Dryoscopus gambensis; assembly: GCA_013389985.1. Taxonomy (NCBI): domain Eukaryota; kingdom Metazoa; phylum Chordata; class Aves; order Passeriformes; family Malaconotidae; genus Dryoscopus; species Dryoscopus gambensis. The sequence continues at coordinate 88,558 of WEIT01009319.1, forward strand.
TTAGCGAGTGGTGTGCTCTGCATCAGGAAAACAGACAGCTGTGCTTTCCATTTGGTTCTGCAGCATCTCTGCATGACTGTTTAGAGGATGTCTGAAACCTTCTGAGTACTTCATGTGGAGGGGTATGTTGGCACCAGTAGTTTCTATACATTGGTTAAATAACTTGTACTAATACTATCCAGTTAGATTTGGCATTGTTCATTATGAAAAACACGAATTACTCTGCTGATGTAGTTTTCTCTGGGGGATTTTTTTTAATTGTGCTGTCTATTTTTCCTGAAATTGATGTGCTTTTGTATATGATGTGCTTGTTTTTGTGGCTTGCTTGCTAATAATTGGATTACTCCATTGCTTGGTTTGGTTTTTATTTGTTTTGGGGTTTTTTTCCCCTCCTTTAAAAGAAGATCTACTTTATTGGCTTTAAAAAAGAAAACCCCCTTGTAATGCATGTGCTTTGAAAGAGAAAGTGGCAAACTAAATAGGTGCTGACAGAAAGGATAACCTTAACAATTCATTTAAAAAACCCCAAAACAACCAGCTGGGTTCTGTAGTGCTCCTGTGTCTTCTAATAATTTCATTTTGAGGTTGTTACAGAATTTGAGTATTTTTGCAATGAGAAGGTGCATGTGTTGGTAACTCCTATTGTTTACTCTTAAGGAACAGTGTTTCAGTCATTAGAAAGAGTTCATTAAGACTAGGATGGCAATTAAAAACCTTTAACATATGTCTATTTTTAAACCTTTTTAGTGTGCTTTTGTACAGAAATGCAAAAATAACTAGTTCCAAACTAAAGGTCTATTCTTTTCACAGTGCTGAGGGTTACAATAAAAAATGTAGACAGCTGCTGGAGATTTGGGTTTATAGATGCTTTTAGAGAGATTCTGTTGAAGGAATAAAGGCTAATAAAGTGTTTGCAGTCTTTGGCTAGCCCTGCTTGGATTCTTAAAGCGTGCTCATATAAGAAGTGCTGGCATAATTGACACCAAGTAATTATTGTTTTGAAAGACTTAATTGGGGCTTGGCATGACTCATGGAATCTTTGTTGTTTTCCTCTATAAATTCTGCTATAAATTGGTGTTGAACTGCAGGGGAAACTGGTGGAAGTCCAAAGGTAGACCCCTATGCAGCAGATGTACTTGCCTGCAGATACACACATGACTTGAAACTCCTACATACTGCCAAAAAAGCACCTTTCAAAAACCTTTTTCTTGTCATCTAGAGTCTGGGAAGTATGACAAGTTATGCTAGCTGTATTTAAAAACAAACATACCCTCCCTCTTCCCACACGTGCACGTGTGGAAATGACAGGACTTAACATTTCTATCGGCACAGAACTGCAGAACTCGTGTTCATACACAAGTGAGGTAAAAATCATGCTGGATTTGTGGAAAACAAGCATTAAATGTCTTGTCAGAGGGCACCCTTTGGGTGGGAAGGTTTTACAAAGATGCTGCTAGTATAGTAAATATTCTAGTGGAGAGCTAGCCAACAAATCAAGGAGTAGATTCCAGGCAAGTTCCAGTAAAACATCATTGTTGCTTTAAGTTGTTAAAGTTCTTGGCTACTGTGATAAAGGGCCTGTTGTAGTGTAAAGTATTTGCAGTCAGCTTTATTCAGACACAACAATGATTGCTTTTGTTCATACATGTGATGTAAATGGCAGTTTTCAACTTCTTCATAATTTCTGGTGCCTTCAGAATGGCTTTGGAAAATAATATCTTCAGCTAAGATGATTGGCTATTGAATAGGCTGGATATTTTTCATAATAGTTTTCTCATTATACATTAGAATAAAAAATACTTGCTTGAAATACTTTAAATCATAAATGCTTTGTTTGTTTTTGAACCATTGGAACAGTGAAGGTTGTGTTTATGTGCTGCCCAAGAAATTTTTTGCTTTTTGCAGTTCTTAAGAGAAGAGGGAAAGAGTTAGTGGAGGGATGTGTACAGAATGTGAGCAGCTGTATATATGTGATGTTGGGACATGAGCTTTTCCAGGGATGGTTAGGAGATTACTCAGTTGTACACTTGTAAATGAGGAAACATTAAGTCCCCACTTTACTTCTGTGATTGCTGAATTACTGCGTATGGAAAATATACAGTAGCGATCAAAACAAACAGTGTTTCACTACGGGATATAACTAGAGCATGTCTCCTTGGTGGTTTACAGCCAGGGCCAAATCCTGGGAATGTTAGTTTGGCCTGGATGCACATGTGCATAGTTGCAGTGCTTTTCAAGATGTCACGTGCTGCCATTCTATTGCAGACAAAATTGTTTGGTGTAGTGAATACAGTACCTCAACACAGGCATCGTGCTTTTGTAAAATTGTACGTGTGACATTCCAGGAATTTGAAAAGGACAAAGAAAGGGGGAGAGAACACTTTAGTTAAGCTGGAGAAAATATCTGTTTGACTGGAACTGAGTATCTTTGCGTGTATTCCTTAAATATATGAATGGTTAGCAATTTCTGTGCGTAAAGTACTAGAAGAAAACCAGAACAATAGCACCACACATATCAAAGCTGTGCTTATTTATGAAGTCTCTCTTACAACTATTTAATAAATAGGAGAATAAAGAAGTTATTAAAACGAATAGGAGTTGATTTTACTCAGCACATGTGTTTGGTTGTTTTTTTACTTCATCTCTGCATCATTTATTACAATTGGCATGAAATCAGGTGTCTGTACTGTCTCTGTGCTGGTTATATACACTGCTATAGGTGTGGGCAGATGCATTTACTGGCCTGTTTCACTCATGGTTTTTATGAGAGGCGGAAATCTTGAAATATAACAGATGATGTCTGTTATATGGTTAATGAATGTAAAGGTTATTTAGTGATGATTCAGCTGGTGACCTTGAAGATTGCCTTTTTAGAAAATGAAATTTTTTCAGCAGTTAGTATTCAAACTTGTCATCCATTTTGAGGCATTTGTTGAGGCCTTTTGTTTTCAAGCTACATGATGAAATTAGATGATAAGATTATGTGTTCACAATTTCACATCTTACTAGAGCTGGTCTCCTGTCAATACTTAAAAAGATCAAATTTATATAGCTAAACTACTCAAAGCAAGAAAACAGGTTTTTTTCTGTTTATTTCTGAACAATGTAATAACCATATATGTTTCTTAGGTAATTAAATTTTAGCCTAAAACTTTATAACAATACATGCATTTAATTTTCTGTGGTAGATTTAGGTAAACCATCCTGCTATGGTTTAGGTTAGTACACCGGGGCATGTTTGTCCTGTCTTACCTCTTCTGAAGTCAGTGTAGTGTACTTGCTGCCTTGAGCATGAGGATTTGCTCGGTCTGTGTAATTGTCAGAGTAGCTGAGATTTTGTGTGACCATAAATTCAGTTGCATCATGTGAACATAATTAACTCTCATTATGCGTGCCTCATAAGTTCCATTCAGTTATCTGAGTTGTAATCAGCTGAAAAAGTGGTGGAGGTACTGTGTTCACCAGCCACGCAGAAGAAATGTAGGAATGTGTAAACAGCGGTGTGGTTTGTGCTGGGAAGGGCTGCGCCTCAGGGGCCAGCACGGAGCAGCACTCCAGGACAAGGGAGCCGAGAACCCAGCAAGGACAGAAAAAGTCTCAGTAAGTCAGAACAGCGTTGGCTGAAACTACTCACAGAAGGAAAGACACGGGAAATGCTGCGGTGTAAAGGAGTAGGATGGTGTGCGGCATTTTTTCCTGTTAGTTCCATAGCTATGGGTGTGCCCATTGCTCTCCTGAAATGATTGGTGTGCTCCTGTTTAAGTTCAAGCTGGCAGTTTGAGAGCTTCACGTCTTGCTTGTAGCTGAGGTCCTGAATTTGGAACTACACTTTTGAGATTCCATGACCCTCACCTCCAGCAGGTCCTCCTTGCATATGATGTTTTACCAGAATGTGCATCATCCTTCCTGATGGGGTTTTTACCAAAGTACCCATAAATAGTGAGTATTAGCAAATGTATGTAAAGATAGGAGGCAAAAATTGTGTGGGAAATAGAGGATAACTTTGAAGGATAAATGGTACTTGCACGCTATTAAGTTAGCCTGCTTAGAAGATTTGCTGGATGGTAAATAACTAAAGGCTTTATTCTGTCATCTTTAAATCTCATGCCTTGACTTTTTCCAGGAACTTTCTGTTCTCTGAGGTAAATCCACAGTATCTGTCTTTGTTTCCTTTTAAATGAGCTTTTAACAATAGCCTTTCAAGTAAGCTGTGTGTGCTGACAGTTGTGAGAAATAATTCATAAGTGAAATTTTAATGGATGGAAAATGAGCAATGTTAAGTAATGGGTCACTCAAATGAATCTAAGGAAAATCTAAATGTCTTGAAAATTAATGTAGCTACAATCTCTTAAACCCCAGGCTTGTTACAGATTCATTTTTGCATGCTATTACATTCCTGACATGCATTTCTCCTGTCCTGCAGTTTAACTTTTTCTAAAGTATTCTAGGGATTATATTAAAACTGGGAAAGCTTGGCTGTCAGAGTTCTGCATTTTAAAACAGGGCACTTTGGTTAGGGAAACATAATTTCTGTCTGTACAGCAAACATTGTACTTTGACATATTTTGATAGAGTTAACCTTTCAGGCTGTGTAGACATTGTAGCAAAGGCTGCGGTTGCCAGTATAGTTCTGGATTTTTGTGAAGATCTGCAGTAAGTGGAAAAAGGGACAGAAAGGTCAAAAAGGGAAATTGTCTTAAAAACAATATTTTGCTCCTTTTAACTAAGCCTTGGGCAGTTTTCATTCATACTTGTTATATGTTTGTAGGCATCTCTTTGTTTGAAAAATAATGTGGAAGTGGGAGGTATGCAGGGTTAGATTTATTTATCAGGTAGAGCATTTGTTATTCTCTATTTGTTTCTTGGGTTTTTTCCCCTGTTATTCTCTGTTTCTAGTTGGCTTATTCCCTTTCTCACTACCTTAGGATTCCTTGTCTCCTTCACACCCAAATTCTTTGATTAATAGTGTTTTAAACAATGTCATTCCAAACTGGTTACGTTTAGTCATCTTTTACTTCAGTGTGATGACTAAATGCCGTGAGTTGGGGTTTTTTTGTTGTTGTTCTTTTCCCCCCAAACTTTAAAGTTTGAATTAACTCCTTTAAGTATTCTGGGTGACTTTGTTATAGTCAGAATCAAACGGCCACATTATAATTCAGTGTACCCTCCCCATGTGTATTCGGAAATTACACAATGTGCAATGCCTTCCTTTTTAAAATAATTTCCAAATTGGAGTCCTGCTGTACATGATTCCTGTACTCCCTGCTGATCTAGGACAAGCTGCAGTCCTGCCTTAGGAAATGGATGAATGCTCCTTGGCTAAACTTTCTTGTGATACCAATCCAGCCATTTAAATGTGTTTTCAGTTTTGGCATAGATTAGGTCTAACCGTGTTCACTTCCTTTATGTTCTTGGATATTCCTGATGTAATCTGATCCTGAGGGCTCCCGTCTAAAAGTTATTCTTTTCAGTATCTCTGTATTCCTATTTCTACAAACTTCTCCCCTGGCACAATTGTGTTTGCAAAAAATGCTGCAATAGCAGTTGCTGAACAGCATTTTTAATATATATTTAATCTTAATTTTTTGTGCTATATATGTAAGTTTTATGAGAGAGAAGCTTCCTAAGTATTCAGTAAGTGTTGCACAATTCTATACATATCACAATAAATACTGTGTGACTTGAGGGTATTCAGTACTATGCTGCTCTTGGCTGAAGAACAATAGCTGTTCATTTAATAAATTACTTTGGTAGTTAATATTTTAGCTTATAAATCTTCTCAGTACAGTCTGAGAATGAACAAAAGTATTGGCAGAATACTTTATATGAAAATACAAAATGTGTATATAAATACAAATATACATGTGTACTTGCATATAAAGCCATATGATACAGTTATATTTAAAAATGTAAATCCATACAATTAATCCCCCAATTTTTTTTATCCTGTCCATTACCAAGTTTTACGTGTAAAAACATGTTTTTACAGTAGCATTCATAAATACAGGTGTAAATAATTGAAGTGCTTTTTAATTGTCCTCCAGCTTATTTAACATAAAGAAGCAAAATGTTCATGAAGAATTAAGTGGGATCAGTTTGAAGTGTGCTTTTACGTTGTTGACTGTTACTTCAGTGGAAGTGTTGTTCTGGTTCTGCCTTTTAACATCTGTCATTCCTAGTGCAATTTTATTCACTAGATTGTGTTTTAAGACATTTTTATGTGGGCATTTTCTAGAAATGTCTTCACCAAGAATCCTGAAATAATGTTTTCAGCAGAATTAGGGGTTTTCTTACCCCATAAGAGGGGAAAGAGCGATGGTGCTGAGGGTGCCCAGAAGCCTTGTGTCCTGGTATGACCATGTGATGTCAGCTGCCAAAAGGATAAGTGTGAAAAACCAAGTGTTCTAAAATCTATGCCATTGTCAAACCACGCTTAGTCTTGTGGGGACTCGGTTATTTTATGATTGCCCAGTTGGCAAGTGCGATGCTCACCCATGGCTCTTGAAGCCATCAGCTAGAAATCATACACGGATTTACTTCTTGTCTAGCTGTAGGTAACATGCAGATGACACCTGAGAAAGTCACTTTTGGGCTCATTTATAGGGAGCAGAATGTCATTTCCAGGGCTACTTCACGCATCTTGACATCTAAAATAGATCAGGTGACTTGTTCCCCCAAATTTCCTTTCTTTTCACTGTGAAATGCAGGGGACTGCAATGCAGTGACTGGCTCAGCAGTTGATGCTTAGAGATACAAGAATGTGTCTTATGTGGAAACTTAATGTGCAGCTGCTTTCTACCAATTCACTGTGCAGCTGGTACCCGGTCGGTGGTGGGTCTTTTGGTACAGGGCTAGAAAAGTCACTTACTTGGGTAGAGAACTTTTCTTAAATGCTTTCAGTAAAGATCCTGAGATTCATACCTGCGTGTTAACTGCTGTCCTTGCCGATTTGGGTCCAGAGAGGAGAGCTCTTTCCTTGCTATGCGGTATTTTCAGCTTTCTACCAGTCTGGGACTGATGGAATAACAAGTATTTATAAAAAAGACCAGTAATGCTGTCTTTCTTAAACTTCATATTATTATTTCAGAATGGTCAGTTGCTTCTGGGGCGTAAAACTTTGTGGGTTTTTCTTACTTAGTCTAGATACTCTGGAATTAAACAAAGATTTGATTTTAAATAGTGTCTGAACACAGATTCAGATACCTTGCTATTTTTCAATGTTCAGTTTGGCCCTCAAGTGTTTTCTGCCTGCGTGCAATTAAGCTGTTCAACAAAGACCTAGTTTTGCTTCTCATTTATGACAATAGCTGTTGTGAGCTTTCAGATTCCTAACAGCTAACAAAATACTGTCAGCGGGAGTATCTAAGTGAAAGACAAAGAACTAGAGTCGTGTAAGTCAGAAAAGCCATAAATAAATCATTAAGGGTACTGCAGTACCTATTTTGAAAGTCATATTATTAAAAAATAGTCTTCATTTTTTTCCCTTCATTTCAGTAGATGTTCATCTTTTTCAGGTTATAAAATGTATGGGGAGAAGAACCAAGACTTTTTTTTAAAGAAGAAGTGACCTTGGGTAGTTTTGTACTTTGGTCTCCTGTATGGTACCATTTCTCAGGTTCCCTCACTCCATCATAGCCATATGCCTTGTGTATCCTGAGAGGTTTTAAATAGTGCCCTGTAAAGTTTGTTTCCTTTGCTTCCTAAGATTTGGAATTTCTTTCTTAGGTTATTGTTGTGGTTTAGGGGGCTGTTATGTGCTTGGTTGAAGTAGCTTTTGCCACCAGACAGAGGGCTACTTACAGCGGTTGTGTGGGAGTGGAAGAGGCAAAGGAATTAACATGTGCCTGTTTCTGAGCATTTCTGAGAAACAAAGGACAAGGAGAATAAACTCTGTCCTTTCACCACTCTAGGTCATTAAAGGTCTAATCTGAAGCTTGCTGGTTTTGGTGAGCTTTGGATTACTACATGGCTGAGTTAGAGGCAAATTAATTCAACAGCTTCAATTTCATTAGAATGAAAAGGTGTGAAGTCCTTTCCTGATGGCTGTGGATGAGCACACCACAAATTGGCTGGCTAATAAGTTTCAGTGGGGCTCAAATTAATCTAGGAGTGAGCTGTCAGGGGGACAGCTGAAGGGGATGCCGACATTTCCATGGTATCTTTCCTTTGCAGCCCTTCCCTGACCGGTCCTGGAACACTTGTTTGGCAGCCTGGGGCTCCAGCTCACTTCTTTGCTCTAGCTGAGAGACACATCCTGTGGGAGACAGATTTCAGCTGAATCACTTGCCCTTCGCTTTGCTGCAGGGCTGCACAGGCACCAGTACCAGTGCAGAGGAAGCATTGGGAAGGCAGGAGGTGGGACTGTTCCTTTCAGTAGCAATGGGATCTTTGTTGGACTGTTTAGCTTTTTAGAAAATGATAACGTTCAGTGGAACTGCATGGCAGATGAGAATTAAGTAGAGCGCATCTTAGGGATTTTGACCTCCCAGGAGAGCAGATATTTCTTGAGATTTGGCAGTTGTCCTTGAAGTTTGGTTTGTACGCTTCCTTTCTGCAGTAATTTTATTTTACTTTTTATTACATTCATTTTTTTAGATCCCTCTTACCTAGCCTTTGCTTTTTATGCCTGTCACTTCCCTGAGCAGAACTAAAAAAGCTCCAGTTAAATAAAAACAATGGATAATTAAAATTAAGTAATTTTACCAATGAAAGCTTACCTTGGATTTCACGTGAGCTTTAAAATGAAGTTACTACGCCAAAAAGTCCTTTGACAGAGATAGGAAAAAGTAGCAATTTGCTAAACAACGCCTTTGTTAAAGCTTTATTGGAAGAGCATTAAAGTTTTGTTTTTAGAAAGGCACTTTATGAATGCTTATAGACAATGAATGTCTTGTGAAGTTTAGGATACAGATATGAATTCTTTTAACATAGTTTAGGCTTTAATGTACCATTTATGGAAGCTGAATATAGGGATATGCAGGCACCCAGGTTAGATCACTGATATGTTCTGATATGTACTTTAAGTTTGTAGAATTTCCTGGGGATTAGTTTGTTTTGCTACTTTTTGAGGTGGGAAGATGTTTACTTTTCAAGAACTTTGGAAAATACCAAGCCATTGTTTTGCTACATGGAGAGCTACTACTGTAAAAAACTTGATATTTTTGTCCTTTTTTTTAAAAAACCCGCAAGGAATACAAAGAAGCATTCAAATCTACAGCTGTGGTGGGAGGATGTGCTTTCTGCGAGGACACCGCAGTACATTCCATCTCATGGAATGCACTTGGTGTGACATTTAACAAAATGTGCTGCTTAACAGCTTCAAGAAAAACCAGCTAAACTCTAGAGATGACTGCAATGGGAGCCCTTCCTGCAAGACGGCATGCCTTCCTTAGAGTTCTGCAGAAGGCATTTATTGGTAATGTAGGGAATGGGGCTGTGCTGCTGGACAGCGTTCTTGAACCATCTGTGGATTAAACCAAGTTACAGCAGGCACAGGTCTGTGTACCCCAGAAGGCAGAAGGATTACCTGTCCATATATAGTTCCTGGTGAGCAAATTGAAGTGATTCATTTGAATAAATGGGATAAATTGTTTATTGTTTTTCAAATGTTTATGTAGTTGTGTTGAAAGCTGCAGCTAATCTGCAATCTTCTGCTGTCTGCTTTTTATGCTAATATGGAGTTATTTTGCAAAGATCTAGGAAGGAAATCCATTATAGGGTTTATTGATCTTTGTGGTATTGACTGCCTGCAAAATAGTTTCCACAGATGGCAAAACAAACTCATATTTTTAACTTGAGGTGGTGAATTCGAATGTTGTCCTACGTCTGTTTCATAATGAAATCCAACAAAGAGCATAGGAATTGTGAGTTGGGTTTTGGTGTTTTGTTTTGTAACAAATCTTACTAGAATATTTCTTAAGCCCTAAGAGTTTTCTTAGATCAAGTGTGTCTATTTCTATGCTTTTGGGAGGCGGAAGAGTTGGGAACAGTAACTTTTTATCTGCAAAAAGAAATTATATTGGTAGAATGTAGTGGTGATTATGTCATAAAATCAGTGAGAAATAATTCCAAAATTAAGCTCCAGTGTATCAGTTATGAGGATTTCTAAATGACAGAATACTGTTTAATGTAAAAAGAAAAGAAAAATTGTAAGAATGAGAGTTTTCCTTTACCATGGGCCTGTCACACTTTTGATTCTCTGCATTTCTTCTTCACTGGAAATACCAGATTGCAATTAATGCAAGATAGCAATTATTTTAGGGGTCTCTATTTTGATGAGGGGCTAAAATTTTCAGGATTATTAAAATAGCTCAGAAAGAATTCTCTGAAACTGCAGAAGGAAACAAGTTAGTCAGATTTAGACAAAATCTCTCTTCTGAATTGGCAGGCAGGAAGAGTGTGCTTTGAAGAAGACAGGTTTAAGCCAAGAAAATTTCATGATGAATCTGTGGAATACAATGGTGTGTGGTTATATCTGTGTTCATGAGTATTCCTGAGACAGTGGGAAAACAGAAATACTGGAATAAAATGTAATCTGAAAAAATTCTTATCAAAGCCTCTTTTATAAGAATGACATATTTTTAAAACAGAAATAAGTTATACTTTTTCTTACTTGAAAAATCTCAGTGCTTGTATCTCTCTAGATAGACAATGAGCATCAATTTCTGTCTTTGTTAAAGCTTCATCTTTATTTAGAGTAGGAACATTCAGCTTCATGAAAATAATGGAAGTGTTCTAGTCTTCTGGAGAGTGCACCCGGAGGACCAAAGGAGCTCTGTGTGTGAGGAAGGTCTTTTTGGAATTTGCTGAAACTGATTTTTGTCAGATCTGTTTCCAGGTGATGGTTACAAGGGACTTGGAGTCGGCAAAGTATGTCGAGGCTTCCATAATTCTTTTTGTCAGTCTGTACTTTTCTGCAGGAGCCCGTCAGTCCTTATTAGTGAACCATCTCATTGTGATATGCTAGTTCTTGGTTTTGAGACAAGGACTATCTGTTCCTGACCCTGCTTTCCTGGTACTGCATGTTCTGGGAAACTTGAAGGTGTGTAATGCTGTCTTGGTGTAGATTCTGTCTTTTGTTGTTTGTTTTCTGCATTTCCCTGCTCTAACATAGTGAAGAGGTCAAGATATAGAATGGAAATTGTGTCAAAAATAAATAAATTAACTCTGTTCAACTTCTTCACAAAGACCCAGAGGAGCCCTTTGTAAAAAGCTGGTTTTTTAGCCAGTTGGTCGCCAACTTTTGCTGCATGGGCTTCTTCCATCCCACGAGCCTGCATTTGTCTTTCTTGGATGTCATGAGGTTTCTGTCAGCATATTCCTGTCAGCGTTTCTTCACCCTCCGAATGGCACCTCTACATAGCCTCCAGTGCAGTGTTGTTCAAAACTGTCTTGGTAAATTTAGAAGGTTTATTAAGCTGGGCTTTTGGTCAACTTTTGCATTGGTTTCCTTTTTAGCTCTATGCTGTGAAGAACGGCTGTAAGAAAGTATGGTAAAGCACCCTTAAAGGCAAGCCTGAAGTTTAGCATCTTGTTTTAGCATCTTATGAGTACTCTGTGCATGAAGTGCTTATCTATTCTGACTCAGTTTGCTTAAATAACATAATTCAACTATGAAACTTTGAAAATTTGGCCAACCCAGAAGAGGAATGCTTGTTGTATGGGGTTTTTTATGTCTGTATGTGTTCAGAGAATGGTAGAAAGCTCTGTAGGAGAGATGTTTGTTCAAGTCTTCATTGTTTATTGTTATTTTCAGTGTATGAGCTAAAATATTTGCGAGTAAATATTTGTTTTTAAAAGACTTTTTTGGTTTTCAATCAAATCACTGCTACTGAAGAACTCCATTAGTGTCAGTGATGCCATAGCAAGACTTCAAGCCAGTTAGTCAACTTAAAAATGTCAGCACAGGCATCTGTGATTGTCTGGCTCTAATATTCTTCTTTAAGACTTTGCTATGCTTGGCTCAAATGGTTACTTTTATGTGTGTATTATTTTGATCTTCATTGTGAGGGACTATGACAGCTGTATGAGGAGATCACCAAATTGCCTTTGCTTCTTTGTGGAATTTACTTGAATGGAATTTTTTTTGGTGCCACTTATGCCTCTGGTTTATATGGCTTGTTTAGTTTTAAAAGGCTGTATAGTAACTTATAGGAATAGCAATGAGGGATAGATGGGGCAGCTGAGAAACAGTAAAGCCAAAGAATTGTATGTGGCTTTGCTTTATTTTAATTCATTTTGAGCTACTGTCTCTACAAGGTCAAATTCTGATTTTTTTGTTGTGGGGGAAGGGAAAAGAACATGCTAGGGAAATGGTGAGAGTTTAAGAGTTAGGAACAACTTCTGAGTGAAATACAAAAAGCAATGTAATTGTGGACCTGATTATAATTTATCAGTGGAGTGCAGTAGAAGGTCTGGAATCTATACTTTAAAATTGCTTAGCATTGTCTAGATTTACTGGGCTCTTATTCTTTATTTATACCCATGTAGCTATCTCTTTTTTTGTTTTTTCCTGAGCATCTTCAGGGTCTTTTTTTTTTCTCTTAAAATGTGAATATTAGGAACATCTTCATAAGATGAAAGCATGCATTCTCAAGTCATTACATGATTCCAGGAGCTGAGGTCTGAGCAAAGATGCCAAATACCACCTCTGTTTGTAAATGGCAGCTCTTTGCTGCCTGCCAAAAGCCTTTTGTTGGATTGAAGGCAAGGCTGGCCCAGAGTATTGGAAATGTGTATTTCCCTGACTAATGCCACTCTGCGTGACTCCTCTTGCTGAAGCACTAATGAGCAAGTGCCTCTTAGACAAATATATTCCAGTGTGGTTGTTCTTGTCAGCTGTTCTATGGCCAAGTCTAATACTTACGGCATATTGATTAAAAATACATGAATGCTTCATTTAACATAATATTTATTTCTAGCCTAAGAGTGAGCTTAGCAAATCCATCCTCTTTCCCCCTCACTTTTGACAAACACACACCTGAGAAAATCTGTGTGACAAGGACTGTGCTTACATTCTTTGGGGCTTGAAGGGGCTGTAAAAACTACACTCTACCATCCAAGTATAGCACTCCCAAGCAAGCCTTCCCTGTCATTCCTGATCAGTCAGGAAAGGTGATTCCTCATTCTGGGAACAGTTAAATATTGGAGTAGGTTGATTAGAGGAGGGGTGGAATCTCCCCTTCTGGAAGTAATCAAGACTCAGTTTGGATAACCCTCGATCATCTAATCTAAAGTCTTGTTTTCAGCAAAAGATTGGACCAGATGATTGCCTGAAACCTCTCTGTGTCTAGGCTTTTCTGTGTCCCTGTGATTCTTCACTGGGAAAGGCTGAGGCTTACACTCCCAGGTCTTCCTCAGATTAATTTGGGGCAAGATTTTGGGTATTGCTGTTTGTCCTTTTATGGATGAAGCAGGAATATCTTCCTTTCTCTAGATTTAGTTAGATCATTTGAAGCTTTTAACATCCTTGTTTCAGTGGATTGGACATCCTGGCTGCACAGGCTGAACAGCAGCAAAGGGCGTTTATACTTTTGGGGCAATCTGATGAATCCAGAGCAGGCTGGGATTCCTGACATTATGGACTTAGGATCATATCAGAAGAAGGTATGTTCTTAATGAAATTTTGTGTGGTAGTTGAGCTCCTACTTTGCCAGCAAGAAGAAAATGCCCTTGTCATTTATTTGGTTGGTGGGGGAGTGAGGAGGAGATTCCAGTACTGTTGCTGGAACCAAGGCAGTTTAAGGACACAAGAAAAGAAGAGTAGAGTTAAATCTACTTTGCATAGTAGCTTAGCAGGGTAAACTCATAACAGATTATCTTCTAATGTATTACAGGTTAAAGACTTCTATTGAGAATTCTTGATTCAGAAGTTTCAAAGTTTGAAACAAGTAGATGTTTGCAAATTTGGAGAAGTTTCATGGCTTGAGAGATGTAGTAGATTCCAAAATATTTATTGCTATTTACAAATAGCCACAAATTCTTTGCATGAACAGTGTTATGAAATACTAGTAAATATGTGAATTGCCTTTTGTTTCTAATTTTTGCAAACAATAGGCTGATGTCTGCAAGCAGGTATTGACTCAGTTGTGTCTTCTGATTTTCACCACATTGTTGTCTCAGGGACTGATTAATTACATCTGGGGGGTTCTAAATATTTGTTTGAGGGCTTTTTTCTTTACTTTTTCCTGTATGTACCAGATTATGTTAGAAATAAATTTAGGGAATTCAAGGTTCTGAGTTGCATTAACTAGTAGCAGTCTGGTATCTCCTGGTCTCCTGTCATTCCTGTTTTTTAATGAAGGCAACTTTCCCTTCTCTGGTGTTTGTATTGCTACTTGGTTGGTTTGTTTTTTAAGCAGAGCAGTCCTACCCCCCTCAGAATAGAGGGCTGAAGAAGTTTCACGTTAATGCCTGTCCGCGCTGAGCAGTGGATGGAACACAAGGTCCAGCTCGCCCGCGTAGCACAGCACAACCCAGGAGTGCCCACGCAGCAGCAGCGTAGTCCCATCTGCAGGATGTGTGCCTGGGCTATCAGATGTCACAGTGTCCCATCGTCAGTTGCTGGTTCAGACACCAGCTTGGCTTTGCTGTAGCTCAAGTGTTCCCTGCTCGTGGGGGGTTTTACTAAGTCCATGAGCCCAGGCTTGTTGCAAATGGCAGAGTACTTGATGTGTCCTGATCTCTTCCCCAGACAGACAAAGCCCTTTTTACGTGCACCTATTTGATGGTTTCTAGATGTGGATCATCTAGAATGTAGATAGATATTCTTGATAAAGACTTGCTGAAACACAGTTGAAGGCTGCGTAAAATACTTCCTTGTTTCTTCTGGAAATACCTGTCATGGTGTATCCTGGCATTGAATTTTGTCTTTTTCACTGCTATATTACACTGTTGGCTTATTTTGAGTACCTCCTGCTTACTGATCAGTTTACTGGCAGTCATTCATTATGCATTATCTCTGTATTTCTGTACTTTCAGTTGTTAGGTCATGCTTTGGATCTAATTTTGCATGTTCTGTTTCTCTTGCTTTTTAAAACTTCAGACTTTTTCTTACTTAAATTTGTGTTCAACTAATTGTCTCCTACATATGAAACATTTTGTATGATAACTGAAAAAAAATTGTTTATGCAGTATTTATCACATGTTACATCTGTGTAAAAATAAGTGTTTTCTGATAGTTTCTAACAATGAGAGACAAGACTACAGGAAAAAATAGTTTGGGAGGGAAAATTTGTCTTGCCAAAATCACCTTTTTTGTTTGTTTGTTTTTGGTTTTTTTGTTTGTTTGTTTTTGTTTGGACAGGCTGTTGTGCAATTCCTCTTGCTTCTTTTAAGTTGGTTGTAGGCTCTTATGTCACAATACGGCCATGAATATTTCATTGTGTTTTTGAAGTGCCTTGCTGAAACTGGTAGAAGTGGTGGTTTCTAATTACATCTAGGTAGTTCTTTCACGTAACTCAATCTTTTTTTCATCATCTTTCTCAAATTAAACCAATGTTACTTAAAGGAACAAAAAGCTGTAAATTCATACAGGACTCCTATTATGATGTGTTTTTATATAGTAATGCACACAAATATACATACCAGGAGCAGAGTCTTGATTTTAAGCTGTGATTTTTTTAAACCTAATACCTGTCCTTTCAGATGGAGAACTTGGCTTTTTGCTCTGCTTCATCTATTCTGCTTCTTGCTACTGATAATGAGGAAATCCTCCTCTGAAGCTCCAGCTGCTCCCAGGCTTTGCTGCTCATTTGAAAAATCCTGTTAAGCAGAGGAAATGTGGTAAAGCCCTGCTGCTGTCTTGGCCAAAATAGCTGTACTGTAAAGGTGTATGGAGAAGAAAATGGGAGGTTTCTGGAGGAATGATAATTCTCCTAGAAACCATAAAGGTTTGGGAGATGGGCTGTAATGACAGCTACTTTTTCTCTTATGTGATACTTGTTTGCTGCTCAGTGAGTGTAGTGCTTAAAAACAAAGATGCTGCTGGTTTGTTTTAATCTTCTTATTGTAAACCCTCAAATTAAGATATGGCCAGTCTTTTCAGTCAGTGTAATCTGAGTCAGATTTGAGAAAATTAGTGTTAACCACTCTCCTTACCATAGCGCAGATAAAACTGCCAAGACATGAAAAGAGATAGGAAAAGCTTAACTACAGCCCAAAAGCCTTCGCTGCTGCTTTTGGGTTTTGAAAGTGTTTGTTTGCTCTGTCCAGGAATGCCAAGCCAGAGCAAGTACATCTATCCTGCATTTCATGGGTTAGAAACATGTTTAATTTTTGTTACTCCTAGCTTCTGTTCTATCTAAACCAGACTGGCAATTGTTGCATTTTTCCTTTCCTTACAAATGGTTATTCTTTCAGTGTTTGTTAACATCTAGAAATAGGGTGGGTGGCAGTTTGCCTTCCTTTTACTGGAGTCTCAAGATTGCTTCCTTTAAGCAGTTGGAAATTAGTCAGAGATAGTGTAAACATGCAAATTGGTAAGGTTTTTAGGTATATTTAAGCAGATGTAGTCAGTAATGCGAAGATGAAATAAATGAAGATACACTTCTGGTCTTTAAAATGTGTAGGTGTTGTAAGAAGCAAGTGAGGGCTTAGTGCACTTTTAAAGGCTGTAGATAGATATGAAACTTGTAACTGAGGAGGAGATTGACTAGTAGGAATTAGTGATAGCCTCAGTCTTTTCTCCTCCAGGAGCTTACTGTCCCCTTGGATCAGCTAAACTGAACTGTTTGAATTGTCTCTTCGTCACGTGCTGTCTCAGCGATCTGGGTTCCTTTACACTCAACTCTATGGTTTGAAAAGCTCAGGTTATTTTGATAGAACTAGGTTAAGGAACAACTTGCGGTGACTGATCTGACATTGGCTGACCTTTTCAAGTGGGAAGCAATGAGGTTTTGGAAGTAGGAACCTCAGCAAAGCCACGCTTGCAGCACAGTCTGACAAGAGTGATTTGTACTAGTACAAGCTTCTAAACAAAGTCTTTCCAAGCATGGTGATGATCTTTTTAATCTCAAACCTATTCTTAATCAACACACTTAATTGTTGTAATTTGTTCATTAGCTGAAATCCATGCAGATTTAGAACTCGGTGAATTTCATGCCTTACAGAAGTATATAACTGGCTGTAAATCTTAGTGATTTGTACACCGTGGAAGGTCAATAAGACAAAGTGCCAGATTTTCAGAATCCTTCTGGCAATGAGATCTTGCAGGTCATGGTATTGTCCTCTTTGTAGTGCAGAAACACTAAAAGCAAACTGAACCTGATGGAAGCTCATTCTTCGGAAGAACTTCAGAGATGTTGTTTGAAGCATTAACTTAGTGATTCACACAGATCTGTAGACTGTGCAGTTGTCACAGACTTTTCAGAAGAGAATATACAAATGATACAGAATCCAGTGGAATGTATGGGGAAGCTGCATAAAACTATCGCTTGTCAAAATAACCTGTAGAGTAGTACCTCATCTTTCTCATAAATTGTATGTGTGAAGTAGAATGATACTTCTGTGGAATTCTGGGGTCTTAATCTGAAGACTGTAAAGTAGTATAGAAATGGCAGTGTGAAGAGGGGAAAAAAGGTAGTGAACACAATTTCTAGAACAGTTGAAATCTCACTTTTGTATGAGTAGGAATGTGCATTGTCGTTTAGCGCTTCATCAGAATGGTTTATGCTGCCATCATGAGTAAATTTTATTTCCAGTAGCTGCTCCTGCAGTGTGGTACTTGTTCATCATTTAAACAATTCCCAGTTAAGATTGTTGAAGCACCTTTGAAATGTTTCTCAGCATGCTGGCAGAATTAATAGCATACTTAAGATAATTAAATTGGTTAAAAAGATATTTGGAAATCTTTCAAGCTCAAGCATTTGGAAGATGATAAAGTGTAAAAGTGAATCTGGGAGATCTGGTGTTTCTTTGCCTTTTTTAGGAATCTGAAGAAGGCTGCGGTGTACTTATCTTCTGGCATTTTAAATTAAGACCCGGAGAACATCCTTGGTAGTCTTCTAGATCCTTATTATGCTGTTTTTAGCCTGCATTGCAGAAGGAAAAGTCTTCAGTAACAACACATCACTTATGGTGTGAGGTTTACGGTGTGTCTTTAGGCTGAACAAACACTTGGAAGCTTCTGTAATAGAATTGCTGGGCTTTTCTGTGTCTTAGATGGCAAAACTAATCTGTTGGAGCACAAGTAACCTGGGAATGGCTTTGACATTTTAGGATGTTAGACAGGAATAAATCAGAATTTAAAGTATCTAAAGTCTAGTCTTAGACAGGTAGTAGTTTCACAGTCTCTTGTATTACAGCTCTAATTTCTTTATACTACCAAACATGTCATGCTTGAGGGAATATGTTTTCTTGGTTTAGAGAAATCCATTGAATGGGGTGTTTTTGTGTTTTTAAGTCCTTGTAGAGCCATTATGATTTTAATTGGAGCTTCTTACAGAATTATGTTTTCAATGCCAAAAGCTTAGACCTAATGAAAACTGTTCAGACAGCTTCACAGGGCTTCAGAGTGTTTCTCTGTGCAGAAAAGCTGTTTAGCATATTGGTACCTCACATGTCTATTCCGTTTTAGATGATGTACCAAAGCTGGAAGACAGATCCACAAATCATCAGGCATCTTATGTGTAATCTTGTTCTCTTCTCTTCAAAGGCCATCAGTAATACAGATCCCATCGTTTAATGTTCCCACCTGTTAACTTATTATAGTAATCCTTTGGAAGCTTGGAAATTTTGGCTCATTTTGTAGTTAATATTTCCTTTTTCATCATTGTGTAAAAAACTAATCTGTCTCCTCTTCCTCTTCTTTTTTTTTGTTTGGTGAGAAAACTGTTCAGGTGTACTAAAGTAACCATGAAGTAAGGTTGCGATCTCTAGCTTGTTTAATCTAACTGCTGTGGGAAAAGAGGTGGTCTTGTTTCATGGGATTTCATTTTTTCATCAACTATTCTCTTTTAGAATTTAAAGTTAGAATGTAAAAAGTTGTGTACTTCTTGGAAATGAGACAGTTCTGATTTTCGAGGGGTGGTGAAGATATGAAACAGTACTTTCCACAAATCCAAAATAAAACTCAAAGCAGGTTGAGAAGTACTGGTTCCACTAGGAATGGCCAGAATATCTTAGTCTTCTATGACAACAACAAAAAA